>JAZDUA010000478.1:600000-952500 GCA_038098605.1 Gryllus longicercus | reverse complement strand
GCTCTGATGTCAAAGTAGTTTACTCTGCTAGTTTCTTTGTTTTTCAACATGTAAATGATAAGTTTCCAGGAAATAACTGAATGAAACGAATGCCGAGAACACATAATCTCAGTTTTACTAATTTTGGTTAGTTAGAACCTTGTCAAACGAAGCTTGCGACAAGTGTAACTTTGTCGCAAAAAAAATCTCGCCACATCATTGGCAGAAAGTGATTGTCTTGACTCCTTTGCATGGTTTAGAAGAATGTAACACTTATTCTGACACATCTGTATAAATAATGTCAAATTTTGTCATGTAATGATATACAAGTAAAAAATGTACAAAATTATTTTCTTCAGATTCGGGAAGAAATGTTACGAGACGCCCATGGTGCCTACGTGAGCGTTCTTGTGCCTTACACTTATCCCTATTCCATCGTTCAAAAGACCTACGTCACAGTGTATGGCAATTTGTTGAGACATTTTCACGAAATAATGAATCGTCTCAACTTGGTAATGTTTATGAATAGTGATTTTAAACGTCTATTGCAAGACAAAGTAAGTATTATCGAGCATGAAGTAGATGGAGATCTATTTTATAGTTTGCACACATGTTTAAATACTACAAGATGCATTGACGTGTACTGCGTACTACACAGACACTTTTTCTTTTAAAAAAACAGGAGCGTTTAAAACCAGCCTCCATAGTTCAACTGGTATATCAGAACATCGAAATAGGATACATCGGTTTGGCTCCATTACTAATCACTCCCAACACGGATTATGACATTCCCTTTGAGCTGGTCCAAGGCACCGGACGCATTCACAAGCACTTGGTCGTCGTGCCCCGCGCCTCCCCGTTACCCACGTGGTCTCTGCCGCTGCGCGCGTTCGGCGCCGCCATCTGGATGGCGCTGGGGGGCGCCATGATGGCGTACGCGCTGGCGTGGCGCGCGGTGGCGGGCGAGTCGCTGGCCGCCAGCGCCGCCGCCGCGCTGCGCGCCTTCTCCTCGAGCGGGGGCGCCCCGCAGGACAGGGTGCGCGCCACGCCGCAGCGCCTGCAGCTGGCCGCCGCGCTGCTCGCCTCAGGCGTCGCCTTTGCCACCGTCTTTCAGGTACGAATCCTCTACAATATAACCCTAACATTCCGTCATAAGTGACTCCTAAAAATCTTAGACAAATATTGGTTTACCCGTGAGCTGTCATTAGCATTCCAAATAAAATATTTAGAGACGCTGCCTTTGCGAACTATATTGTTTATCTGCGCACTATTTTGCCACGATTGCCAAGCCAAATGCATTGATCAAATACGCAGAACATTTAACACAATAATTAACATGAACGCATCTTTGCTTTGAAACACAACTCCTGTAAATGTCAGTTGCTTAGTCACTTAATTCAGGCAAGTCACTCATTGAGTCCACAAACATATTAATAAACTCGAAATATAAAATCAATGCTACACAAGATTAAATTCGGAAAACCTTATTCATTTAAATGATTTCCTACTGAATAAAAGCATGAACTATAATTCCTCCCCTCTGCTAAATGAATTATTAGACAAAACTTTCACACCGCACTCTTCAGGGGAAGTGCAATATGCAGCGCACCGCACCCACAGTATTAACTCTCCCCCACCCCACAGATCGATTCTTATAACTAATCCCTGACGTCGTTTTTGGCTTCCAAACACCAATAAGAAACGGCTCAATTTGAATTTTATGTTTCTAGTACTAAAATTTACATTCTTTCAATTTCATTTATTTTCTTGCATAGATTCACAACATTACTGTAATATTAATTTTTTTTCTGCACTCGTTTTTCTTTCTTTCATTTGTTATAACGGTAATTTCGTTTTTTAAATTATATATTAATAAACTCTCAATTAATAATTTATTAGTAATCTATTAGTCCATAACTATATGTTTTAATCTGTTTATACATTTTTGAATCAGGAAACTGATGATGGTTAAGCTATTGAAAGCTGCTATTTCAATAAACAATATTGTTGGTAAAGACGACTCTTTAGTACGTAAAGTAAAAATAGAGTATTTAATGTAAACTGGAAGTTGAATTTTAAATGCAAGGCAAAATTCTCAAAAAATTTGAAAACCGCATGGAGAGAAAATTAGGATGGTTTATATCCATCAGCTCTGACACTGACTTCCTATTTTTCTATGGATAAGTGGCTTTTCTAGAGTTTTCTGGGTCTCTTACAACATGCTGAAACGACTAGCAAAGAGGCTCTTAGAAAGGTGAGCTTCGGGTTTTTCTGTTCAGTTTTGCCACTCTCAGGTATCTAAGCATTGAGCAGTTCACACCGATGTGTGACTGGATTTCTGCAAACTTCCTTAACCAGCCACCTCCCACATTTCAAACAATTCAAAATCGAAAATTTTTAAATTAAAGTCCTTGTAATTTTAGTGGTTTGGTAAGTAAAGGTTTCATTTCCTGACCCCCCCCCCAAAAAAAAATAAACACATATGTTGCTATTCCACTATTTGGTCTGTGATAAATACTAATTCTACAAACATTAGTGCGTTAAGATTTGAAAAAATGAGAGTGGGTCCTTTTCATAACATTATTTCTTAATCAAGCTACTCAATTCTCCAATAGCTGATTACCCATGTAATATGTTTGTGTGTCAACCTAATCGTGTTCTTTGCGTTGTACCTTTGTTACATCATTCAGCATCAAACACTTTGCATTTCCCATCCTTAATTATTTTATAATATAGATTCCACGTCATTGTGAGCACATGATCGGCGTTTAGTGATTAAATCACACAAACACATACTAAGATTAACGAGAGAGAAAAGCAACAGAGCGTTGTTGTGTCATGGTGTCATTGTGTCATGGTGTCATGTGTGTCATGGTGTTTCAAAGTTAAGTATGTAAGAGATGAGAATAGGACAAGGTGGAGGGAGGGAAGTTCGCGCGTGGTCCGTGGCCGGTTTGTTAGGTTATCGCCCCGTTTTTCACCTCGTGTTGTTCGAAACAAAACACAGAAAACTACCAATCAGACCAGCCGGCCGCTAGACGTTTCCGGCAGACAATTACCGACTTAGCTAACTATCTAGTGACAAATATTCCGCTACAGTCGGAACTCGGGCTAAAAGACATCCCAGTCAGAGACACTACGGTGGTTACGTTGATATTCTGACTTACCTCAGCCCCTATTGATGGCTGTAATAGATTAAATAAGTACATACAAAGTGAATTACTCATCAATGATGCAGTCAAGAAATACTATCTTAGAGCAACGAAATTACATTCAAAAAAGAATACTTTATAATATTAGAAAATCTATGTTAAGTAGCATCTTGCGGATGTGTTTCTTGGTAAGCAAGATGGTATTACTCCGTGAATAAATATAATTTAATTCCCCGTAATAATACAAATTCTCTCATTACAGGGACGCCTCGTTGTTCTGATGAGTGTTGCTGATTTCTACCCAGAAATCGACAATTTTGAGCAGCTCGCTGACTCTGACTTGCTTATCGCTGACCGCGATCAAATTATTTCAAAGATTAGCCATTTCAATGAAGAAGTGCCGGCAACGCTAAGAAGAATATCAAAACTCAAACAAATAAAGCTCAGTGAGAATGGATCACAAGATGTCATTAGTTCCGGAAGTGTTGCTGTTGTTATGAGCGACTCTGAATGGGGAGATTCTCAAAATGAAAGAGTATTCAAGAGACCTGTGCACGTGCTTCGGGAGTATTTTGAGACGTCATTCGTGGTATGGCCTGCCAGATTGTAAGTAGAGTTAACATTTTATTTACTACATTATTACTCATACTGTGGCAGCAAATGGTTTCGACTGAAATTTGCCTTAATGACTTTTTTTCTTCATTGTTTAGGCTGCTCGAATTAACTGACCCCGCTATCTTAAGTTATATCTGAAAAAGTTTACGTTCGCTTCTTTTTATTCAAAACGTAATTATTTTCGTACGGAAATTGCCTCCGTGAAAGTCCGATGGAACAGAAAATGAGTCGGGCGAGAAATGGGGATGGGGGGCAGACGTAATGCCTTATATCATTATCCTATATCCCTACGTAAGGCTAAAGAGTAAACTTTTATGATGATATCAAAGTATTCGATACCAATCATTTCTATCTTCTCACTTGCACCAGTCTTCAATACACGAGTAGTCACGAGTTCAGAACGGCACCAACAGATATTTCTCCTGATATTTATATTCTCCTTATATCTCAAAAGTTTCTAATCTACTCGTGTGTTGCGTGACACATACGTCCTACATCTACGGCATTCGTACACATAGGTTCTACATTTACTGTTCAAATAGGTAACATTTCTCGTGTCAAGAATCCTGAAAACGGATTTTTCAACAGGAATGTCTACCTGGAATGCCTGAACACATTGAAATACTTTTCTTTTATACCACTTTCAGGAGAGGAGAAGTAAAAATAAACCAAGAAAAATGTTTTGGTTCATAGTACTGCAGAGAAGAACATAAACTGTGAATTAAATCTCGTTGGTGTAATTATAGTCAAGGTAGCCTAGGAATCTCCTTGAATAACTACACTTGTACGATAATTTGCGTAGGTACTACAACGCAAAGAAATACATAAGCAAGGGCAAAGGCAAAATAGAAGCGCTCCCATCACGGAAGGCAAAGCTTTACTTTTCTTCAAAATTTGTAAAGACTTTAATGCTGGAATGAACATAGAAAACCTTATTTTTTCTTATTAAACGTAAATTGACATTAAAACGCAATGAATGGCGAGGAATTTTTATGGAATACCAACGCGTTTGATGGACCCAATATGTATCTCTCCCAATACATTTTGTTCATTCTGGCTCCTTTGCTCATCCCTGCCTCTCTGGAATCATTACGCTCCGATCCGCACTCCACGCCTGAATCGGAAAGTCATTTTTGTACTCCGCGTAGGGGCCTCGGTCTCTCTCACAGGTCTCTGAGATTGACTAACTTCAAGATTCTTTATATCCCCAATGTCCCGTTTCTCCCAATATTCTGCCATGGATATGTAATGTGAAATATACATTTCATGCAAAAAAATAAATTTATTTAATTTATCTTTTGGGTCATAATCACATTTTTGAAACAACAGAAATATTAAATAATTTCACTTTTCGCGTGGTACAAATATACCACAATGCGAAGCACCTTCACTGGTTATTTTCATATTAAACAATTTTATTTATGCCCTACAATTCACATGAAAATAACATTTTAAACATACAATTGTCTGGCTCCTCCATTTTTGTATTTAATAATTTACATGATACATTATCCATTAAAATCCATAAAACACTTGTTTAAATTTTTGTTTCATTACAAATTTGGTTCCATTATCATCAATCTGATGGATCAAGACCTAATAATTCATGTATTTCACAGTGTTTCACTAATGTACTTGAAAGTACTACATTGAAACCACAAAATACACGTGTTTTTCAGAAGTGCACTCAGGATATACTAGAGAGAATCGTCTAAGAATTATACCAATCAATTTGTATTGTCTAGAGGAAAATAATGAGCTATTGATGACCTCTGTAGACCATAATTCATTCAAATCATATTATAGATGCTTAAAAAGACGTTCTTCGAGAAAATCTTATAGAATCTTCGCAATGGATATGGAAAATACAAATGATACTTCCCCACTCTGTAACTGTAGTATAAGGATGTATCTGGAGACAATTTAAGGTTGTCGCCCAAACACAAAATTGACACGACTCACCACTGAATTATTCTTATTTATCTTTGAATAAAACATAAGGATTTGTTCATTCGCCTAGGCTTGCATTGTAATCTTACATCTTGGGTCGATCTTTCACCTTCCCTTCTCTCTCGTCGGCTTTCATTATTCTGTTCTCTTTCTGTCTGTGAGTATGTTTAGTAGAATTGATGGAATACATTTGCAGAAACTGGGCTTGGGCCGACGCTGTGAGCACGCTGACCTTGTGGCTGGACGCGGGCGGCATTCGAAATCACTGGGAAAACGACTACAGGTTGAAATATGGCTTCTACAGGAGACTCACAGAGAATGTGACGATAGAAGATCCAAGACCACCTTCCCAATTCCCGCAAGCTTTGGAAATAAAGAACATAGTTGTCTTCTTTATGGTGCTGGCTACTGGACTGTTGATGGCTGCAATCACGTTCGCAATTGAACTATCCCTCTACTATCAATGCAAAATCTCTTCTCAACAGCACAGTCGCCAGGAACCAATGTCACACCCAACACTTATGCCACCACAACCTTCACCACCAACGAATCTGCTTAAAAGTACGTCTACCTGAAAGTCTCCTCCTTCCCCCCCCCTCAACATATTTCGCCTCCTCATCCCTGACCATCGCACCCCTTTGTTTCTCATTCTTCTTCTCATCCACTGTAATATCCATCTACTCTCCTGCCTCGACGCCTATCAAAATTATACTCGCATCTTCGTTTGTTCTCAAGCCATCTTCCTTACAAATAAGTTTATGTCAAGAAGGGTGAATAAAGTACAATTTATATTCGAATTATCTTGTTGTTTGTAAGTTGTTTTTGTTATCACTACATGACCTATTTCGTTTCATTTACAGTAGAACTCTATTAGGAATGCCTTGAGGAAAATAAAAATTGTATTACATTTTTATAAACGTTTTAGCTTATAAAAGTTTTAGCGCGTAGGAGATGTGCTAATTGAAACTTTCTTGTATTGTGTGTTTGACTCGCTGAAATAGATAAAAAATACTTCAAAGTATTCATCAACGTTATCGATAAATATTGTTCTTTCAAAAATCGATGTGATTGCTCAATACAAAAGTAGATATTTTGCAATTAAAAACTAAACTTCACTGTTATGATGTCAGAGATTGTAAAGTGTTGGTGGCAGTAAAGCATTTTATACGAAATACATAAGACTGGAGAGAAATAAGCCAATAAGCTAACAATGAGTAAGTTAATCAGTAAGTTTATGTTAAGTTAGTAAACAGTTAAGAAATAAGTCATAAGTCGTAGTCAATTGGGAAGTAACAGGTCAATATAATAAATAAAATAAAACTGGCATAGTAATAAGCACATTAGAGGGGGGAAGGTAAGGGGGGATCGAAAATATAAGGGCAGAGGCGTTGGTGCGGACGATCTTCTGCTGCGCTGTTTGATTTCAGGTGCTGAGGAGGCCAAGCACTGGAAGGAGACGGCGGGACGCCCGCGCCAGAAAATAAATAGTTAAAATAAACGTCGGATAGATTAGTATGTAGTTGACTTCTGACGGCAGGTTTTTCCCCCTTCAGGGGTTTTTTCCTGAGCCGTACCTTATGGTCTCTTTTCCGCGGCTTTGATGCGATGGAGAGACCATTTGGGGTGAATACCAGAATTCGAAAGATTAGAACGCGAAAGGATGTAGGTATTGTAATGGCTTAAAGGCCCTCGGCCTAGCCACATAGGATCAAGTAAGCTAATTTGTTTGTAATAATTACCTATTAAATAAATAAATAAAATTTTATACGAAATACATAATATATAAAAAATATTATTCAGGATAATTTATGTTACATAAAAACCTTTACTCTGTGTCTAAAAACACTAATTTCTATTAAGTTATCATATGAATTCATTTTTTAGTCATTTAGGAAAACGTAAATATTTTGTCCAAGAAATAATTAATACGTATTTGGATGATACGCGTTAGAATGGAAATGCAAGCACCTATTCACCCTACTCACTACAGTTCCATTATATTGTAAAATGAAGATAAAAAGTCCGAAGGTTTTATTTTCTCTGTAAATTTGTAAAACAGTAATGTATTGAAAATCCTCATTAATAAGACGATACCGTATAAGATAAAGTATTTTAGCAATATATTCCAGTGCATCCTCTTCCCAAATGTTGGCAAGGTAGGGGGTCTCAGAAAACCTCAAAATGTAAGTAAACCGCAGACGTTTTAAACCAAGCTTAATTTCATAATAACGACTGCAGGGTAAAAACCCTCGGGCCAGAAAAACGGAATGTCCTTCATATTTCCTTGTAAGACCTGGACTCCGCAACGTGGGAACACTCCTGGCAACTCAGGGAGTTGATGGCCAACATATGTTTGCTCTCAGCCAGACAGCGAGGCGGCGCATGCTGCCCGAGACGCCCCATTGGACCGCTGCCCAGCCCGCACAACCTCTTAGTTAGTCGCTGTGGCTTCTCATTAGGGCTCGTCCGGAGACGCCCGTCTCTTTAGTCCTCGTTAGAGATACAAGATTTTTACCTTCCTCCCCGCCGACGGGGACGTGTAACGCTGTTGCGGTGATGTCGGCGCTAACGTGAGAAATGTAGACGAGCAGAAGTAGACTGTGCGGCGTTACACGAATTTCTTTTCTCGGGGGATCCTAAAATGGTGTCTAATGTTGATCATCTTCATGGATGCGTAGTCGACGTTACGTGTTGGTCTCCCATTTTTATTACGTGCCTTAACACGAAGTTGCAAGCCTGTAGATCGTGCTAGCCCCGAACTAGTGCTAGATCTGGACACGGCACCATGAGGTGTTCCGCTCACGAGTATCAGGAAATAAACAAGCGTATGCAAAAGAACCATCCCTAGAATTAGATTTCACTATCCAAAACACACTTCCATAGAATTGTTTAACGATTTCCTATTTTATTTCCCTCTACTTAAAAAGTGAGAATGACTACCGCAAGTCCACATTTATTTTATCATATACCAAAACCCGACAGGCTAGGAGAGATGTTTCAATTATTTCTGTTTGTGAAAATAAAATTGTAAGTCTCAGGACGTCTGTATTATCACAAGTACACACTGAGGGATATGAACAAGGTCGGTCTGCAATTCAAAACTATTTCAAAGAAGCCGAAACGACGCTCAGTTGTCGGGGACTGGCGTGATAATAATGATGATGATGATGATGATGATGATGATGATGATGATGATGGACTTGGTGGTAGTTTATTATATTGAAAACACAAGAGGCTTATTCTGGGCAGAAAATACCTCCGCTGTACCAAGAGCACAAAGAAAGCACTGGACCGCCAGCCAATCCGCGACGACTGTGCAGCCCCGAGAGGCAGTTCCGCAGTGAACGAGCGCGCGCCCGCGCCTCTGCCTTATGGAAAATTCAGCACAGCCGCAGCCCCGCCCCTCGCACCCACAGCCCCTCCCCCTCGCACGCCACTGCTTCCCCGCCACTCTCGGTCCCTGATCGTAACCCCCGCACATACTCCCGCTCCCTTCTCCTTTCCCGCCTTTCTCCTGCTCCATCCCGCCGTACCCACCCCACCCCGACCTATTCTGATCCTGTCCACCCCTCCTCCTCTCCTCCCCGCCCCTGACCCCTTCCGCCGTGTCCTACTCGCAATTGTTCCCCACACGCCGCACCTCTCTCTCGCATTCCCGCTCCTACTCACCCCTCCCTGCTCCTTTACGGCCCATTCCCCCCTGCCCCGCCCCGCCGCACCCATCTATACCCGACCTATCCCGCTCCTCTGCATCAAACCCCCTGTCCTCCCCCCTCCCCGCTTCTCAGCCCTCCCAGAAGCTTCCCACACCCATCTCTCTCTACCCCTCACCTCATTCACCGCTCCTCCTCACCTCTCCCTTCTCCTTTCCCACCCATTCCCCCTGCCCCATTCCGCCGCACCCATCCCTTCCCATCCTATCCTGCTCCTACCTGCCCAACTTTGAATCGCTTTTT
Organism: Gryllus longicercus; assembly: GCA_038098605.1. Taxonomy (NCBI): domain Eukaryota; kingdom Metazoa; phylum Arthropoda; class Insecta; order Orthoptera; family Gryllidae; genus Gryllus; species Gryllus longicercus. The sequence continues at coordinate 942,848 of JAZDUA010000478.1, read as the reverse complement.
CCCGCACGGTCCGCCCCTAACCCTCTCCTACCCGCCCTTCCCCACTCTTCAGCTCTCTCCTTTTCGCATACCTTGCCCCATTCTAAACTCCTCCCTCAGATTGTCCCTGCTTCTTCCCCGCTTCTTCCCGCACTATCCCCTCATTTCCCGCCCTCATCTATCCCTCTATCCCCGCACCCTCGACTCACTGCGCGAAGCCCGCCCCTACTTGTGCGAACCACTCCCGTCTGAACCGCCCCCCGTCACCCGACCTTTCGCTTCCTCCCTGCTTCCTCCCAGCACTCTCCCTCACGCCCCACCTCTCTCCGCATTTCTCTGCCTTCCTCTGCCACCCCCTGCTCCATTGGTGCCTGATGAGTTGCTGAACAAACAAGGGTAAACATCACTTGTAACGTTGGTGTAATCAATTTCCCACCACATACTCATCGAATAAAAGTGATCTTCTTCGATCCCTCTACACCCTATAGAAGTTTGTAACATTTATTCTGAGTTACCGTGTTCAAGAAGACGATTAACAGACCAGAAAAACAAAAGAAAGCGATCGGTCAGGTGGCGAGTGGCGCGGGCCGCACGGACCGCGCTGCGGAGCTCGTGCACCATTTGCGTGGGCGCGTTGCGGGGCGCCCGGGCGGGTGGCGCGCGACAGCGCGCGAGGGCGTGTTTTACGCAACTGAAGCTACTTGCGCGCCGCCCCCGCGCTCTCCATGACCTCCGCCCCGCCCCGCCACACGGCCCGGGCGGCGCTTCCGCGGCGGGCACGTGCTGCTGACCCGTAATTACTGTCAACTGCTCCCGGATGAAACTGCTCCGGCGGAGAGGGCGCCCTCTAATGGCCCGGGGCGCCAACGTCGGAGCTTGTAGCGGAGCGGGCGGGGCGGGGCGGGGCGTAACGCGCTGGCCGACGGAGCGGGTAGCAACGAGGTGGAGCGGATCGGGATGGGTCTGAACAGGGCGGCTGAGGGAGGGGGCGAAACGGTGCGGGGAGAGGCAGAGGGGAGCGGGAAGGGACGGGACGGGGCAGAGCAGCGAGGAGAGGTGTGAGGTGGGTCGTAACGTAGCCGTCGAAGCGGGGAGCAGAGCGGGGAACGGAGCGGGGAATGGAGAAGGACGGGACGGCACGGGGCAACTGAGGGGGACCGGGCGAAGCGGTGCGGAGCGGGGCAGATCGGAGCAGGGCGGGGCGGGGCAGAATGTGGCGGGTCAGGGAAAAACGGGGCGAAGCGGTACTCGCGGGAGAGGGCACCCGAGAGAGCGGGGCGGGTTGTACCCGGCGGAGCGGGGAGGGTCTGTGCAGAGCGGAGAGGGACGGGGCGGGTCGGAGCGAGGCGGGACAGGGCGACCGAGAGCGGGGTGCGTTGGAGCGAGACGGCGCAGGGCGAAGCCGGGCGGAGCGGAGCGGAGCTTGGCCAAGCAGGGCGTAGTGATTGGGAGGAGCGAAGCGGAGTAGGGCGGAACGGGGCTGGTCGCGAGATTTCGACGCTCTCGCTCGAACGTGCTCCTGTCCGTCATTATGCGCTGCAGCTGAGTACAGCAGGTCCAGGACGTGCATGTAAGGAGAGAGACAGTACTCACTTCCAGTGTGCTGTAATTGGTCACACTACCTCTAGGCATTTGCATCTCACTATGAATTAATCGTGTCGATCCGGATAACCGAGGTCGCTAAGGTTGTAGTGTCGCGGCGATTGAAGAATCGCAGGTTCGAATCCCGCCTCAGACATCGATGTATTTATGATCGTCCCTTCACCCATCATCATCATCATCATCATCATCATCATCATCATCATCATCCTATCACTTCATTAGAGAAGGATTAATAATTCCCCGCGAGCAGGAAGCCTTTGCCCTTAATGGGATGTGCAGTAGACTAATAAAAAGAAAAAGAATGCATTTAAGTGTCTGAGTTCGACTGTCACCTATCACTGAAAAGTTTTTTAATATTAATTTTTTTTCAAAAGTCGATCTGTCATTGACTACGACAGTACATAATGATATTGGAGATTTTTCAAATCTTAGGAGGCGGGTTACTTTGACATACTGTGTATTAGCCTTCATCGGCAATTGCAGTCAACAGACATTTCATAGGTAAAAGAATTAGCTTTGCGTCAGGCGCTACTTAAATCATCTACCTGAAGAAATACGTTCTGTGTCGTAAGATCCCCTTCTTTCGATATCGCATTGCCATGCGAGAATTCAGCAAACAATTCCCCACTGTCACATGCGTGTGAAGACGGAAGTAAGAAGAAGACCGACATTTTTGGGCCCCCTTATCCATTAACACTTTTATTTATAGAGCAGATTTTACTTTTACAACAATTTTGAGACTAGAAGCGTAGACTTCCGCTATCAGAGTCAATATATTCTTGGCTGTGCAAGAGACTCCGCGTCCTAGGCAAAGTTGCATACGCTCCGACTGCCAAAGTGCTACCTTCTAGAGGGCGAAAAGCACATTTACCCCGAGGAAGGTCACAGTACGACGGCAAAACGTTGACAACTGTGCCTAGGGCGCGGCGACATAAGAGCAGTCAAGTCAATAATTTTCAGTCCTTGTATTTTTAAAATTCTTTTTGGGACAGTTGGTGGAGGAATGAACTTATTTGGGAGGGTTTAGTACATTTTTCAGCATTTTCGGCTATTTTTGGTCGAATTATTAGTGGTTAATATGGGAGATTGTCTAAATTGTTCACTTTTCAAGGGTACATTCGAAAGTTTATTCACGTTTTTCCGCGAAGTTGACCGTTCCACTTTACATAAGTTTTGATATACAACCCACGATTTCCAATTGTCTCCTAGATTGGGGAAAATTTAAGAATTTTTCATGTATTTTTTCCACATTTCGTATGTAAATCATTTAATATGGTTTCTTTGAGTTTATAATATAGTAGGCCAAAACACGTTCAAGTAACAAGTTCATAATTTTTTGAAGAATTGAAATTAGTAACTCATTGAGTCCATTCTCACAAAAAACAAATGTCAAGATTCAATATCAAATAACACCGTCTTCTATCTTTAAAAAAATTCTCAAAGTTTATAACACTCGACTATCAGGCAATAATATTTAAGCAAACATACACAGTAACAATAAACGGATAGACTAATGCGTCTCATCGATTGTCATTCTAACATAGGTTTTAAAGTGTATCTTTACGTTAAAATGGAATTTTAATCAGGGATTCAACGTATTTACAGAAATAAAATATTGTATTACAGAAGTCTAAAGGGCCCCTTTCATAAGTTTCAGGCAGCACGGCGTCATGCCCCCTCTGAGCACGCCTATGTCCACTGTGAAAAAGCGAACAAAATAAAGTCCTTTTATTTCTATCCAAACTTTTATTTTTGAAGAATAAAAAGTCGTTCAAAAAGACTTCTCGATTAACTTCATTAATGCGCTTGAAGAAAAATTAAGCAACAACGCGATATTCATGTTATTTCTCAAAATATGTTAAACAAATGAAAGCAATTGATCTCGGAATAATTACATGCATGCGAATGTTCTTATTTCAAACACATGATTTTTTTTCTGGTCAACTTGTGTGTGTTTATTCGAAAGGGCTTTACATGAAAAGAGCCAAAGGTATAGCATTCGGATAGCAATTTCCTCGTTCAAAATTATACGCTCAACGTCTCACATGCGATAAAAGATAAAAAGCGGCATGAGCGTGACACAAAGGCAATCGTGTACTTCCCACTGATGAAAATCCCATATTTTTACAACTTTCATTTTTCAGAAAAAAAGGCGACCTGAACGTAGGCAGAAAGCGGAATCGCGGTGCTGTCTCCAAAGGTCATCACTCCCCACAAAAGCGCACAGAAAACTGCGCGAGGGTGCATGAATTCGAAATCGATTTTCGACGGACCGTGCATTCCGCATTTATACCTCACGCCACGATTCTCTTTATCCCGAATACAATAATCTTCGCCGGCCGCCCCCATTGGCCGGCCCGCGGGTGAGGGTGTCGGAATTGAAAAGACGGCCGGCGCAGCCGTGAGCGGCGTCCAGGGGGGGGGGGCTAGGGAGGGGGAGGCGCCCAGTGTCAAACGGTCTCGATTCTCGAGGGCAAAATCAATGTTCCGCTCTGGAGAGTTTTCATCGTCAAACTAACAAGGGATCTGTTTTGACAGCAATTTTAGATGTTTTAAAGATATGAGGATACATAAGGCAAATATATGGACGTTTGCAAACACATGTCACACGAGTAAACACCTTAAGTAAATTAGTCTACAAGTTTAGTTACCATTTAATGGTCCAAAAACTATGAATATGAAACCGACGAAGGCAAACGTCGGAACACACTGGCCACGGCAAGTGAAAGAAAATGAGTGGGCAGTTTTAGAAATCTATTCTTATTTTTGTTCTTAACAAGTATTTGACAAGTTGTACAAGAAAATTTATAATTTATTTTTTAATTTACTAATTAAGTTTTTTAATTTAATATTTTAAAATTACTAGTTAATTATTTCATTAATAATATATTCCAATATATTTAATTAGCACGCAATCAGACTTAATTACTTGGCTGAAATTACTGTGAATTCACTCCAGTAGAAACAGGTCAAAGTGTTGATGAGTATGGTTTCAGTTTTTGTAGTCAACATAAACATCCTTCAACGTTACAGCAAATGTGAAAATCAAGCTATTACAATAAGGTATTATTTGCGCTAATTTATGAAAAAATCGATTATTCGAAATAAATATTTGATGGGTTTTTGTATGTTTGGAAAATGAGTGAAGAGAAATGAAATATTTTATTACCCTGATCACAAAATGCTAGCTAATGAAAGAGTTGTACACACTGCAGGAAAAACTAGGTGCCAGACCCAATATTTATAACAAGATAGCCATGGCAACAATAGTAAATAATCCTACACGTTAAGCAGTGGCCTAACCATGATTTTTGTATGGAGGAACTACAGGTGCAGTGTGTCCCGACAGCATAAAGCATTATTTTAAAGAACGTTATGGTTATATCTAATTGAAAAAAAAACTTGCCAATTTCATTCATTTATAACATATACATTGTGTAATTGAATAATTTTTGGCTTTATAGAAAGCTAGGAAATATATATTTGAAAACGTATCATCATCTTATAAGGTGGAGGGTGAAGTCTGATGAGGTATACATTAAATGCTTCACTGACATTAAGGTAAGCTAAACTGTCAAGCGTTACGCAGTTTATAACAGTAAGATTAACTTTAACGCGATACGTGCGTGACATCAAGATTAAATCTCACATTCACTTAGCGTAACGTACGAATTTTACACTGCGAGAAAAAACAACAGCGGATATTCGTCCGCGAAGATCGGAAAAATTCCTCACTGTTCCGTGATGGTGGAGGCGGGGAGGGGGGGGCGGGCGACGACGGCGCCCAAATGGAAATATTCATATCGGCGTGAGGGCGGGCACGGGGCGCGCGGGCACGCACGCGCGCCGCGCACGGAGGCGTTTAACACGCGTGTCGGGCGGCAGTTCGCGCCACCTGACACGCCGCCCCTGGGCCCGGCGCTCCGCCGCGCGGCGGAGCGGGCCGGGCGGGGCGGGGCGGGGCGGGGCGGAAGAGCGCAGGTGATCGCCCCGGGCGGGAAAGAGTACTCGGTGCCGCACGGTGGGCGGGAGGGCGATTGTAAGGGCGACTTCTGGGCGTCATACGCGCTGGTGTTATTCTGGACCGGGTATTTTCCAAGCGGTGCATCTCTCAGCTTCAATAAAATGCTACGAAAGCTGTTTTGACGTTTGCTCTACTCAGAGAACGAAGACAAAAATTAGTAAATTGTACTCAAATGCGTAGACCTCGCCTTTGATCATCACTTAATACCATTCTCCACTGATCAGATGAAGGGCACCACATTCATGACTGGGAAGTATTTAACGTTTTCGGGCGCGTAAACTACGCAGGTCGTTAGTCCCGTAACTGTGGTGAATGTTATTTGCTGATACATGACACTGTTCCTCCCGCGTTGGAATCTACACATCAGCTTCCGGGTTTTCTCCCTTTGGGGCATCTTCTCCAGTGCGGCATCACCGCATTTTGGAAAAGCTCTAAGCTCCGGATCGGTCTCTCGACATGTGAAGGGCGGTGTAGAGCATATTATTGCGTGAGAACATACACAAGACTGATCTAAAAACCATTCAAATGATACATTAAGGTTTACCCCACATTTTCATAATTATTTGAATTCGAAACCGTTCGACTTCTGGAAGAAATAGCTTGTTACAGAACCCAAACCCTGTCCATCGTAAAATCCAACTCGTTGAAGTCACTAAATGAGAATGTTGCACAGGAGCCAGCTCAACGTCGCCGGAAGAGCGCACCTGGCCCACTGGGCCCGCTCCGAAGCCCTTGCGGAGGCGGGTCGGGTCCTGGGGTGGGCGAGGGCCGCGCGCAGGTGGAGTACAAATGAAGGCGCGGTCGCCCGACATCACTTCGCCATGCGCCGGGGGCCAACGAGCCACGAGGATGAACGTTGGAGGAGACGGTGAACGGGTATGTCTAAAGATGAGGAGATAGGGAATCGGAATTTTTCTTAGGACCTGACAGGATGGTGGTGACTCGGTCTTCGAAAATTGGTTCATCTCTTCAGCACACAATCAGCAAATGATGTAACGGAATAGATTATTATTATTATTATTATTATTATTATTATTATTATTATTATTATTATTATTATTATTATTATTATTATTATTATTATTAGCCTACAGCATCCCATAAAGGGCATCTCTTGCTTTAACAGGGTTATATAATGTTAGGGATAGATAATAGTTTCTTAGTTAGATAATGGGATAGATAATGTTTCTTACTTCACAACCATCGTCTATGAACATTAAGCCCCCAAACCTATTAGTGCGTCGGAAATGGGATAAAAAGTATTAAATGGAATATCGCAGATCTTTCTTTATTGAAACTGATGAAAAAAGTCTGAAAGGCAAAGTGATGGTCCGCTTGATAACGTAGGCTGAAGAAATCGCCAAAAAGTATTTTATATAAAAAATAAGGGGAAACGTATTCACCTCATCCGAAAACACGATTGAAAATACAATTAGTTCAAAATTACAAACTGGAAGGAAATTATTAAATACGATTATTATGTTTTTAAATGGGTTGTTTGTTATCATTGTAGCAACAACATTGATTAGAATACATAATTTCAAAAGACCATAGTTTGTATGATCAATACATAAAGCAGACGAAAATAATCCATATATAAATTTATTCTAATAATATATTACATTTATGTAATACTTATTAATCACAGGCTCAAAGACATTTTTTCTTGCTTAATCTCACTTAACTTTTCTCGCGAGGGCAGATGTTTCAGAGAAATTGTAGTTATAAATACTGTCTGGCACGTATCGATAATTTTGCCACGAAATGAAATGGGGAATAAGTGTGAAGAAAATAAAAGTGATCTAATAATGAAATACAACTTACAACGAAATTCATATTATATTATAGTTATTTCAATATCTACTAAAAAATTATTGTTTTGCTTCTGAAGTCCATATAAGCCACATATTTAATAAAGAAGTGTGGATCCGCTGAGAACTTTTGAAAGTATAAAGATACGGGGAGAAACACAAGAAAACATTCGACAAAAGCACACGTACATGAGATCTTTGAAAAATGTTACGCCAGAAGGTTGTCGGAATGAGAGGAAATCCGAGCTGGGAAAGGATGATCATTGATGGTGGATTGATTCCGAACGTGTCAACTATAAGGTAATTAGTCCGTTTAGTGTAGTGCATGTTTTTACCGCGGGAGGTGTCGATTCATCTTACTCTTGGATGGCGAAATCCAGTGCCGATCCAAAAGCCGGCTCACGGGGTTTTCCCCTTCCAGGCATCCCCCACCAGCAGAGCACCGCCGCAGCCGGAGATGCCCTAAGCCACAGACATGTGTGGTACTGTGATGCATGTAAGTGTGTGTGAGGGGTTAGGGTAGGATAAAGAAGAGGGAGGAAAGATCGAGCGCGGACCATGGCCCGTTTGTTAGGGCATTGCTTTGGCATTCGTCTGGTGTGGATCGGAGAGTCCATAGAAAACTACAGATCAGAGCAACCGACCTCTAGAATTCTCGTCCGGGCAGCGGTTCAATTCAACCAAGTTATGTGGATTGTGTGGAAAATCATACCACTGTCTGGACTGGAACCCTAGGCCCTCCCGGTCAGATGCACTGCAGTGACATCCGTTGCTGCTCTGACCCACCTCTCCGACATCCGTTGATATCCTGAGCCACCTCTCCGACATCCGTTGAATCCCTGAGCCGCCTCTCCGACATCCGTTGATGCCCTGAGCCACCTCTCCGACATCCGTTGATACCCTGAGCCACCTCTCTGACATCCGTTGAATCCCTGAGCCGCCTCTCCGACATCCGTTGATGCCCTGAGCCACCTCTCCGACATCCGTTGATACCCTGAGCCACCTCTCCGACATCCGTTGATACCCTGAGCCACCTCTCCGACATCCGTTGAATCCCTGAGCCGCCTCTCCGACATCCGTTGATGCCCTGAGCCACCTCTCCGACATCCGTTGATACCCTGAGCCGCCTCTCCGACATCCGTTGAATCCCTGAGCCGCCTCTCCGACATCCGTTGATGCCCTGAGCCACCTCTCCGACATCCGTTGAAGCCCCGAGCCACCTCTCCGACATCCGTTGATGCCCTGGTTCACGTCTCCAATATCCATTGATGGCCTGAGCCACCTCTCCGACATCCGTTGATGCCCTGAGCCACCTCTCCGACATCCGTTGAAGCCCCGAGCCACCTCTCCGACATCCGTTGATGCCCTGGTTCACGTCTCCAATATCCATTGATGGCCTGAGCCACCTCTCCGACATCCGTTGAATCCCTGAGCCGCCTCTCCGACATCCGTTGATTTCCTGAGCCACCTCATCCGGTAGGGAGAGGCTCCTGCCCTGAGCGACGCCCTCGCAGCTGGCGCGCTCTTTCGCGCCCGCCATCACGTGCGCGCGCCCGGGCCTTATTACGCGGGCGCGGCCTTTTGAGAACGCGCACTTGGCTCCCCCTCGCCCTCCTCGCCCTCTGCCCCCGCGTTTGCTGAATGAACCTCCAGGGACACCAACGCCCCGCGCTTCCCACCTCGCGGAAATATACAAAAGACTCCTCCTCTCTTTTTTATATCCGGAGACATTTTCCTTTCGCGAGCCCATTCTCCGCCGGTTTTATGTCGGGAGGAGAAATTAAACTCGAATGGCGGGGGGGGGGGTGAGTGCTCTGATTGCCGGGTGGAATGCTGCCAGCGACGCGGCGGCGCCGCAGCCAAGTTACTCGGCGTCGTGGCGTGGCGCGTCGCGGCGCGCGGTCCGTCGCGTGAGGAGCACAGTACGCCGCCCGCCCGCCCGCCCGCCCGCCCGCCCGCCTTCTTGCTTGCTTGGGTAATGCTCTTTCGCAGATGCGCTAGATTCAAATAGCGCTCATGCAATTGTTCTTATCCCTGCAGAACACGCGGTCCATCTCTCAGATGACCGAGATATTCTTCCGATGATGACGCGTCATAAAAATTTCTCAGAACATAATTCTTCTCAGTATCTCTTTGTTGTAGTTATCAGATTCGTAGCTTCGTGTTTATCACAATATGCTTTATATTGTCGTCATCAGAATGATCTAAACCAAACCGTAGACTAGAGCACTTTACAATAGATAAAGTTTTTTAATGTATATTTTGTATTTATTGTTAATAAATATTGTAGTTTGTTAAAAATTTAAAATATGTTTAAAAAGAGTTTGGGCCAGAATACCCCTGTAGTCGGTTTGTGAAGTAAGATCAGGTAAAATTAAGGAGATGCATCTGAGAGATCACCGCGTGTACTCGAACAACTCTTACAAGAGCGCGTGGCGGAGGGTTAGAAGTAAGATTGTCGGAAGGGGAAAAATATTTTTCTTGAAATCGCTCTTCATGAATAATATGTCCATTTATTGCAAAAAAATCTTGCTTTCTTAATTCTCGTTATCGCCGAATCCCGCGAAGTGTGGATGGGCGCTTGCTATTCGCCGAGCGACGAACATTCGGTGCTCGCCCTTCCCACCGCGTGTTAGTCTTTTGCACACATCAAAGGGACCGAATATTCGCCGAACACATCAGCTGCTCGGGATCGGGCGAGCTGTCGTTCGCAACTTGGCGAATGCCGAATGTGAGGAGCCCTGTTTCTCTCTGTGAGAGGGGTGGTCAACGCACAAACGTATGGTTTGCCCTCTTCTTCTCGTGCCCTTCTAAAGCGAACACAGGAAGTTCTGTTACATTAAGATGACCCGAAGAGCTCGCGTTTTCGGGCTCAGTTATGTGAATTGAGGACTGATTTTCTCAAAAGTGTTAAATCCCAATATGCACGAATATGAAATTATTTACTCACAGAAATGTACTTTAATTCCACTCCAGTTTCCTCTCAAAAGCGCTATATTTCTGACCGTCCTCATCGAGATCAAATTCAAGATGACACAGGTATTAACTCCGGCTATCACAGCCTCTTTAAACATGTCAACAACCACATTATTTTGGCATCAGAGTTGTCACCATGGATGCAAACAATATTTTGGACTCGCGATCCGCTGCAGACACTTTAATTTCAATAAACGAAGTGATTATCTTAAAAGCCTCCTGTTTTCTGGCAGATGTGAGGAATCCTGGAAAAGTTTAATGAAATCCATTTACAGAGATCTGGAACGTTGGAAAGTATTTCACATTTTGAAAAAAAAGACGATGAGAGATGTATAGAATGTTGAAATGTTGAAATGAACAGAATGTCTCGAAAGGCCAAAACTGTATGAAAAGAACAATTGAAACAAAGAAATATCTGCTGTCGATGTTGAACTACCTTCTTGGCGAAGCAAAGTAGTTCTACAGATTGAACTTTGTCAGAAACAGCTGTGAAAATGTTCATAATACTGGTTCATACTGTTTAAGTTTAATGCCAGATTTAATTATTATTCATATTAGTATTTTATTATTCGGTTTATTATTTTTTTAAAATGTTTTTGTAATTCATCTGACATTACACCTTTCAGAGGAAATCAATATCTGATTTAACCGCTTTTCCTAAATTCAAATTTAAATATTGATGTAAATGCGTTTTTGCTTAATGTAATTCCCCGACTTTGCCTATTATATGTCTACTATGATAACTAAAAACAGCTTACTTTGACGTAGTTCCTTGTATAATGTTCAAATGACATGATTAATAATACAAATATTATTTCTATCTAAAACGTTTTCCATCTAAACAATTTTATTGGCGGCTGCTTATTCAAGTCTGCGGACGCGACCCATTCTGTATATTTACTCGCCACGGTGACGTGACCGCCATCTACACCGCGACCAGCAATGCAATTTTCTGTATTACTTCCGTACCTGAAGACTTCAAGAGAGACGATAACCTCAGGCTTTAAATTGTGGATATATGTTCAGGGGGAAAATTGTAGAAACCTCAGGTGCATAAATTGAACCATGACTAATTATATTTTTGTTTTTCCACTTGCATTAATTTTGTAAAATAAAATTAACAAAGGAAAGAGAAAAATACTTTCTAATTTCACTTCATTTTTTATGTGTCAACATAAAACACTAAATTGAAATATAATATTTTTTGTCTATGTAAGAATATGTGTGATACGGAGAATCAAATAATTAAGCTAAAACAAGATAATTTTAGCATAATGTACTTAGCAGACTCTTCTGGAAGTTATTGCCAACTAATGTACACGAATGATTTTCAATGGGCTTGTTCTTCTTATTTAGTGAGGTTAACATGAATTATTAACTACAATCATTCCGAATGAAATGTATCATTGAAATTATGAAGTTCACTCATCATTGCAAATAAAATTCAGGAAACCCATTCTCACTTCAGAACCGCGCGTTAGCTCATTTACAACGGAAACTGACAGAAACTCCCAGACGACGCAAGCACATTGAAAAGAGGTAGCAACTTACTGCACGTATAAAAAGCTTCAAATGCATTGCATTAAAAATAGGAAAAATGAGAAAAGTCTTATTAAGAGAATCCCTAATAAGAAAGAACATTTTGTTGAGCGTAGCGAACTCGGAGAGAAATAACGAGAATGATTCAGACAGCACTAAAAAAAAGCACAAACTCTGAAATAAAAATGAAAAACAAGCATATGAATCTTCCTACATTGCGGGACAACGTTCAATGTAAATGAGGCATTTCGTACTTAATTCGAATGATAATTCAAACAAAAGCGTCGCCAGATATTAAGTTTATTTATGAGATCATAATGTATGCCATTATGGTACACAAGTTTGTACACGCTCATAAAATGTAGCAGACAAAGAAGTATTTCCGAGTGTTATTAGCACGTAATACTAACATTGTCATTAAGCAAAATGAATCATTGAAAACACCAAACATAAAGAATGTGAAATATGTAAATATTAAAAGTTAAGCAAAAAGGGAAACACATTATTTATTCTTATTCATTTCAATGATTGAGTGTTAGTTTCATTAACGTTGACGTGTTTTGTGTTATTTTATACAGGGGTGTACAGAGATCTTAATTTTTGTTGCTTCCATGGTAAACGCCTGTTAGTTCCAAGTTATCATCGTACGAAACGAGCGATCGTTAGACTTGAGAGAACAATCTTTAGATGCGTAGCAGTTATTTGTACTTTTCTACGGTCTCTCTGTACAAAATAAGGCGAGGGGGAGCCATTATTCTGGATGTACTAGTATAAACAAACTTCATCAGGTACTTTTCGAGCTTCTGTTAACTTCAAGCTGCGTGTGGCTCATTATAAAAATGTAGGAAATACATTCGTGCTTGATAGTCTCAAACCGTGCAACCAACTCTTGTTATGTTATCGCGTCTCTGGCATACCAACACTCAGACGAGGCAACCCTGGCAATTCACCTTTCTATTTATTAGCGGAAGAACGCAGCGTTTCGAGATAATTAGACGCCGCTAAGAACTGTTGATTGCAACAGCGTTTTAAAAGTTGTCCCGTTTTCGTAATTAAGGAAAAATATCAGATAAGAAACGAGACAGAAGTAGTTTTATGCTATTAAGACCAACAATGGGCATTAGATTAGCTGGAGTGGAGATAAGATCTGAGGGGATCGACAAAGTACTAAGTACCGCAATCACCCTCGGTTCCTACGATTGTGCTATTTAATCACGAACAGTGTTCGGCGTTAAGTCGGCTGCCCTGCCCGGCGCCGCCCGTGCGGGGGGCGGGGGAATGTGGGGAAGAGAAGAGGAGAGGAGGGGGTGAGGCGAGCGGCGAGTGGAAGAACGGAGCCGGAAGGAGAGAGGTAGGGGGCGGCGAGGGCGGGATGTGGCGTGTAGAGAAGAAAGGAGGGGGAACGTGGGATGAGGCGGGCAGGCGCCGAGGGGAAGACAGGAGAAGGAAATGGAGAGGAGAAGGAGGCGCGGGCGGGATGAGCTGGGGAGGGGGAAACGTAGGGAAAGGGAAGAGGAGGGGGCGGGGAGGCGCCGAGTGGAAGAACGGAATGGGAAGGGGAGAGGAGAGGGGGCACGGGCGAGCAGAGGCGGGGAGCGAGAGGAGAGTCCTGGATGGGGCGGGGATGTAGCGATTCCGCCAAGAGGAGGAATTGAGCCACATGGTGGGAGGCGGGATGGATGAAGCTGGGAGGGGGAATGAGGCGGGTAGGGGGATGCGGCGGGGAGGGAGGGGGATGAGGCGGGGAAGGGGATGAGGGGTGTGTGGCGGGGAGGGGAAGAGGCGGGGAGGAGAAGGGGCGGGTAGGGGAAGAGGCGGGGATGGGAAGAGGCGGGGAGGGGGAAGAGGCGGGGGTACGGCGGGGAGAGGGATAAGGCGGGGAGGGGGATAAGGCGGGGAGGATGATAAGGCGGGGAGGGGATATGGCGGGGAGGGGGATATGGCGGGGAGGGGGATATGGCGGGGAGGGGGATAAGGCGGGGAGGGGGATAAGGCGGGGAGGGGGATAAGGCGGGGAGGGGGTAAGGGTTCAGGGGGCGAGGCGGAACCCGAGTGGTAGGACAGAGCTGGAAGGTGGGTGGAGGGGAGACGGTCGGAATGAGGCGGGGAGGGGGGAGTAGGTGAAGGGGGAGGGACAAGGCAGGCGCCGAGTGGAAGAACAGAGCCGCAAGGTAGGGAGAGGGGGAGGGACGGCAGGAAAGTATGGGATGGGAGGGGGAGGGGCGGGCAGTCCACGGGTGGAAGAACGGCGCCGCAAGGCGGGCGGGGAGGGGATGGGGCGGAGGGGAAGTATGGGATGTGAGGGGGAGGGGGCGGGGGCAGGCAGGCCACGGGTGGAAGAACGGCGCCGCAAGGCGGGCGGGGAGGGGGCGCGGTCGGATGAGGCGGGGCCGGCGGAAGCGCGTGGGCGGGGAAGCGGGGAGTTCTTTAATTTATAGGCGCCTCTGGGCAGAGCGACGTCACGCAATGCCCTACCTCCGCCGCCGCCGCCGCCGCCTCTTGGCACGAACTTCGCTAATCCAGCCCTTTCATCGCGTCCTTAGTCCCGGGGGCGGGGCGGGGCGGGGCGGGGCGCGGGGGAGGGGACGATGGCTGCGGCGACAGAAGCATTGGCTCGAGAAGGGGTAGGGCGCGGGAGCGGATGACAGAGCGGCCAAGGGACGGAGACACGAGACCCGCGCTCTCCATTCGACCCTCCGGGGCCAGCGCCCACCTAGGGTTCACACCTTTAAAGAAAACACGAATATTCTAAACACTACAGTCAATGTAAAAATACAAATCCTGCCATTCTGTTGTTGTTGAGCAAACACTCGTGATGCATTTTTCACTTCGAACGTACGATGTTAGAGTTTATTTTTTCTTTATTAGTTTACACTGAAGGTTATAAAAAGGGGGAGGTAAAATATGAAGAGGGTAGATAGTAACATTCAGTGAAAGAAAAAGCACTAAAGGCCTCGATAAAAGTGTACCAACAGCTGAGATTAGTATCGCAATTGGACTACGCTGCGTTTTTCTTTGTGATGACCAGCTTCTGTTAGTTCTTTCCTCAAGGGAAAATGCGATAGTTTTTAGAAGACATTTCAACCACCCACTCACTAGTTTTCACTAGACGAACATGTTCCAGAAATACATTTATGTTCTTTGGAATCGTTTGTATGAGTTGACCTGTGGTAAGGAGGAAACTCTTAGCTGCTACCCGGAGGTATGAGTGGTTTCTTCATTTGCTTCTAGTAATTTGGTACTTCATTGCTATATGTTGTTTTAGTCAAATATAACCAAGAAATAATGTGATTTGATCCAGCGTGTATAGATTGTAAATATTAATAGAAGAGCTGTTTTTGTTCAAACTCATTTAATAACAGGGCGTCTTATTTTCTTATAAGCAAACAAGATGAACCATAAGCAAGATACACTTTTCTGAAGCCATAACTTTTCGACTCCCAGAAGAACTGTAAACAAAATCAATAAGGTAATCAGCAACTCTGTCAATATATAGCCTTTTTAGTGTTTTGGCAGTTTGAAACTTACTTTTTAATAAAACAGGCATAGAACTTTATTTCACCTTTATCAAGACTGTATATTGCTTTTCATAACATGTTATATTACGTGCGTCGAAGTTCACAAGTATTCTAAAAAGTTACCGAATTTTACGAACTTGCAGACGAATAAACTTTGCAAAGTAGATCATGTTGGGAACAGAATGTGTGCGAAAGATATGAAGCAGACATTTAATCTTCTTTGCGTACAGACAGTGAAGGCGAGATAGAAAGCTTTGAGAGCCAAAGGGATTCAGTATAAACCATGTACCATAAAAAGGAAAATGGTACACTAAAAATGAAATACATAGGGTTCTTGGGCTTAAGAAAATGTATTTATTTCCATTTCGATTGTGCGATAATTGTATTATCTATTAACACGGACGGAACTTTTAGGCATTTTATAAATAAATACGTAAATAAATACACGTAAATGCCTGTTAGCTTTTTTGTATTTCATTTTAATATTTGAAGAGCAGAATCGTTCTTTCGAAAATATTTTGTTATGGGCTGGTTTTGTTCCGAAATGAAATTAAATTAATTTACAATATAAAAATTCTTTGTAGAAGGAGCGACCTAAAATACCATTTGATAAAATATTTGTATAACAGAAATTTTAATGTGTTGAACAATCAATATTGTACGATTTTCGCTATTATGTTGATCTTTTTTTTTGAGTCAATTAAAATTGTACGAATATAATGTTTTCTGAAGACCATTTTCTTAACAGAATATGCAAAAATACGTGAAAAATCGATTGACGGCCAAACGTCTGACCATCTGTCCGTTCGTCTGTGGGCAAACCTAGCGCCTAAACCGTTCAGCCGATTTTCTCCAAAATTGATATCCTTTAATCAATTTGAAAATTCGATCAATTTGAAAATTTTAGACCTGTATGTACAATTTTGTGAAAAAACTATTTTTTTTCGAAATTTGTGCTTGAAATTAATGAAATTTATAAAAGAAACTTTTCTCAAACGTTCTTCAAATTTTTTTCTTCAGCTGTTTTTTTTTCTTCACAAATACAAGACGGAACTCTGAAAAAAATGGCGCAGTTCTCAAGGTGATCACAAGCATGTGATCACAAAAGTATATCAAATTTTAGCTCCAATCTATTGTTGGAAATAAATTTCTAGTACTGCAACGTGTATACGACAACTGCAACTAAATAACGTACGCCATTTTATACAAAACAAACACAAATTAATAATAGGAAGCACACAAAACGAATCGCCGGCGCGGAGCTGAGGACGAGACAGAGGCCTGAGAAGCGAGAGAAACGCCCAACTGCGGGACAACGCAGCGAACTCAAACAATGAAGGACGGCAGCGCGGCCCGCGGCAGTGGCATGAAGCTCCACGCAGAGCGACGTCTCCCGGGGGAGGGAGATGGAGGCGGACACCTCCCTGCAGCCGCCCGGGCTTCCCCTCCCCCCCCCCGCACCCCCCCCCACGCGTTCGCGTCGTCCTCGTTTCGCCCCGAGCACTCGCCCTCACGCAGCCCCGACTGCTACCTACGGTTTCCCCACTCCGTCTAGGAATTTGGATCCCTCGTGCGGTATGCGAAATCCATGGCGGTGGAACCGGGATTGCAACGTATGGGGTGGTTGGTCTTGGGAAGAAGATGAATTGAAAATATTTAGAAAATAATTGTTTTTCATGAGAATTCAATTTTATTTTCGTTTAAAGAACGTTAGCTTAATTTAAACCTTACTTTTCGTTCTTTTCTCTTAGATTTATTAGAGCTACATGTATTCTGTTACGCAACAATGCATTAATATGAACTGCATTTAACTTTAAATTTACGTAAATACTGATTAATTCGTGCAATACTTATATTTTGGCAAATCAATCCTTTTCCCCCACGAATTTGTTCATGTTGAATTCACGTTGCCTGTGCTATATATTTTTTAAATTAATTGATTGACATTTATTATTTATCGCCATCATTTTTGTTTGACAAATAATCCTTCCCTTGGATTGCGCGTTGGGCACGAGGGCGCGTTGGGCCAACCAATTCGCGTCCTAGTCGTACCTCATCCATTCATGGAACGTATAATTCTCGTCATACCACTATGGATTGGGAAAGAGTAAGAGAAACGCTTCTCGTACGAATGCAGAGGGCACCATGTTCAATATATTGGAAACGTATTCATCATTTGCAACTCTCAACAGACCGACAGGGTGTTCTTGAAACCCAGAAATGCTATAATATTTCAGAAAATCGCTCTTTGATTGCATGAGGAAACCCACAAATATAAACTCTTGCGTCCTACGAGACGAAGAGTCAGCTTTCCTATTATCACCATCATTTGCCATTCCATCTCCATCATTTAAATATGTATGAATAGTGAAAATGTTTTGCTAGGAGCAGCCTCTGTTTCTCCTTTTTCCTTTCTCGCCTTCACCTAAGAACAGAAAGTATTGTAATCGTCGGTCCAAAAACTGAAAAACTTATTGCCGGGCCCTGGTAACAAAAAACTGTATAAATGCTGCTATGTATAGCAAAAATTACTTTCTCTTACACGCTGTGTACTCTGAAAAATTTACTTGTAGGCCATTAATACAGAAAAATCTATTGATAAAAAAGTGTGTGTGTCCGTCCAACAGTCCTTGAAATTAGCACCAAAAACAGTTTTTGTTCCAAATTGATATTCCTTGATCCATTTGAAGGACTCGAGGCTCTTTATCTGAAAAATGTTTTGAAAAAAACGTTTTTACATAATTTGTGTTTGAAGTTTATACAATTTAAAAAAACATTTTCTGGAAAACCGCTTCATTTTTTTTTTTCATTTTTTCTACGAATAGAAAATCTAACGCTGAAGAAAATAGCACAGGTGTAATTTTTGTTGAACTCTCTGAATTTTCGAAAATTGCAAATTTAGAATTGCGAGAAAGTATGCGCTGTTGCAGCAGCACCACTTGTTTTCAAACATGGAAAGGAACAGGTTGTCCAGTGTCGAACAAGCGCATGGGACCGCATTTCATGCCACAGTGCGACGCAGGGTCCGTCCGAGAAGTGTCATCCGCGTTCAGCGTATGCGCGTCCATCGGCGTCCCCCGCTGGGCCGGTCCTTCCGCGCCGCCTCGCGCCATCCCTTTCAGTCGCCTGCCATCCGCCTTCCGCCATCGCGTTGCGTCGTCGGGGACGGCTCCGCCACCCCGCCCCTCCCCGCCCCGCGCCGCGCCAAATGAAAACCCATCGCGCGAGAACGCTCAATTGTTAATGCCGCCCGCCGGGACTTCCCCGAGCCTTCTCCGGCCCCGCCGGAAGGCCGCTGTTATTGTTGCCCTGACCCCCTCCCCCCACACCCGCTTCCCCCTGCACCGCGCGCGGCGGCACCGCGGAGCGGGGGATGCAGGGGAGGGGGAACTAGACGAGGAGGAGAGCGAGGCTGTGATGAGAAGGCGAGGCGGAGGGAAAGCGAAGTTGAATGATGGAAACAAGTAAAATAGCGCGGTGAAGAGACGATGAGTAGAAAGCGGAGAAGGCAGAAGAGATAATGATGATGTCCAGTCAGATAGAAGACCATGTGGAGGAAACGCGTTGCGGGTAGAAAGCGGAGCACGCAGAAATTAGTGCTGAGAGGATGTGCCACGTGAAGAATTGGGGCGGAGAGGACCAGAAAAGCTAAGCAAAGCGAACGACTGGTAGAGCGATGGCTGTGCGGCGGAGGGGGGGGGGGGGAGGCCAGGGGAGAAAATGCCAGGGGAGATGGCAGGGAAGATAATGAGTAATGCGTGGGGGAGAAGAGGGATGGGCGTGGCGCTAGGGGGGGCGGTGGGGTCAGAAGGGGGGGGCGGTGTTGTCAAGGAACAATTCCCACCGCAGCAGCCGCGCGAGAATCAATCCGGCTCGCTGCCCCCCCAAACATACAATATAAATGAAGCTATTTGCTTTAGTGGCGGCCGACCCGAACGCCATGCCCGGCCGGGCGCACAGGGAGGCATTGCGGCTCGACGAGAATTGTAGCTGCTGCTCGTCAGAAGCGACTCTTTTCCAAGGAAGGGCTATATATAAGAAATTGTACGGAAATTAGTTTCGTATATTCTAGAAGAAAAATGAATCATGAGGTAATAATAATTATTTGAGTATAGACTTTCGCTTACGTATTTAAAGACATTTATATGCATATTATAGTAATTCATCTCTGTGTTCGATCAATCAGTTTACTAGCAAAATACCTGGCGTTGTACGGGCGTACTTCATATCCAATCCTTGTAAAAGATGAAAAAGATCAATTGTATACTACACACTGTTTAAAATTATTATTTTTAATGTAATTAGTTCAAATTTTAATAATAAGATTGTCTACTGTTACAATTTTCTTTCACTTCATTTTGCAGTACATTGATAGTAAATTAAACTTGTTATTCTACGTACTATTAATGTTCACTAGCGAATCTATGAAATATAAGTTCTGCTGCATCGGTTCTGGTCTTTGGCGGGTAATATATTAGGAACCAAACTTCCCTAAGCGGCAGAAAAAGCTAATGATCGTGTTGCATCTTCCAACATATTAATTAAATTCTTTCCCCATTTTGTGTTGTATTAATCTTTACGAAACTTGGCAATGACACTGCAACAATCGTGAAGAGGAGCCTGTAAAAATTTCTTATCTATTCTTGCCCTACTTTTCGTGGCGTCGATGTCGGTTACATGTCGTTGAATCCACTCCCTTAGTACAGATTATTTCGTAAATGCGTTCTTGGCTATCCGGGATGAGCCGCGTCAATTGTTCTGACATTTCGGCCATCTTGCTGTGGCCTTCTTCAGAGCTATACTGAACTATATACTGAGCCATACTGAGTATAGCTCTGAAGAAGGCCACAGCAAGATGACCGAAACATCAGTACAATTCCCGGATAGCCAAGAATGCATTGACTCCGGTCGCGGAAACCTAGTAACCCCTTATTTCGTAAATGACAGCGTGGCGTCTAAGGGATTTCGGCCAGCTGGAACAGCGGCGCCGCCATCGCGCGTACGGGCGGCCGGAGGGGCCGTGGGAGGCGGACGCGCCAAGAGAGAGGCCAACGCCAGGCCGAACGTCGAGGCGGAGATGAGGGTCGCGCCGCTGTGTGACGAGCGCGCGAGGGCGGCGGCAGCAGAGGCGGCGGCGGCGGCGGCGGCGGCGGCAGCGGCGGTGGCGGTGGCGGTGGCGGTGGCGGTGGCGGTGGCGGTGGCGGTGGCGGTGGCGGTGGCGGAGGTAGCGGTGGCGGTGACGGTGGCGGTGGCGGTGGCGGTGGCGGTGGCGGTGGCGGCGGCGGCGGCAGCGGCGGCGGCGGCGGCGGCGGCGGCGGCGGTGGCGACGGCGGCGGCGGTGGCGGTGGCGGCGGCGGCGGTGGAGGCGGCGGCGGCGGCGGCGGTGGAGGCGGCGGCGGCGGAGGTGGAGGCGGCGGAGGTGGAGGCGGCGGAGGTGGAGGCGGCGGAGGCGATGGCGGAGGCGACGCCTCGGCGCACGCGAAATGACACGTGAATACGTCGCGCCGATGTCCCTCTGATGAATACGCAGCAGATCGAGCGGACGAACCGGATGAGGCTGGCGCGAGACGTTCCGGCGTTTACGCTCCTTTGTGACGTGTAAGCACGCGTCAACTCGAAGCCCGTGCCATTCAAAGTTGTAATGTCGTTTGAATGTTAGACTGTTGTTCTCCCGAGAATTGGTGGCCTTAGCGTGGAGATACGTTCGTTATCAGAGGCAAAGCAACACTGAAGAGAAATTGGAAGCTACCTATAACCGAAAGAATTGTTTGACAAGAAACTCTCTTTTAAACAATTAAATAGATACGTGCTTATTATTCAAAATAATTGGAATGACTGACATATAATGCAGAAATTTCTCTTCCCTGCGAAAGAGTATTTGACAGTTATTCTTTCAATGGAAAGTTTTCACTAATAGGGTAATAGCTTCAAACAAGAAACACACTCTTACACTTGAATTTACACAAGTTTGATGTGAGAATTAGCATTTACAGGACGCAACATTTCAATTGCTATGTTCGACCATTCTAGCTGGTACATGTATTACAAATATCACACAGCACGATTACGTCCCAAAAAGCAAACTTTGAACAAACAATATTTGTTTGAAACTTCTTCGCCCCCACTTTTCAAGATAAGATGACCAGACACACGTTCACACGGCAGTTTGTGAAGTACAAAGAAGTAAGATCTAAATACTCTTATCTACGGTCATTTATCGAAGGCCATCACAGTGGGCTAGTGGCACGAGAACCATGGGGCGTACAGGCATTGCAGACGAATTCAAATTGCTAAATCAACCCAGAAGTTTCAACTTCCTTTCCGTTAGAGCTTCTCTCTTGTCGCACGTGCGATACGTTCTGCAAGACGCAGAACGATACGAAACAACAGACTATCGCAGAGCACGACATTGCAAACACGACATCGGAAGTAGATTTCCCTGCAGAGGAACTCAGCAAAACAAAATAGAATATTTACAGTTACAGAGATTTACATTAAAATACTGAACGCAAAACAGTTGAACAAATCACAGGGATTAATCAATTGACGCAAACAGATGATGGCATTCAAATGAAACAAAAGACTGCAAATACGCGTGTATTTCAACACTTTACATATTTCATTAGTTTTCAGCATAAATGTTTCTAAAACAGAACAAATAATTCGCGACAACTTACACACGGATCAATGCTTTTTATTAAAAAGTAGTAAAATGGACTCATCAGAAGACTTCTGAAAACAAAAATCAAAAAGTATTTTAAGTTTTTATACATGAAATATTATCTTGCTATAGTTTTAAAATCTCACAACGTTGAGTACACAATGACATTTTTTCTGTCTTATTCATTTTGAGACGTGCATGACCATATCTGCAGACGCAACTACATAGACACAAAATCCAATATCTACGTCATTATTTATCACTGTGACGTTGATACGTGTGGGAGGCGGTACGAGGTGGCCTGGTTTTTACAACGCGAACCATACGTGGTACACGTCGTGCGCCTAGGCAACGCCTGCCCTCGAGTGTCACGAGACCCTGCTCGCAGCTCAGTGGCAGCGACGGGCGACACAGAAAACGACTTTAATTCACGCAACATTACGAATGTCCTTCGTATTTACGCGGGGCAGAATCGTGAATTACGATCCCTCCTGCACGCGTAGACATGCACCCGAAGAAGAATGCAATAAATTCAGAGCATCGGAGGCGCTTCATCACGTACCGCGCCCGTTTTGCCGTCAGCACGACTTGTCAAGGCGGAAAATATTGTCTTCTTACTTTCTCGCCACGGAGTAGTGAGGAAGTTATGTAATGCTGTGCGGAAAAACGGCGAACTTTCGACACAAATGCAGGACTCTGGTAACAAAAAAAATGGATAAATCCAGTTGCTAAATTTAAAACAAAATCCACCAACACGCGGTGTACCTAGAATCCGTTTTTTGTGGCTCCTTGATACCAAAAAATCGAATAACAGCAAAACCCCCGTCTGTCTGTCTGTCCGTCTTTAAAGAACGCTAGCGACTAAACCGTTCCTGTAATTTTCTCCAAAATTGTTAGTCCTCAATCGATCTAACTGATGTCACGTCGCCTTGAATTTGAAACCGATATTTTAATTTTGGGGGGTACTTCACATTACGCCCTTAGGTCATTTTCCAAATTTTCAACAACAAAAAATGGCTCCATCGTTTTGATTAAATTTCGTTGTTGGAAGCGTACTGGACGATTAACGGAATGGTGTAGGTCTCATGTTCGTTGAAACCCACGATTTTTGGAAAATTGCGTAAGCCCCCAATTTTTTTCGGAGTCTTTCTAGAACTAAAACATTTAAGATAGATATTTTTCCCATAATAAAATTTGTTCCTTAAAGTTAGATTTTGAAATAAGGTCATGTACAATTTTCCGAAAATTTGACTACTTATCACTTAATTTCACCTGAAAATACGTGCGAGAAAGTGCGTGCTGTTCTAGCGCGACTAGTTCGGTGAATGCGCGACAACCGTAAAAATACCGAAGAGCCCCGCGCAGTTGGTCGCTCCACAGACGACGCGTGAGGACAGGAGGCTTCGCGTGACGCGAGGCCGGCGGTGGGGATAATGTCACGCGCGTCCTATCAGATGAACCGGTTTCAAGTCTGGCGCGTCCCGAGGACAAATAGAGCATTGCGGGGGAAGCGACATACCCATGAATTGTGGAGGGTGTAATTAGACCGCAGAACGCTTCGGTCATACGCGAGTGAAGGCCCCACCTACAATATCGAACGTCACTTCGCTCCGTGCGTTTTATACCAGTTTGTTGTGTGGAGTGCGTGTTTGTGGAGAGTGTTCTCGTGTTTTGGAAAGCAATACAGATCGTTTGACTTCCATAGTTGATTGTTTTGACTCTGACATGAGAACTATTCTTTTAACGTACCTCCTAAAATCAGAACTTTGTTTATATTGAGGTTGAACTTTAGTTTGTGTCAGTCTCTTCTCCTTAAATATAATTAATCTATGAAAGCTTTTTAAAATTATTTCACCTGGAGAGATTCATCACATTCATACTATTATATTAACTTTTAAAATATTATGTATTAATTTGTATTTTTCTAATAAGTCATCAGAAACTTCGAAAAAAAAATACGTTCGTTATACTTTCGATCTGCATTAACATACAAAACTTGCCTCTCAAATAGCATCAGAATATACTATTATAGATCAAACAAAAAGTATGACCTATTTCATACCCTTCTCTTAACTTCCGTGCACGATTATATACATTACTTATCAACAATATAATTTTATTTCATTATTTTAATGACACTTTAAGAAATATCATTATATTTAATAATTTTTAAGTATATACGAATATTTTGAGTATGTATATGGATATCGATAGCAATGTTAGTTCATTATTTCTGGAGAAAATTCATTAAAACATTTTTCGTAAACATAAAAACGTATTACGAAGTAAATATAATGGATATAATTTTCTGAAATATATGTTTATTATTATTACTATTATTATTAATAATAATATTAATAATAATAATAATATTAATAATAATAATGATATTAATAATAATAATGATATTATTAATAATAATAATAATAATAATGATATTAATAATAATAATGATATTATTAATAATAATAATAATAATAATAATAATAATAATAATAATAATAATAATAATAATAACATTATTCTCATTAGAAACTTTTACCGATGTAGAGAACTTAGTTCTAAAAATTCTCAACATGCGTGCGTTACTCCTAAAATTCAGAGGCGTAACCAATTACTCGGAGCTTCAGTCTTCACAAAAATACAGCTGCGCCTCTCAGCCCCCGCTCCACTCCTCGTAACAAGAATTACCTGAGAACGCAATTAACTCCGAAAGTTTATACGAGACCACTGCAAAACAATTGAAGAAAATTCTTTTAACGTTGCCTTAGTAGCAGAAGAGCATGATTGACCGTCTTTCATGTTCGTCTGCAGTCAACCACGTCATTCCCTCGCATTAAACGCCCTATTTACGAGTTTTCTGACGAAGTGGTCCCTTTGAGTCAAAAACAAAAGCAAAACTCCCGGCGGTGCCCGTAGGTCTACCGCAGCGGAAAACAATGCGTGCAAACATTACCTTTGTCATTCGCTACGCTCTTTGCATCAAGTTGTCGGGGTTTTGCGGTGAGACGGCGGTTCCAGCGCCAGGAACGGCGTGGCGTGGCGTGGCGTGGCTTGCTTGGCGTGGCGTGGCGCAAAGTGGCGTGGCGTAAAGTGGCGTGGCGTAAAGTGGCGTGGCGTAAAGTGGCGTGGCGTAAAGTGGCGTGGCGTAAAGTGGCGTGGCGTAAAGTGGCGTGGCGTAAAGTGGCGTGGCGTAAAGTGGCGTGGCGTAAAGTGGCGTGGCGTTGCTTGCGTGGCGTGGCTTGCGTGGCGTAAAGTGGCGTGGCGTGGCGCGGCGTGGCGTGTCGTGTCGTGTCGTGTCGTGTCGCAGCGTGGCGCAGCGTGGCGCGGCGCGGCGTGGCGCGGCGTGGCGCGGCGTGGCGCGGCATGGCGCGGCGTGGCGCGGCGTGGCGCGGCGTGGCGCGGCGTGGCGCGGCGTGGCGCGGCGTGGCGCGGCGTGGCGCGGCGTGGCGCGGCGTGGCGCGGCGTGGCGCGGCGTGGCGCGGCGTGGCGCGGCGTGGCGCGGCGTGGCGCGGCGTGGCGCGGCGTGGCGCGGCGTGGCGCGGCGTGGCGCGGCGTGGAGGATGCAAGAGCGGTGGCTTAGTGGTGTTGTCGGCCCGTGGGAAATGCAATGGTGACAAGCGTCCGGAAAAATACGTAATATAAACCGGAAAATACGAACATAAAAATGTAATGAAAACGATAAGAATATGTTACAGTTATGAGAAGAGAGTTTTAAAATATAAAATCAAATTAATATAATATTTATAACCACTCACACAATTTGAAATTATATTAATAATTTCTCAAACCATTTTGTAAAAATAAATATTGCTTGGCCTACTAAATTTATATTTTTAAGAATACGTGTTTATCTTTGTGAACAATGATAGCCACCGTAAGCGTGGTAAGTCAATGACAGACAAAACATCACTGTAGCATTGTCTGGGTTGTGTTCACGTCTGCGAAAACAAATTTTTTGGGGAAATTTGGATCAAATATAAAGAAACGCGTCCTCACTAATACCACATCTAAAAGTAACTTTATCAGCGCTCATACTCATTTGCCGCAACGTATTTGGCGTGCAGATGGAGATTATCTCACACACATCTCCGCATCTTCACGTGGGGTACAGCGCAAAGTCAGCGTGCAATTCTGAGTCTGTAAGAAAAATTTGCCGATTTCTGAAATAAAAACTGTTTTTAAAAAATCAATAAATATTGTTGCAAAATAAATTTCAAGAACATTGCTAGAATAATATATAGTTTTGCAAAATATTTACAATATGTACTATAGTACAAAATATGTAACGAATAATTCGGATATTGTGATAGAATTGACATTACCGCCAAGATCAGTTTTG
The DNA here is from genome assembly GCA_038098605.1 of Gryllus longicercus. Taxonomy (NCBI): domain Eukaryota; kingdom Metazoa; phylum Arthropoda; class Insecta; order Orthoptera; family Gryllidae; genus Gryllus; species Gryllus longicercus. The sequence goes on along the minus strand of JAZDUA010000478.1, from coordinate 916,396 downwards.
AGTCTTGAACATTCAAAGTCAAAAAATGTGTAGTAGCATACGAATGTAGTTCTTAGTGGTGATCCTAACGCGATCAGTTGCAAAGTGGAAGATGAAGAAGTGAGGAGTGGGGGGGGGGGGTAGGCATAGTAAGAGAGCGAATGAAAGAGAGAGACAGGGACAGTGCGACAGAAGGAAACGCAATGACAGAGAATCAGAGAAGGAGAATGCGGAAGGAAGAACCGATGCATGGGGTAATGGAGAGACCGACGATGTCAGCATTGGAGTTTTGGAATGCAAACAAGAATTACTTGTTTCCTGGCGCGTGTCAACTACTAACTACTATTTGTCCCGTAAGTGGTTCTGAGAGGCGATCAACCGTTCAGCTCGTACCCTTTCGGAGACCCAACAATTAAATCGGAAAATAAGTGTGTCTGTTTGTTCATTTGTGAGGGAAGAAGTGGGAACAAGGATTAGAAAGGAAAAATCATGTGGGGTCCGTAGCCAGTTTCTTAGGATAATGTTTCGGCATTCGTCTGGCGTGAATCGGAGAAACCACGGAAAACTACCGATCAGAGCAACCTGGCCGCAAGAAGTCTCCTCCAGGTAGCGGCTGAACTCAACAGTGTAGGTAGGCAGAGTCAAAAATTCCGCCACCAAACCCTTGAACCTCCCGGTCAGAGGCACTGCAGTGACATCTATTGCCACATCAGCCGGTATGGTTGAATCGGAGACAGCCGGGCGCCATCACGGAGGGGATGGCAAGGGTATGCGTGGGGGCGTGGCGGGGACCTGGCAGGACGTGAGAGTGTGGTATTGATGTGGCGGGGCGGGGCGGTGATGTGGCGGTGATATGGCGGGGATGGAGGGGTGTGGCGGGGGTGAAGGGGCGCGGCGGGGTGGAGGGGCGTGGCGGGGGTGGAGGGGCGTGGCGGGGGTGGAGGGGCGTGGAGGAGGGGTGGAGGGATGTGTGGTGGGGGTTGAGGGGGCGTGGTGGGATGAACGGGAGGACGGGTGGGGTGAGTGGCGGGGCGGGTTAGGAGAGGTAGTGGGGGCGTGAAGTAGTGGGGGCAAAGGGAGCATGCCGGAGGATATGACAGGGCCGTGGCGAGGATCATGGCGGGGCCGTGGCGAGCGTGAGACGGGAGCGTGCCGCGGGGCGGGGCGGGGTTGGATGCGTGGCGGGAGGGTGGGGAGGGACGGGGCGACGCGCCGGAGGGGGTGGTGTGGCGGGGTTGGAGGCGTGGCGGGTAGGCGGCGCGGGGGCGTGGGGCCGGGGCGGGGCGACGCGCCGGAGGGGGTGGTGTGGCAGGGTTGGAGGCGTGGCGTGTGGGCGGGGCGGGGCGACGCGCCGGAGGGGGTGGCGTGGCGGGGGTGGAGGCGTGGCGGGTGGGCGGCGCGGGGGCGTGGCGTGGTGAGGTCGGGGCGGGGCCGGGCGTTTGAGGTGGGCCGCCGGCATGGGCGTGACGCCGCAAGAGCGCGCACCTCATTTCGGCGGTGTTCCGCAACGTGCGTTCGCCGCGGCCGCGAATGACGTCACGAAATTTACTGCGCAGCCAATGAACGACAGCAAATCCTGCATGTTTAATATCTGTTTAAAATGGCGGTGGCCCCCAAACGTGTTAGTGCGGTTAACCCGAAACGGGTTTGGCGAAGCCACACTTATGATCGATGAGAATCGACAGTTGTTTGAACTCGATTAAATGCACCTGTTTTGTGCATTATGTGATTGAAAATAATATTATCAATGTTTTATTTGTTTTTAATAATTGAAGAACAAGTTGAGCTATACCTAACATTTAAAATAAATTTAATATATATTTTCTCTTGTAAATCTTTTCCAATATCAATTTTGTAAATAAAGATCACAAGTCTTCGTATGTTCTTTCATAGAAGAGTTATGAGATTATTGAAAATGAATATGAAACAGTATATATGAAATAACATACAAAAGGATGCCCGAAGTCAATATATCTATTTCAATGTAAATTCAGTATTTACTTTTCGTTACACGGTAATATTTAATGTTCACTGAAGTAGAAATACTTATCAAGAACATGAATTAATAACTAACACAACTTCTCATTAACTCGCTTTTTAGCACTAATATAGAAGGTTGACGGTTAGAGGCCATCTATCTATGATTATGATTATATCTGTAAAATATTTTTATAAAACGGGCATCTACCAAAAACATTTTAAACATCGTTGATGAAAAATGTGTTCAACATGTACTCAAACTATTCGATTTCGTGATAATACGAACGGTAATTCGTCGATAAACATTGAGCAATCCCAAACGCAACAAAATTATATGAGCTGAGTGATAAAATAAATGATTTTCTTTAAGACATTAAGTATCTTTTGCATCAATAGTTATTATTTCGTGTATCATATATGTAAGATATTGATCCTCCTTTTGCAAATGATGCGTTGCTGAACTCATTAACGAAATACGGAAGTTGTGATTCCGGTGGCCCGGAGCAATCCGGAAACGAGTTGGGCGACTGCTCTTTCGTCCCATTCGCATGCGCGGGGGGCAGCGGCAAACGCCGCCCGCCACAATCTCGTGGAAGAGGCCAACTCATTTAAATATTCAACAGACGCAGCCAGAGCGACGGAGGCGGCAAATGTGGAGCTGGCGGCGGCGGCGGCGGCGGCGGAAGCTACAATGCACGCGCCCGACTAAAATTTGCAGCAACGTGTGGCGGAGATGTCTGCCAGAAGCCTTGTTGCGGAATCAGACATTTTGTGCCCCCTAACAGTAAACAGCCTGAGTTTTTGATTTTAGGAAAAATATGGAACGCAATTCATCTCTAAGTAGTCCGTAATTCATCACTTAAGTATTAATTTAAAATATGTTATCATATACTACAATGATTTGTTTTTCAAATGGCATGGTGGTTTTGATTGCTGACCACAATCCGTAAACAAAGGGTGGTTGGTTATAATGTGGTTAACTGTTATTTATGTACTAATTGGATTGTATCAAAAACTGGAAATATGTTCGAAATAATTTAGCGTTCGTCTATATTGAAGAAATTTATTATTAATGTTATTGTTATTATTATTACTATTATTAAATTATTAATAATTATTAATCAGTCTCTATAATTAAACATTTCAACATTTCCTCCGAATATTTATTAATAAAATGAAGAGTGGTTGTGTCCTAATTGAAAATACAGAAATGTGGTCAAGTGTGACTGCTAAGGAGATAGAAACTCTTTGGCCATCTAAATCACTTACATAAGCACCCTCAATCCCCGCAGTCAATTATTGCTCCATTAGCGTGTGGGGATGAGATGTTATTTTGGTGAAAACTAGTTAACCCAATCTACAATAAAAAATAAAACATCTTGTGACTAACCAGTCCTACTATGTATACTTTAAATAAATAAATCATGTCTTTCTAAAGGGATAATGAACAAATAAATTCGTGAAATTACCATACCACACGACGTTCAGGAACAAAATAAAATATCCACTGAAACTGACATACAAAACAACAGTCCAAGAGGAGATCGTTTTGAACATTGTACGGGAAAAGCTTTTTTCCATTAGTTCCCAAAGTTTTGAAAATACTATTTTCTTTCCTCGATACACTGATTTCGCTTCACAGTGATAACAACAAAGCTGAATCCAAACAATGAATCGTCGTGTCCCATCAGTAATTATATTAGTTATACAATAGGTACGTTGTTCTATCCTTCATCTCCCTCTTACTCCTTACCTCACCCTTTCTCTCTCCGTCTCTCTCACCGCCTTTCTCCCAGTCAGTCGCCCCCTTCCCCTCCCTCTCTTCGTCACTCTCTCTGTCCCACTATCATCCTGTCTCTGTGTGTATGTCTCTCTCTCTCTCTCTGTCTCTGTCGCTGCCTCTCTCTCACACTCATACACATTTAGTTGCAGAGTCTGCACGTCTCTGAGGAGATGGGGTAATATCGAGAAGCGCCGGGCCAGCAAAAATGTAACAGAATGTTCAAGAAGACCTCATCCTGTATATTACGCGGCACGAAATGTCTCTTTGAGACAGTTGGCCTACAAATATTTAGTTTTGTTCTGCAGCACCATCTAGTGGGGTTTCAACAAAATTAGCAGCATATAAACTTTCTGGGTGAAAAAACACGTAACTGCGCCAACATTCGGGTAAATTTGGGTAAGTTTTCGGTTAAATCAAGAAGAGGGCTTTAGTTCCCTCTGTGCAGTGAATGTTAATTCATAGTATTTAGCAGTGTTCCTCCCACGCCTGAACATGAGATTCGGTGCCGACGGACCCCTTGGTTCGCCCGGCTTTCTCTTAACGTGTATCTTCCCCATCGAAACACCCCCCACCCAGCCTGGTCCCGCTCTAAACTACCGAATGGGTGGTAGTGCAGTGCATTCAGTGTGTGTATGTAAGGGCTGAGAATAGGACAAGGAAGAGAAAGGAAAGATCGTGCGCGGACCGTTGCCCCCTTGTTAAGGTACTACTTCAACATTCGAAGCCCGACATTGATCGCAGCAACCACGCGATCGGAGCAGCCGGTTTCCGGAGAGCAGCTGAATTCGCCCTCGGTTTCCGTACAGCGCCGCCCGTTGGGAGGGCGTGGGAGCGGGGGCGTGAGGGCGCCCTGGGGGCGTGTGGGCGTGGGGCGGCCCCGGGCGGGTGCCGTGCCCAAACAGCGCGCTGGCGCCCCCTCGTGCCTCGCGCGCCGCGACGCGCCGCGACGCCGCGAGCTGTTTCGCTTCCACCAGACTGCGCTCTTTGGCCGCGCGACCCTCGCCCTACGCCCTTCGCGCCCTCGCCCCCCCCTCACGACCCCGCCCACGCCCTCGCCCTCGCCCTCGCGCGCAGTGCCTCCGACCCCCGGTTCGTCTTTTTCATCTCGACGCACACACGCATCCGTGTGCTCTCTCACGCATCGGCTGCCTTTGCAGCACTGCCTCTAACAATAGATTAAAATCGCGAGACCCAATATTATGGCTCAAATCACACACTAAAAGAAAAAATACATAAGATTAGCTGTAGGGGCAATACACCATAAAATATCATAGTATTAACCATATATTTAAACCATAAATTAGACTCATATTTCTTCTGAGGGTACTGAGGTTCCTTGTGACAATTCAATTAACAGATATATATATATATATATATATATATATATATATATATATATATTAAAAATGTGGTTACTGATGGTCACGATAAGTTAAAGTCATTTATAAAAAGTCAATTTTAGGGTTCGTTTGCATTTCAAAATTGAGATTTAATAAAATAATTAAAAATATTAGTTAAAGTTAGTTTGCTACCAATATTGTAATTTCGTATTTCCTCCATTCTAAGATACGTTTAAAAGAAAAGGTTAATTGTTCTCGTAAAAAATATAAATTATTTGGGCCCTTCAGTGCAGTTCAAAAATATTGTCGTATAACTCACAAAAATTAAATAAAAGCTTTAATTTTCAAAACCCTACCTCAATGCATGATTTTCAGCGTAGTTTAGATTATGTAGATTAAGTGTATCTTTCATGGAAATCAGCACAAATTTATCAACTTGTGGTTTTTAACCCAATTTTTAAAGGTTACGTTAAAAAGTGTGTGCGATGATTCCTTTTACTAATTAAGGAAAGTAAAAGATTTGGCCCAAAATGACTTAAACACATCACGAAACGAAATGAAAATTTATATTTTCTGATCAATGAGCATGTCATTCAACATATAATTATACAAATAATTTCAACTTTTTATCACGGCAAACTGCACACTGTGCAGCGTGGTGTGAGAAGAGTTTTCTATTACACTTAACGATGTCCTATTTTACGTGACGAGACTCCGGACATCAGGTCTGCTCCTCCTTCCGAGCAGGCAACTTTTGCTACGTCCCATTCTCCAGAAGCGGAGAACGAAGGTTTCATTTGGGCGACGAAACAAACGATTTTGAATTGAGCTCAGGGACGTCTTTGAAGCTTGAGTAGCTTTAACATTCAGTAAATCTACACCATGGGATAGCCAGCTTCGCTTCCCCTCCGAAGGAAGGTGTACGAATAGCTTTTCAACCTTAAAATCCACAGCTTTAATCGAGTTTGAACCCACAAACTTAGTTACGACAGCCCGACACGCTAACCATTATACAACCGAAGCCACCAATACGATTTTTCCGTCCCGGAGATCGTGAGTCGGGCCACTGTGCGCGTGCGGCCGCCGCTGCCGCAGTCGCCGCGTGCAGCGCCACCAGCGCACGCGACCTCACGCGCCGGTCGCGCGCCGCCGCCCCCGCCCACGCCCTCGCCCTCGCGTCCGCTCACGTCGTCTTATGAAAACAGCCGGCGGACTCATTTAAAAACTGCGTAAACACGATGCATTAAAAGGGAAAGCGCTGCGTCCTTTGCTGCCGCGCAGTTGGTTTGTTCGTTTCATGGGGTGAGGGAGGGGGGGGGGCGTGCGCGTGCGGGAATATGCAAGCAGGGGACACAGGTCATAGAAAGCAAGGTGAAAGCGGGCCCAGCAAAGGACAGCTTAAACATTGTAAAATGCTGTACGGAGTACAGTTGTATTTTGAGGGGACGCTACTGTGAGGACGTGTGCCGAATAAGGGATATTTTGACACACGTTTTGTTTCTTTTCAGGAGAAAAAAAAACTAAACGAAAATGTTTCACACATTTTACGTGTGATACTCTTTAGCTTTCAGATGTCCTTCTAACTTTGTGTATATACGTGTTTTAGTTTTGCTGTGTATTTTGTATTACTTTGTCATTAATAATAAGTCGTACTAGGAAGAAAAAAATTAACGAACTATTCAAGTTATACTTCTCCAAAGAAAACTGTACGAGAGTGAATTAAACTGAGGTCACTATATACTCAGAAACGACAAGTGGGTAGTGCTAAGTGACAATATGGAGAGTGGAATTTCTCTTTTGAACTGATATTAGCTTCGTAAACAATAGTTCGTGTAGTAAGTACGGCAATAAAACAAACAAAATGAATGAAATACTGAAAAACAATTAAGTGGGAAAAACACGATGAATAATGGAAAAGTGCTTTAATTATTGAGTGCGCGACTTTTCTTGTCTATGTCTGGTATATCTTATTGTTACTGATCGATCGAATACTTTCCATCTACATTCTTTTGCTTATTACCGATTATAGACGCTACCGAACATAAACTAATAAAATGCTGTGCAGTTTCATACTTTATTAGAAAATGGAACTGACACTAAGAAAATACAATTAAAATAGTTGCCACAAGTCTTAAGCTTCGAAGGTCCAAACGAGAAACACAATAGACAATATTTCCCCCTCTTGAAACTTTCCCCACTTGAGAGACCGGCCTCGGTCTTACAGCCTTTCCAACTTGCAAAAAGTGCCTTCATTTCGAGAAAAGACCCTAAAGAGCCCTCCAATCCCAAAAAGGGAGCCGGAGAGAAGCGGATCGCCGCTCTCCAACTCGCAACATTCCGCCGCGCGGCTTCCAATCCAAGTTCGAAAATCTTGGCTCGCCGTTGTCCCGCGCCGCGCAGTGCGTTGCGGGGCGGGGCGGGGCGGGGCAGGGCGGGGCGGGGCGGGGCGGGGCGGGGCGGGGCGGGGCGGGGCGAGGGGAGGCCCCGCCCAGAGACGGCGTTTGATCGTCTGCCTTCCGGCGGCCGCACCGCAGCTCCTCAGAGGCAAAGCGACCGCGCTTCCACTGCCACTTCCGCCGCGCGGTGGAGCCACCTGCAAAGGGAGGAAGCCCCAGGGCGGGACGAGGCAGTGCGGAGTGGGTCGGGGAAAGGGCGGGGCATGGCGGGACGAGGCATTGCGGGACGGGTAGGGAAAAGGGCGGTGCAAGGGCGGGGTGGGGCGGGACGAAACAGTGCAGGAGGGTTGAGGAAAGAGTGATGTAAGAGCGAGACGAGGCAGTTCGGGGCGGGTCAGGGAAAGGGCGGGGCAAGGCGGGGAGGGCGGTCGGATGGGGCAGGGCGGAGCCGGGCTGGGAGGGGATGGGCGGGTCGGCTGCGATGGAGGAGATGATGGCAGCCTCGACGGAGGGAGAGAGGTCTAGGGGCTGAGGTTGTCGAAGAAATAGACGAGATGACAGTCGAGATGGTAGTGGAAGAAGTGAGTAGGTACTATGTAATGTTTCTGGCACGTCGTCTACTTTGGACGTTAGCTCCGTGAGAGTAGAGCATATTGTAGAAGGAATATGGTGGCGATCGTTCCACTGGAGATCTGGAGCCGCCTCATCGGCATGCGGGACGTTTACGTTCCTGGCGTCTTCCTCAGCCACGCACCGTCACAGCCAGGTTAAGCTCTAAGCTTCCGCCTGGTCTCCCGACATATAGTGATGCATTGCGTGTAAGCTTATGTGGGTACATGGCAAGAGGAAGGGAAAAGAAATAGTAAGGAAAGATGGCGCGCAGTGTTTGTTAGGATACTGTTTAGGAATTCGTAAACGAAGGGACGACGTGATTTGGTATTAAACGAATAAAAAACACGGAAAACAGATTCTCAGCGCAGCCGGGCACTAGAATGCTCCTCCAGGCAGCGACTGACAGGTATCAACAAAGTGTCTAAAATTTGCCAGTATCGGGACACGAATCCCAGCACCTCCCGGTCAAAGATGTTGCAACGATACCTCGCAACTACCAGCGGCAGTTGTCTTTGTGCCTTGGCCGCTGGTCTGAGAAGGTAGCGACGGAAGAAGCGTCGAGGCTGCGACTGAAGCGCTGGTAGCGCTGCGGCGGCGGAGTCGGGGGCGGGTCGCGGGAGTGGTGGCGGGGGCGGTGTCTGTGGCGCCGGCGCCGGCGGAGGGGATGGCCGCGGAGGGCGACGGCGGCCGCGAGGCGAGCGAGGGGAAGCCCCGCGCTGTCTGAGAGCCTGCGGTCAGGCCTACCAACTTCGCCACAAAAGAGCCCGCGCCGGAAAAGAGCATTGTGAGAGGAAGCGCTCTTGTGAGTCCCGAGGGGGAGCCTATTAATATAACAAATTTCGTTCTGCGTTGCCCCGACCTTGCAGTTGGGGCAGAAATCGGAAATGGAACTTTGTAGAGCGCAAGCAAGGTAGGATCAAAGGAACCGAAAGAAATATCTTCCGTAAACATGATTGTTCTAACATCAATAATTTTTTTATTATTTAACTACGTTGTTGTTTTTCGCATTTATATTTTATATAAATATGATTAGTTTCAAAAATGATAATTCTGGCATCTCGTGCGAACCTCGTATATAAACTCAATACTAACAGAGAACAAAAAAATGCGTAAAATATCATCCTTTGATTTCGCTGCCATTTGTTTCAATGAAATTTATTAGTAAAGTTGGATGAGCGGTATTTATTTAAAAGCATTGGGATAATGTCTGCGTGTTATAAAAACGCATCTAATAAAAATTTTCGAGAATAAACCACTTAATTCAATATAGTACTATAAAAATTAATGAATAATATATGTCCTGAAAAAAAATTTCAACCGATAATTCCATTTTCAAGAAATAATATTTGATACGTTTTATCTCGCAATAGTCGAACATTATTTTTCATCTCACAATATTACCAATAAATAACGGATATACTACATTCGCTAATAAACAATTACATATGTATGCACTTATTCAGTAAAATGTTTGAAAATATACACTATAATAAGCCTTATAAAGTACGTGATAAGTGTACGTTCCCTCGTATTGTGAAAAGGGAAATAATTTTCTGTTTGGCATAAGATTTCCCTAAAGTTTAGGGGAACCCCATTTTGACGTATGGGTTTGGATGCAATACAAAATCATTGACATTCCCCTCTCTCAAAATGGACTCTATTAAATGTATTACTCAAAAAGATCGTAATGTGCCCATGAAATACGAAAATCTGGCATATTTCAGGCAAAGAAAATTAATTTTAGCTACAGTGATCTTTGCAAACACAAAGACGCTTTGTGAAATTTAAAGTTAAATTTACAGATCAAAATAATGGGATACATATGTAAGTAACTACAAACCTTTTCAAGAAAAATAAGTAGAAGGATGAGCAATTTCTAGAAATATAATAATTGGGAAAACAGGTAAAATATGCATTATACGCACCAAAAATGCATTTTTTAATTAATGGAAACGGGAAGTTTCACGCATAAACCAAGTGAGCAAACTTTCTGACTGTAGGCAAAAACTATGCATTTTCATTTACTGATCATCAATATTTTTTGTTACAACTTGTGCGTACAAAGAGTTATTTTTTTCCCTCTCTAATGTGTAATTGTGCTGAATACCGTGTCGACAGGGTTGATTCGGCTTGTAAAATCGCAAGATAAAGGGGAAAAATGCAGACGTTAAATGTGGTATTTTTCATTGTTGATTAAATTAATATTTATAATCTCATTAGTAGTGAAGGCTAGTAATACTGACTAAAAATAGTGCACGACACAAATGGAAAAAAATATTTTATTTCGCTCGCAGGATCGCGAAATTCGCCCATCGGCCTCATGTAGCAGTCTTTCACGCTCGTCGCTTTCACCACTCGTATCATAATTGATGCATATCATTAGTTACTGAATATTTTGCTGATAGATTGAAGAAGTTTTTTGACTGATCTAACTATGACTTTGTTCGTTCGCAGAAGCTTACATCTTACTTGTGATTAATACTTATGAAATGATGTTTACTTAAACTGTGCATCTGGATAAGTGTTTAAAACAAATTAATGATTAAACTTGTTGATATAAAACAAAGTTCTCGAGATCTGCTTCATCTCACAAGACGAAAGCACTTCATGGATCATAACCACATGGATCATAACCATTGTTTTAGGTATATATAAACCTACGCAATTATCTGCATAAGAATAAATTTAAAACGATTTACTGCATTCTATTCAACCATTTCACTTTTTTCAATTCATTTGGCACAGAGTTATGTGCGTAATCATCACAAGATAAAGAATCGCGTGCCTTTTGTTCCGGGGTAAACTATACTGCTACGTAAATACTGCGTACAAGCTTCCAACCACAATCGTTTTCGATACGCCGATAACACGCTAAATTTATTCCACCTGAACACTGAAACACTGGGCGAGCGCCGTGCCCCGTACTTATAACTCAAATAGAGTGGTAACTTTATCGATCGCCGCCTTCGGAGGATTAGAAGGAAACAAGAAATGAGGAACGGCGCGCGGCTACCTGGCGGCTTTTGGAGTCGCCCGAGCATGTTATTGGAGGGCACGCACCTCGAGCGATCATAAGGAATTGTTTGCCCACAAAGAACGTGCCAGGCGCGGGGCGTCGGCGGGGGCGAAAGGGGCGGGGACGGCTGCGGCGGCAGCGGTGGCACGGGCGGCGGAAGCGGTGGAAGGGGGGCAGCGGGGGCGGCAGCGGGGGCGGCAGCGGGGGCTGCAGCGGGGGCGGCAGCGGGGGCGGCAGCGGGGGCGGCAGCAGGGGCGGCAGAGAGGGCGGCAGCGGGGGCGGCAGCGGGGGCGGCAGCGGGGGCGGCAGCGGGGGCGGCAGCGGGGGCGGCAGCGGGGGCGGCAGCGGGGGCGGCAGCGGGGGCGGTAGCGGGAGCAGCTGCGGCAGCGGGAGCGGGGGCGGGAGCGGGGGCGGCGGCGGGGGCGGTAGCGGGAGCAGCTGCGGCAGCGGGAGCGGGGGCGGCAGCGGGGGCGGTAGCGGGGGCGGTAGCGGGGGCGGTAGCGGGGGCGGTAGCGGGAGCGGCTGCGGCAACGGGAGCGGGGGCGGCAGCGGGGGCGGCGGCGGGAGCGGCTGCGGCAACGGGAGCGGGGGCGGCAGCGGGGGCGGCGGCGGGGGCGGCGGCGGGGACGGCGGCGGGGGCGGCAGCGGGGGCGGCGGCGGGGACGGCGGCGGGGACGGCGGCGAAGCGGTCGTACGTGTTTGTTCTTAAGATAGCGATCGATTTTGACGGAACAGTGGCGGGTGCGGCGCCTTTGCGGTTCGAGAACGAATTTAACGAGATATCGAACGTGACGCCGCGCGGAAACGCGGCTTTTAATCGGATTCCGGGCAATATCACTTAGCCCCGTAATTGCCTTACGTCGGAGTGCTGCGCCGCCGCGCCGACACAAAGCAGCCCGACTCGCGCCGACTGCTGGCTCCGCTCCCTGTCGCTCCGCGCCGAGTGGCTGGCGCGATGCGCAGCGCGGAATGGAGCGACGTCCACCTGCGCGGGAGCGGCTCCTCGCTAATTAAAACGGGTTTCGCTGCGAAGAGATTGTCGTGAAGAGAGAAACAGAAGGTGAGTGGTTACGGAATTATTATAGTGGGGGTTCTCTTTCAGCTTGGAAATAATGAGAGTAGTAATTAAGATAAATTACACATGAAGAAAAATGGGAAACAAACTATAAGGACTACTGCATATGAAATTACGAATAGATTATTGCTACAGCCTGTGGTTTCCACGGAAATCTCGCGGAGTATTGGAAAGGAACGCAGATATAATGTGCCAAAAAAATGTATTTCACAAAATTATATTGGGATGTTACAATCTATAACCACAAAAAATGATATAGACACTGCCGATGAGAAAAATATTCAAATATTTTTCCACTTTGTACTGTAACTTCCCAATGTAATTTTGTGAAATGCAATAATTTTTTGGGGAAGATTGCTGATATTTATCTATTCACTTCTGTTTTAGTGCGGATAGACATATACTCTCTACATGAACTAGAGAAAAATGTAAAGGCATACTTTCTGCCAGCTCATTAAGAGGGATAGGAAAATACCAACACGCTACATTAATCGTGAAAATCAGGAAAGTCTTGACCAAATATCTTGTCGAATTCTTATAAACTGAAGGAACCAAAACGTTTAGTTTTCAAAAGTGATATTGGCATTGTGGTGAGTTATCGTTGGCATTTACAATGAAATAATTATGAGTCATCATTGCCGACAATATTGTTTATTACAATAGCAGCATTAGATGGTTTAGCCATCATCATCAGTATTTTAGTTCAAGAACTATAAAAAAACATTAAAACAGCAGTAAGATAAATAGATTAATATTTTAAAATTTAGAAAACTCATAATATTTAGACGACTCATACAATTATTTCAAAAGTGAGCATTGTTATGAAAACCTATGACTACTACTGCAGCAGAAAAAAAAACTGGCTTCCTAAACCTGCATACCTCACCACTGAAGCTTCTTCATCCTAGTCGCATGTCATCGGCTGTGTAGTAAGAAGTAGCGCACTCAGAGTGAAGAATATAGACGTAATATCAGATATGACAAATTGTAGATTAAGTTAATAAAATATTCCCATTTTTAAGTGTAAACTGTTTTATTGTTGTTGTTTTTTAATCCTTTCTGAATATCTACCGAAACCACTGACATCTCTTACGTGAAAGCGGCTACTTTCTTTTTGTCAACATATTAGTATATTCCAAATTTGTAATATAAAGAGATACATTTTTTTTATTGAAAAGCTGAATAATTTGGGATGAAAAATAATGCATCATGTCTTAACGACAATAATAATCATCTAGTCCTTAACATGGGTTTAGTTTTTAATACGGTTAATTTAGTCTTCCAGCACTGAAAGCTTTGTCTGCATACTCTTGAACTGCTTTCGGATGAAAAGCCAATTATTAATATGAAGTGTTTTTTCAAATGTATTTCGCAGAATCGTTAGCACTTGTGTGATTTTTGGAACGTGAAGTGCATATACTGTCTGTGCCCAATTTTGTTCTGAACTTAATCGCTTGTGCACAAATGACAACGCTGAATAAATAGTACTTGTAAAAAAATGCATATATTCTCTAAACATCTGTGCTAGAACAACACAATTAATGTTCTTTGCATTTATGAAGCTACATCAATATAACACCCTGCTAATTTACAGGCGTTTCTACGAAAATAATATCTTCACATTCAGAAAATGCAATACCCAGTTTCACGAAAACTAGCAGGAAAAATCGTGTTGGAGATTAAAACCTCCCATTAGCCTGCAATGACATCACTGTTCTCGTACAAAAACCAGCTCTTGGCCGCATACGCGGGGGCTCTCAGCGAGTGAACTCGTAACTTCCTCGTTACGCGGGAAAGAGGCGTAGGGATGTTTGAAATACGAATACAGAGAGTAAAAAAGTAGAAACGTGAGCCGAGCTGAAGCTTTCAACGCGTGACCCCAACTCTCATTCATCCTACGTAAACTCGGCTAATTGCAGCCAATTAGGCTGCAGGCGGGGACGCGTGACTAGGGGCAGTGCGGGCGGGCGGGCGGGCGGGCGGGCGGGCGGGCGGGCGGGCGCGATCGGCCAATGCAGTTGCGGAGGCGACTTGGGGAATTCATGCTTCGAAAAGCTGGTTTTGCAAAACGGGTTTACTTTCTAGAGAAGGGACGCTGTATCACAAAACACACGCACACACTATACAGTTTCTATTCTGTCGGTGGGCCACGTCCACATTTTTAATAAATATTAAATCCTTCCAGTATTCATTTTGATTAAATTTTCATTTCGTTTCGTTTTCAAATGGAATTGGTTTATATTTGCATGCGAAGTAGAATTCTGTTTAATGTTGTTATGCCAAATGACACCTCACTAATCATATTGAGGTGAAAGCGAAAATGTTTTCGAGCATTTACCCGAAAGGCCAGTCAATTTTCTTTAATCTATGTTGAGAAGGAGATCTGCCCTGGGAACTTAAAGAGACTCATTACTGTTGTTCATCACTTTTCACAGTTGACAAAGCTTTTTAGCTGAAGGGTCAGTCCATACAAAATTGTAGGGTTTTGAAAAGTAGGATATTAAGTTTTTTTAATATTTCAATAAATGATTAAAATAGCATTTGATAATTAATTACGAGACAAAATTCGGTGTCTAGCTTGCAGGAATTTACTATAAGAAAGAGAGAAATATTTATGATCTTTACTTGCAAGACTTAAAAATATTTTTTCATAATAAATGCACCGATATTCGTAAAATAATAGGTGAATAAATGAAGCTTCAATTTAAAGTTGGGAGACGTAAGTGTAAATGAAGGTAAATTAAATAAAATTTTTGTCAACTACATCATTGAAATTGATGTAAAATAACAAGAAATGTTAATATTTAAAAATTGCAATGATTTTTAATAAATTGTCCTTACATAATGATATGGTGCGAAGGTGGAACTACTTCACGTTCTGATGTAATAAAATAATTAATACAGGCGTTGTTTGTTATTAAAGGCCATCACTTTTACCCGAGTACAATTCCCTGTATTCGAACTGCAAGCGCCCAGTCAGTGAACAGTGCTTTTTGACGGATACAGGTCGAATATAAGGGAGATATTCACATAAAGGGATGATGAGACGTGTAGCAATTATAGTTTGTTCATAACACTTCCCCTGTTGTCTGAGGGTTGTGATACGAAAGATTACTGCTGTCGAACGCAGACCAAAAGGTAAGTAAGGGGTATTCAGTGTGAAATCTATTATTCATTAAACAGTATATTATTTGCACCTTCATAGCTTCGTTTAAAATTCCGAAATCAGTAAAAATGTGGGACACTCTGTGGTTGCTGAAATCATTTTGACCTTCGAAAGCTCTCGATGAGGAAACTCAAATGTTTGAGCATACATTTGAAAAATTAAAGACTATTCCGTGAACACTTCACTTATTTCAATTCATACGAATAAAAATCAGCGTTTCCTTAAAAACGTTCTCATCTTCATCTGAGCCTCTGATAGAAGTTCTTATGCGACACACAACGGTATGCCAACATCGATAGTCATCAACGAATTTGACGAGAAGCTGCGGGGCGCCTGAAGGGCGCGAGAAGCTGATGGTCGAGGGAGTGACTCGTAAATATCGCGGTAGTTTACGGTCCTAGATTTTAATAACCAGGTGTATTTTCAGGTGTGCGGATAAATATTCATCGTTGTTCACAAACATTTTCATTTGAATTAAAACATTCTAGTTATAATTATTAAAATATTAATAATGTTTTAAAACTTATTATTAACATCGATTATACTTAAAAATATCACGTATCTACGAATCAACATCAAGTGAAAATACAGGTCTCACAGTACTCCAACAAATAGTGTTTGGAAAATCAATTTCTGATTTTTATCCCAAACAGGAAAATATAAATAACACACACGTGTAATGCAAAAACGTAGGACATCAATGAACAAGTAGTGTTATGAAAATGACGAGACATTTTGCGAAATGTTTGCCACATATTGGCATCTATTTCATGAAGTTCCCCCTTTAGCAAAATCCTCTTGGCGCTCACCCAGAGGCGGCGGGAATGGCGCGTGCGCTGTAAGAGGTGGCCGTGTGCGCGGAGGAGGCGGCAAATGGAATTTTGGGAATTTTACCAAAAAAGGAAAATATAAACAACACATGCGTGGTATCAATAATGCGAAAACGTAGGACTCTAACTATCCATTGTGATTGTATTACCAAATGGCGTTTTGAAAATGACGAGACAATTCGCGAATAGTCTGCAACATGTGCGCCACGAACTATTTCATGAAGTCTCCCGTTCAGCCTTCCAGGGAGGCCGTTAGCGCTCACTGGAAGACAGCGGGGAAGGAGCCTTGCGCCGTAGGAGCCGGCCGTGTGTGCGGCCGACACGGGAGACAGCGCAGCCGGGCGGAACTCGGCGCCAACAGCCATCGCCATCCTTCGCGCGGGGCAGTCCAAACGGCGCGGCGCAGTCCAAACGGCGCGGCGCGGCGCGCGCAAAGCCCTGCCAAGCACCGCCCGTCCGCCCGCACGCCCGCCCGCCCGCCCGCACGCACGCACGCAAAGCCGTCTGTGACGACTGCGGAGACGGGATGGCGACGGCGGCGGCATCCCACGGGATTACGGAGCTCATCTCCACGACGTTCTAATAGGCCATGTGCACTTTTTTCCTCTCGGGCCTTGCGTGAGACTCTCCTGGATACCCGACACACATTCTGGGCCGGGGGAAGAGGGGTCGTTTGCCGAAACAAACAACAAGTTCGGTCTTGCTCTTCGAAATTACGGTTGAAAGAAGCATTTGCTGACACATTTTGAATAAAAATGTAAGGTAACTTAAGAACCTTTTACCGTTTCCGGATTCTTGGAAGGTGCATTCCATACTTCTATGCGATGTGGAATGCGAAAACACTCCTTGAAGGAAACTCCTTGTGCTACAATGTTGTCTAATGTACTGTTAAAGCATGAGATTTTCAGAATGAATAACTAACCGTTTACATTATTATTGACTTTTATGTAGTACAATTTTTTTCACACACACTGTCCTAGAGTGCAGTATTGTAGAGTACTCTTAGTACACGATAGTACTCATAGTACACTTAATATAGAACAAGAGTATGCCAAAATAAATTTATAACGGCAATTAATTCAAATGTGACTTATTTCTCTAATAGAGATAACTCCGAAGAACATTAAATTAAAAAGAAGAATTAAAATTTAGTAACTGAGGGATTATTTGTTTTTAATATTTTAAATGATATATTTAAGGCTGAAGATTAGATGAAATGTGCAGTGTGCCAGAAAGTACAACATTTAATTAGAATGCATGACACGCTAAGTCATACAATGACTCAAATATATACATATCTTGTAAAATTGCGTAAAAACTTGCAAAAATATTTTATTGCTAATTTTCAATACATTTAAGTCCCACCTCATTAAAATTTCCTCTCCTGAGCTTTTGAGATCAAATGCCACCAGAATATGTAATATTTTAAAACATTTCTTTTGTCCCTGAAAGGTGACAAACAAATGACTTAATGAAAGACATTTCACGCCTTCAGAAACTTCTCATAAAGTCACTGAATTTGCTGACAAATTCTGTGAAAAAGAGTTGATATAAAAGAATGAAAATATTTGCTCGAAGACTCGCGATACAACAAAGAAATATGAACTTACCTCAAATGCAATATTCACATGACCCAACTGACGTCAAGGACAGTACCAAGAAAACTTACAGAAATTCAGTGGGAGGACGGTGACAGCAGAGGCGCTATGCACTTGCATCAAATTCAATGTTCACATGACAACATTGTGACGTCAAGAACAGTAAGTCGAGTTTTTATAGAAATTCCGTGAAAAGAGCGTGGACGCAGGGGTGCCAAGCACTTGTATCAAATCCTATGTTCACAAAAAATCATTGTGACGTGAAGAATAGTAAGTCGAGTTCTTATAGAAATTCCGTGGGAGGACAGTGACAGCCGAGGTGCTATGCACTTGCATCAAATCCAATGTTCACACGACAACATTGTGACGTCAAGAACAATAAGTCGAGTTTTTTATAGAAATTCCTTGAGAAGACTGACCGCAGGGGTGCTATGCACTTGTATAAATCCAATATTCACACGACAACATTGTGACGTCAAGAACAATAAGTCGAGTTTTTTATAGAAATTCCGTGAGAAGACTGACCGCAGGGGTGCTATGCACTTGTATAAATCCAATATTCACAAGACAACATTGTGACGTCAAGAACAATAAGTCGAGTAGTTATAAAAACTCCGTGAGAAGACTGACTGCTATACACTTGTATCCAATCCAATATTCCCAAGACGACATTGTGACGAGCACAGCAGTAAGTCGAGTACTTATAGAAATTCCGTGAGAGGGCGGTGGCCCCTGCGGTGCTCGGAAGGCAGGAGGGTTCTGCCGGAAAGAGGCGCTGACGGCGGCCGGCGCGGCGCGGCGCAGCCCTGCGCGTCAGAAGGGCCTCGGACGAACAGCGGGGCGCCTCCGGCAGAGATCTCCTCTGCCACTCTAATCCCGGCTCGACGGCGCCGACAGCGGCTTATCTACAGAGCGGCGGCGGCGGCGGTGGAGGCCCCAGCGGGGGTGGGGGCGGGGACGGCGGGGGTTGGGAGGGCTGGAGCTCAGACGTGGAGCGAACGACTTAACGCTGTCCCGCACAACTCTTTCTGCCTCTGCGCTGCACATGATACAACGTATGAAGGTCCAGTAACATCCAACTACACAAGATGTAATCAATAATTTGCCCTCATGGCGCTTCGAGAACGGCGTGTTCTAATATGGGCACATACAAAGCACTGAATTACATACTTTCAGCAATTTATTCAAATGCTTTTTCTATCCTTATTTCTTACTAATCATATTAAGTAAGTTAATCAGTAATTTTATGCTAAGTTAGTAAACAGTTAAGTCATAAGTCGTAGTCAATTGGTAAATAACAGATCAATTTAATAAATAAAATAAAACCAGTATAGTAATAAGCACATTTGGGGGTGAAGGTAAGGAGGGATCGAAAATATAAGGGCAGAGGCGTTGGTGCGAACGATCTTCTGTGGCGCTATTTGATTTCAGGTGCGGAGGAGGCCAAGCACTGGAAGGAGACGGTGGGACGCCCGCGCCAGAAAATAAATAGTTAAAATAAACGTCGGATAGATTAGTATGTACTCGGCTTCTGACGGCAGGTTTTTCCCCCTTCAGGGGTTTTTTCTTGAGCCGTACCGTATGGTCTCTTTTCCGCGGCTTTGATGCGATGGAGAGGCCATTTGGGGTGAATACCATAATTCGAAAGATTAGCACGCGAAAGGATGTAGGTATTGTAATGGTTTAAAGGCCTTCGGCCTAGCCACATAGGATCAAGTAAGCTAATTTGTTTGTAATAATTACCTATTAAATAAAAAATAAATACTAATCATATTATCCATCATAACCAAGCATCTTATACAGGAGAGATGGGGCAGACGTCATGGCAACAATTTTTTTCTAAAAGAAATGTGATCGTATCAAACAATTTTATTTGTCGCCTTAAAGAGATGCCGTACTAATGTGTTCACAATAACAGATGAATGCCTATTAGCACAGAGAGCAAATGAGAAATCAGTTCCATCACTACCGTCGTGCGAGATGAATGTAACCCGTTTCGATCAGCGCTCGTTCACCAAAGGTAGCCGTTGTGTATGGGAGAAAATAAAGCCCTAGCATGTCACAGGGAGTATGTGGAAGTTCTTGGGAATAAAGGGCGGTGGCGCGATGAGCAGGAGAGTTGCTGCCGGGACGCATAGCAACAAGTGATCAGCAATGCTCGTGGCGACCTGAGACTGTGCAGACCGATGTGGGAAGTGAGGTACTCGAGCATGTGCGTAATCGAGCCTTTAGAACGAATAAATAATGCGTTCGTAATGTTTTGAACTCTTATGCGCTAAAATGCAGTGAAATATTAAAGCAGCACTGTTACTACCTTAATAAATATGAGAAACACAATTTTAATGTGATATAAAATGTCCATGCAATCAGTTCATGCCTTGTTTTTTCATTTTTATATTTCACATTTTTAATCCGTGCTCATATTCTCACAAATATTGTATAACATGACTTATGCCCCAACCCTCGTATATTTCAAAAATGTTATTCGAAAATATTTTATTTGTATCAGTTATTTTTATAATAATCATGATGGTTATCTATTGGAACGTCCTTAAATTTTGTATCAAGACCACACATGCAACACTAACGACATATCCTTCAGATAGTTCCCTAGGTTTTGACATATGGTGTGCAAGCCAAATCAGTGGACGATGAATTGCTAGAGACGCAATTTGAAAATTATCTAATGTGTAACTTAATTTAATATTTCCCAAGACAAATACCTCGACAAAACGGGGTATTTTTTGACATCACTACGTTCCCTCAAAGTGAGTAACTTTTATTCTGAGCCACTCTGTTTATGACAACAGGCGGCTCGACGATATCACCCGTCTTAGGTGGCTCAGGGCATCAATTGATTTCAGAGCAGTGCTCTAAGCGGGAGGTCCTACGGTTCAAATCCCGATTATCGCAAGATTTTCGACACTAGTTACATAGCAAGGTCGAGCAGAATTCTAGACGTAGGCTGCTTTGATCGGTAGTTGTACATGCCCGTTTTCGAACATCAGCAGGCGAATGGCGGAGCAACACCCTAACAAATGTGCTACGGCCGCTGCGAGCCATCTTTCCTCTCCCTTACTTGTTCTATCCTCATCCTCTACTTACACACACTTACAGTAGCATGGTCTACACTACCACTGATGTCGGGAGACCGGTCGCAAGCTTAGAGCTTGCCCCGTCTTGGGCGGTGACACGCTGGTGGGAGATACCTGGTTGGGAAACCCCGCTACCAGAGGCGCAAGAGGAGGAATCACCGCCACCTCCCGCAATAAAAAAAGCATGCACTACACATACGAGACTAATTGAATTGAATTGAATTGAATTTGCCTTATTTTACGTGGCGAGACTCGGGCCATCAGGCCCGCTCTTCCGTCTGACCACGCAAATTTCGCTACGCTACTTTCATCAACTAGCAGAGAAAGGAGGTATATGTTGGGCGAGAAACAGGCGATTTGAATTTAGCTCAGAAGCGTCATTTAGGCTTGAGGATCTTTTACATGCAGGTAAATCTACGAACATGGGACAGCCGGCTTTACTTCCCCTCCGAAGGAAGGCGTACGAAGGATTTTGTCGCCCTAAAAATCCACGGCTTCGATCGGGTTTGAACCCGCGAGCTTGGGTATAACAGTCCGATACGCTAACCGTCACACCATCGCCGCCGCAATGACTAATGACTAATGCCCTTAGTAGCTGACGCATTCGCCAACACTAAGGAATCAACCGACACCATCATTTCCCACCGACGATGCGCGGTGCACGTCGCCCAGGCCCTGGTCTTCTGCCCTCTCGCCTCGTCGTCCTCGGCCCAAGGCAACTGCGCGTCCTCGCCGCCCACGCCCCCGTCGCCGGCGGCTGCATCTCAAGTTTTGGGCGCGCCAGCGGGCGCACGCCCTCTCACGCGGGGGGGGGGGATCAAACGCCGCCTTTGTGGAGCGCCCCGCCCCGCCCCCCCCCCCGGCTGGCGTCGTGTAATTCGTATTTTCCACCATTGTCGCGCATCTCCTACGCAAACACGAGCGAGGTTACGAAGTTAGGAATGTACAGAGAAAATCCTCCCCCGCACAGCCTCACTCCGTCTCTCTCGAGGTCTCTGCGACGACTTGACACAAAGAGATACGGAACGCCCCGGGGTGTGGATGGAGGGAGCGGGGAGGGGGTTAAATGTGAACGTTGAAGCGAACGTTTTAAGTACGGCGCGATCAGCAAACAAATGGCACAGAGGAACTCTGTGAAGGGGCGACGGCGCTTCGCCACGCGGGGAAGCCTGCATCTCCAGAGATCCCTCCAGCAAAGGAGCAACGGCGAGCGTAGAGAAGTCGCCTCGCGTTGGCAAACAAAGCGAATGTGATACTTTTATTATTTTTTTTTCTTTTCCCTCCACTTCGCTTAGCGATGGCTCCGAGTCTGTCAAGACTTGTCAGCGAAACCAAAATGTATGCGGCTGAAACGACTTCATCTCAACTTCCGCATGGCCTGGATTACGCGAAACTTAATTATGGTTTCAAATTCCCTGCCGCTAAACTTCGCTGTGCGGCGTACAAGTAAGGTGCCTTTTCCGCGGAGACGGTGTGCGCAGTGTTGCCAGAAAACTTTTAGTAAGTGATTACCAAGGAATGCTCGAGTTTATTTCACTCTCCTGACATGGACACTCAGGTGACTCAAGATGGTTCTCATTCATGAATGAAGAAAATTATATGCCAACAACCAAATAACGTCGCTGAGAGAAAAACAGTAAAATGCATTAATATATCAAAAAAATACTTCAAAACGTAATTTGAATTCCCTGCGTTGAAATCTGGAGTAAGTCAGTGCAAGTGAGTGCAATAGTAATTTGCGTTATAAGAACGGAGAATGTTACATTATGAGAGAGATATCTCCAGCAGAGGCGACGTTAGGGACCGAGGCAGGAATTTCTAATGAGTAATGTAACATTTCCGCCCGGGGGTCGTAACACGTTTTATTTCATTCTACGTCACTTTACCTTACTTTTATTTTAATTTCATACTGCAATATTCCACGACGCACGAGTGCAAATAAGAATTGCCCAGGACGCCAGAGTCCCCTGAATTCTTGATGTCAGCGAAACAATTGCAGTGCTCTGAACATTTTGAAATGGAATTGAAAGATAAAGAGATGTTTCGGAAATCGATAATAGATGGATCCAGTGAAGTAATTGAACAATACCTCAAAAATCGGAAGACATAATATTAAAAAAAATTGTTTCTAAAAAAATACAAATAATATTAACAAAGTTAATGAGGATGTAATGTTCACTTATCAGACTTCGTTCTCCAACTTTGTCATCATATGACTCTATTATCTACATTTTTCATGAATGATTGTAGGTTTCCTTTCTATTATTGTAATCAACGCACATTGTTGGTGCCAACCATGTAATTATAAAACAAATCAGAAATGTTGGGACAAAATTTATTAGCTCGTTAAGTTGGTATGATATTTCTTTACAGTGCACTTTACCGTAAATTCCTGATTTCCGGCCTGCTTTGAGGCACGTAAACAACCGAAGGGCAACGTAGTATGAAAAAAAAAGAATGTAGACGTTGCTGGTAGTAACTCAGGCACATGATCACGCACTCTCATCTGACTAATTTCATAAGTACGTATTTGCCTCTGATTTTTTTCTTTTATATATCCTTTTTGGGAATGAATTCCTAAAAAACTCTAACAATCACTAAATCTGCCTTTTTTAAAGCAATTTCCAACTTGATCAAATGAGAAAGGTAAACTATAGAACGCAGTTACAGGTTTTTTAAGTGAAGATTATGTCGGGTGAAGAGGTTTTCTGAGAGAAAGTTTGGCTCAACAACAGTTAACATTTGTGCCTCTCAGATGCATATTTTATTTGAGTGCACAAATTATAAAGTCTTAAAGGACCTTACCACATTGATGCATTATCCTTTCTCAATTGTTTGATTGAACTCAACTCTGAAAGATCTATAACTGTATACATTTTTATTTCATCAATTCTGATACTAAGGGCATTTATTATCAATAAATAGCTCAAGCTGAATTCTTCAAACACTCTGAGATTGAATTATTAGTATTTTATCATATCTGTAACGAGTCAAGACTCACTTGATACATGTCGTATGTCCTGTTGTCTTAATTACTTTGTATCTTATGCTATTGTATTAGTTATTGTGTTACTGTACTATTTGTATTTGTTGTGTATTACTGTATTCTTTGTGTTTGTAAGAGGACAAACCTGTTAACAAATTACTAATAAAATTGAAACTGGGGTGCAAACTTCCGTGTATCTACACGACACAACTACTAATCTTAAAAATCCTGGAACGGTACTAATGGACCTTGGGACTGACGTGTGTGAGCAGTTGAAACCTCAAACACTAATTTTACGACAGAAAATTTGAGATCGTATTGTTGATTCGAAAACTATTCCTCTCTGTACTTTAGTATAGAGAAGAAAAGTGTGAATGTTTCAAAATTTACAAACACAAATCATACTTCATCTTCCCTAGAATAAATAATGTGAAATATTGATTTGATCTCTTAAATTAGTATTTTTCGAAATTTAGATGAAACGTCGTTTTAAATTGTTCGAAATTTGATGGCCTGAATACATTAAAAGGAAACGAGATATGTTCAAAAGTTCTTAAATTGTGAGAGGTTAAGTGTGCGTAGACCGTTGTTGCTCTGTGTCCCCGAGTGCCGGAGCGTTTTCGGGTTCAGGGAGGCGAGGTCTTCTGAAGCGCAGCGCCTCTGCAGGCGAGCGGCTTGGGCCGGGATGAGGTGGGGGAAGGGTAGGGGTCACGAGAGGGGGTTGGGAGTGCAGAGAAGGACGGAAAAGGGTGGAAATGAACAGAAAAAGAGCGGCGCGGGAAGGAGAGGGCGTGGGGCGGGAGAAGAGGGGAGAGCTGCGGGGACATGAGGGGGAGGGCAGGATAGAGAGATGCCGGGTGAGGCACCTGCCTGGAGAGGGAGGTGGGGTGCGGGAGGGGGAAGAGTGGGTGAGGCGGGGAGATGTCGGGGAGGAGAGGGCAGAGTAGTGCTGAGGGACATGAAGGGGGAGGTGGAGTTGGGGAGGAGGATGAGCATAATTGGGACGGGAAATGAGAGAGGGAAGTGGGGTGATGGAGGGGGATGAGTGGGGTAGATGAGAGGAGGGGGAGGCGTTGGGCTGGGAGGAAGGGAAGGTGGGGTGGATGAGTGGGGTGGGTGGTGGGAAGGGAGGGGGGATGAGTGGGTGAGGCAAGGAGATGACGGAGAGGGGAGGGCAGATAAGTGCTGTGGGGGACTGAAAGGAATGGGGGTGGGAGATGAGCATAATGGGGAGGGGTCATGAGAGGGAAAGTAGGGTAAAGTGGTGCCAGGGCGGGCGAGGCCGAGAAGGAGGTGGGGTGCAGGAATGGGATGAGTGGGGCGTGGTCGGGCAGAGCGGGGAGGGGCTGGGCGGGGCGGGGCCGGGCGTGGCGGGCGGGGCGGGATGGGGCGGGATTGAGCGGGTCGGAGTGGGGCGGAGCAGGGCGGGGCGGGGCGGGGCGGGGCGGGGCTGGGAGGGACTGGACGGCGCTGGGCGGGGGGGGGGCGGGGCGGGGCGGGGCGGGGCGGGGCGGGCGAGGCGCGCCGGCAGCCGGCAGCGGCACGACGCCCGCGGGGCCGCCCCTGCAGTCCTGCGAGTAATCGAGGTCCGCGACGTATGAATGCTTAACGAGGCATTGTTCCACGGAGCGCGGATTCACAAAACCTCGCCAACGCGACGCGACTCCACGCGGCCTGCCTCGCTTCGTCCGCGACTCCGTCCCGTCCCCTCCCCTCCCTTCCGCGCGATTGTCCCCAACACCCAGCGCTCTCTAGGCGCTCGCAGCCGGACATCTATTCTGCAGCGCCTCTTCTGCCGACGCCTCCTTCCGCCCGCTCTGACCTGCTCCGTCCCCGCTTCCTCCCCTGTCAGTCAGCCGACGCCAGCGACACCGCCGCATCTGCCAGCACGGCCACCTCCGGTCCCTTTCGTACCGTCACTCCCGCCGCTGTGGCGAACGTCCTTTTGATGAACTCTGCCCTGGACGCCATTTAGTCCACGCACTCCTTTTACCCCAACTTTCCAGGTTCCTCGTATGATCCCTCGCCAATTATTCATTTTGTCCCGCGTTCTGGCTTGGCACCTTTTTTGACTCACTAACCGTGGATTTACTCTCTTTCTCGCCATTTGGACCTGTCATGTTTAGGTACCTTCCGTTGATGAGTCTCCTGCGATCTCATTGATGTCCTGCAATCGCGTTTTTTGTGGTTCCTATCAAAATTCTCTTATTGATCGTTCATTGGCTTGAATGTTACTATCACTAATTTACATAAATTAATATATAAATATTAAAAATGTTGCAATTAAAACAGTAAACGTTAACTTAATCTTTAATTCTCATCCATTAAGTTTCTTTGTGTACACTTCATTTTCCACCAATCGCTTCAATGAAGTCGAGTTTTAATAAATAGCAGAACAATCACATCATTATATAGGTACAATACTTGCTCCATTCTCTATTTGTTTCCTTCCAAGTTGACTACTCCTATTTCCCTCGATAGACATTTTATCTCCATCTCCGCCCCGTACACAGTTCCCCTTTAAAGGTCCGTATTGACATTTGCTTCTCATTACGAAGAGCTAAACGGACAATTTGCACGGCGAGGCGTGCTCTTCGAGCGCTCAGAGAACTCTCCACGGGAGTCGACTCAAGGGCCCGCGGCTGCGTTCCGTGTCTGGCTGCGCACAATCAAATATGGAAAACTCGTTCCGACATCCGACTCGCTAAATCAACGAGCGCACTACGACGCCGACGCCATCGCCTCGGGCCGGAATTTCCCTCGCTAGCAGCGGCGACAGCGGCGCGCGCGAGCGCGTGGCGGCCGAAAATGGAACTGCAAGTTTCACAGGATCAGTGCTGCGGTTCCCCGAAACCCGCGTCGGGTCTGAACGAATCGAGACAAAGCGCGCCTATCATATATTGAAGGACATTTGTACGCGGGGAAGGGCATCGGTGCGGGTAGTAACTGCCTTTTCGGGGGTCGATACGAGGAGAACAATGGACGTGTTTCGGCGCGCATAGAGAGCGCTAGCGGCGGGGGAACGCGCTGCTCCCGATTGTTTCGCGCGAAGCGTAGTAAAACCGCTTATGGGTTTGGCGCTGCGATACTGCCCGGTGTTTTCAAAGGATTGCATGTGACAGAAGGGGTTTTATTCCTGCATCTGCCGATGAATCTTATCGCGATGCAGCATGGTAGCCTCGCGTCATCGGTCCATCGTAAACGCACCAGACACACAGGGCCGCCTCTAATTTGGTGGTTGGTTGTGAGAGAAAAGAGGAACCGAAAGCGTATTTGAGAGTACCAGACCGTGTTTTTCTGTCTACGAATGGCGAAACTGGAGTCCCGTAGAATGTAGTTGCTGACTTACTTTTACCTCCTTTATAAATTAAATATTTTGCGAGATGTAATCTAAATAACATATAAAATCATTCGTATATTGAAAGCTCACGAACGTAATTGCATTGTGTTCTAAATATGTTTTGTATACTTATGCCTGAAAAAAGACACTTTTTTAAAATTTTCGACGTTCTACAGATAAAATTACAAGTAAACGGAATGCTTTATAAAATGGGTCTTTATTAAGTTTTCGTTAATTATTCTTGCTGTATTACCGTGTTCCCGTTTATACCCTAATAATTGCAGGATATTCTATGACAAATTTGAGCAGAATTATAATACCTTCTTTTGACATGACTCTAAATGGATGTATTACTCTCTCAGAGTGCAGGTACTAGTGTGTGCTGAATGATCCTAATAATTGCTTTAATTCGACGTTTCGTTAAAAAACTAGAAGGAATTCTAAATACTACATATTCTTCGACATCTCATTTTTTTATAATTCCTCTTCACTTATCATACATCATTCGTTTGTCTTTAAGAAATCTCTATACATTATCTTACTTTATTATTTAAAAAATGGTTTAATAAATGTTTTTAATGTAATATCCAATTGTCAAAATTTATTTTGTTTGGTTGTAAATATTTTAATTTGATTGTAAATATTAAATTCCTCTTTATATATTTGTAACATTTTCGTATCGTTTTTATTATATATTATGAACATATTTTGCGGTTTCATACTACTTATTTTCCGGGCACTTTATATTCCGGTCTAGCGCGAAGACACGGTCGGTTTGCAACGTTGCCATATCTGGAAAAGGGGAAATGCAGTAGATCTCGAGCAGGAGACCTTTGGAAGTGACAATATGTAATTATTTATTACTTACTCAAGTCATACACTGCATGACTTTCGTTTATACAGAAAACCGACCAAAATTCTTTGTCATCATGTTTCGTCGACATCTGAAGTGTGGGAGGTGATGAGCTTACCTCCTCGCTTGCGCCACTGAAGTGAATTTCCCATCAGGATAAAACCTTTTGTAGAATGTACTCCTATTATCCCTCCGAACCATTGAAAGACCTTCGGGAAATCTGGTATGACTGAATTCTAATTAATTTATTTTTGAGTTTCACAAAAATATTTTATTACGGTTGATGCAAATGACTCGTAAGCTTTACAGAGTCCTGTCGTTTCGGAGTCTAGGAAAGAGGCTTTTCACTGAGAGATTTCCAGGAAACGAAAGTATTACGTGGTGGTGTCGCTCGAATTATTTTCATTACTTTTCTATTCGCCCTCGCTTTATTCGTCCAGAGTGACGGGAGGAAAAATATTATTGGATCAATTCCTGGAAATGTTCTACGTGACAAACAAATCTATTCCCATTATTGCAGAATTAGAGAAGAATGCTAAGAGAATAATGCACGATCCGTTGTTATCGTTTTAATTTCCTAGAAATAAACTAACCAACCAACCAAACTTGACAAAAAACCCATTATGCACACATTACTTGTAATTTCAATTAGGCATTATTTAAGAGAAAGTGCCACGTAATAAATAATTGCAAATAAGCATGTACGTACAATATATATACTAAACCGATTTCGCTGAAATGTTTCACACTTTGTTGTTATTAGTAAAGGGAGTGTTTAAAAAGTGTTTTGAATTAAATCGGACATAGGTGGCGGGGATGGCGGGGCATGACGGGCCGAAGCGTGACGGGACAGGGCGTGGCGTGGTAGAAAGTGGCAGAGATGGGCGCAGGGGGACGTGGCGTGGCGGAGCATGGCGTGGAGGAGAGAGGCGTAGCGTGGCCAGCAGGAGCGTGACGGGACGTGGTGGGGCGTGGTAGGTTGGCGTGGGGAGAGGGGCGTAGCGGGGAATAGCGGAAGGAGGAGGGGCGTGGCGGGGCGGGGCAGGGAGTGACGAGCGGGGCGGGGCTGGCTCGGCGGGCGTCCGGGGAGTGCCGGCAGCCCTCGCTCCTTCACCGCCGCGCCTCAACGCAGCCACCCTGCTCCGTGTGTTAATTGGCGGCTTGTCACCCAACTTCCGCACCGCGCCACCCCGGCATGCAGTTGCGGGAAAGGCGGAGATATTGCGGGACGGGAAGTAGCTGCAAACGATCTGTTTCCCGGCCAAGAAGTCGCGAGCCTGTCAAGAGGACAGGATGCGGTTGCGATAGCTCACATATAATACCATTGCCGCTCGCTATATCGTGGATCTGGATACCCTAGGGGTGGAATACCGATAGTGGCAGATTCACTACAGTATCTTTACGGTCCTGAATGATTCAGCCACTGCCTGTAGGAGAATTGTAGCGTCCGGATGCTCTTATCGGCACTGTTTTCCTCACATTGACAAGGGGATGCCCGAGCAGTATCCTAATAAACGCGCAAGCGAGCTCTTCTTCATTTCGTTATACACACACACGCACGCACACGCACACTTGCATGCACCACAATACCGCATAAAACGGGAGACCAGTTAGGAGCTTCGAGCTTCTGTTTGGGAGGGAAGAACCGCTAGAGGAGGTGCCCTCAAACTAACCTATAGCTCGGCACGCGTGGTGTCTCACGTTCCTCAACGGGAGAAGGATTAGAAATATATTATACCCTACACTTACTGAAGTAATGAAAGACCTAAAACATCGACGCTCTCGAAATCAACAAATAATCACCGAAAAAGACGGAAAGTGAGGAAAAGTTTTAAAGCGAATTTGCTGGATACATTTATTGCTCTAGTCGCATTCTCTTAAACGGAATTGACGTTCCCAGAATTAACAAATTATCACCGCAAACGAACGTGTCAATTTTCAAGCGAATTACTGGATACAATTATTGTTCTAGTTGCATTCTCTCAGAGGGAATACTGCGAAATTGAAGAGAATAAAAAGGTCTACTTCAAGAGAGTTAATATCACACAAGAATTGAAAAAGTAATCTTTCACGATTAGCTTTTCAACTGTATCTCTCATTACGAAAAGTTGTTACGCCTTGAAGCGCGAATTACGAGATAATAGGATGATGATGATGAGGGGTGGAGAGTCAATCACAAATACGGCTAGGGATACGCAGGATTAGAGCCTGCAGCCTCTTCGGTACAGACGACGGCTGTCGCAACCGTCTGCGCCCTGGTATCGACCTATCATCATCATCATCATCATTATTGTTATTATTATTATTATTATTATTATTATTATTATTATTATTATTATTATTATTATTATTATTATAGATTTTCAAGTTTTAAATTAAACCAATCTAGTACCCACTTCACGAGCATAGAAATATGTTCCATAATGTTTAATCGATTGTTCTTGGGAACGAGGCCCATCGCGAGAAGCGATCACGTGAGGCGGCGCGGGAGCGAGGCGAGGCGAGGCGAGGCGAGGCGAGGCGAGGCGAGGCGAGGCGAGGCGAGGCGAGGCGGGGCGGGGCGAGGGCCAAAGGCGCGGCAGCTAACCCCCTTCGCCGGCGCTGCCGCACGCACCGCCTCCCCGATCCCGCGCCGACTAATTAACTTGGTACCTTCGTTGCTGAAATAACGGCTCGGCTGGGCTGGGCTGGGCTCCGCTGGCCCCGGGGAAAGTGTTGAGTGGTTAGGGGCTGGCGAGGGACGGCACACACCGCACCGCACCGCAGCGCCTCCGCCGCGCAGTGGGCGTTCCGCGAAGCGCGCGGACACCGGCTGAGGTGGCTCAGGGCAGCAATGACGTCACTGCAGGGTCTCTGACCGGTAGGGCCGCGGGTACCTCTCCCGACGGTGGCAGGATGTCCAATACTAACTGGACAGCTACGTCGAACTCTGCCGCTGTCTGGAGGAGAATTGTAACGACCGTCTGCTCTGATCGGAAGTTTTTCGTGTTTTTTTTCTTATCAACACTAAGGGAATGCCAGAGTAGTACCCTAACAAAAAACGAACGGCGCGCGATCTTTCCTTCCTCTTTTTTGTTCTATCCTCACTCCTTACGTACACACATTAAGATGCACTACACTATCGCACATCTTGTCAGACGAGTCTGTGCTTTAGAGCTTGTCTCGACCTGGTTAGACAAATAGGGAGATACCTGGTTAGACAAATCTGCACAAACCCCGACATAGAGTCTGGCGCTTTTCTTTCCACTCAAAGTATTTTAATGGTTTATGGGCAGCACGGTAGAAGGGTGATGTTCAGAAACAGGACATATTGGTTACAAATTTACTGGTTGCCCCTGAATACACATTACGATTTTGGGTAAACTAAGAGTTAGAAACATGCAATGGCAATATGATATTGAACTCTGGACATATTGTGACAAAATACTTTACAACATTCTTCCGATATAAATGAGTCACATTTCAATCTTCGTTCTATATTGACTGTAATACTGGGAAAATACTTCTTGTAGTAATCGTTGACTTAGTCGTCACAGTAATAAATGAGTAATAAACTAATTCTACCTTTTTTGTCTCGTGGAACAGAAAAATCTTCAAAAATCCAGGTAGTATATCAATGGCTTCTAGGTGATACTTTGTATTATTACGCCAAACCTCCTTTCCCGCGTTTTGTTAGTGTTGCAGTCTATCCACCATCTTTATTGTTAATGTTCAATATTCTTGCTCAGTTACTTCTTTCTTATTTCTTTTAGAAAAAGGTTTATTGACAGAGTATTTCCCAACCCCTCACTTTTAGAGTCCGCTTTTTGTGGTTTGCAACATCGTTCTTTTTTTCTTTAACGAATTTATTGGTGGATAATAATTTCATGAAAGTCTACAATTAATGAATATTCCACTATCACATTGAATAGTTGTAGTCGTAAATCTTTCCCTGTATCTTTGAAATCCGTGAAGTGTGAGGTAAAAGTGCTTGTTTTATTAGGCTTTCTAGCCATTTCGCCCCACTGCGCTGAAGCATCGGCTGCCTCTTTCAAGGCGAAGATAACGAAAGCCTCTCAGCACACGATGCCGGAATAAAAATGATTATTATCGCTATCATCAAATATTGAACGCAATTTAAAAAGTTATACCCAAAGTTCGAAAACTGATGAGATAACTATTATGTCATCCCCTTCAAAGTGGTCTTTAAGGATTATCACCGCCAGTTTGCGCCGCGAAATCTTGTGATGTCGGTGCTTCCAAAGAAGACTCTTTTGAAGCATTATTCAATAGGTTATTTTCATTATGTTCAAAGTGCAAGGTGGAGTACTGGAGAATTGAAGTAAAACTACAAGGTTGTGAATACAAGTCATTGCACATCTTGTATACTTTTGTAACGCAAAGAACCTGTTTATATAGAGCAGAGTGAGCACAATTTAATTTCCGCACAATTAATCACCTTTATTTTTTTTCAATTAATTGACGCCTTGTATGTTATATCAACTGATCATTTATCTTGCTTTTTAATTTATTAAATTATAAACTTATATTAATTTTTTATTTATTTCATAAAATTATGTTTTTAAAATTTATTTTTTTTTAAGTTTTGTTTAATTTATTAAAATGGATTTTATAAAATATTTCGCCTTTATTTTATCAGAAAAATGAATGGCGTTCTCCGTACATGAAATAGCGCTGCATCTGCCACCGAGAAGCAATTGTTTTAATTTTAAAGATAAAGTCTTATTCATCGTAAACACGGATTGTTTTCACACAATTCGCCTTCAAATCTCAATTTTCGCCTCTCTATAGTTACCACAGTATTCCAGAAAAGCGACAAAATTCCAAAGTATGTAAATGGTTATTTTTATATTTAAATGCCTACCCAGAATTAATATTAAGTCACGCGTAAATGTAGAAAATCCTTTTTATACACAAATGATGACTTGATAACTGTTTGCACTATTTTTGACGTTCTTTATTTTAATAATGCATGCCCAAACAGGAAAAAATAAGTATAAGAATCTAAAATAAACTACGTAAATTGGGAAAGAATGTACAAAAACAAACTTTAAAATGCAAGAGATGCGAACAGGTAACGATTGGTGTATTCACCATCTTTAGTTACTGTTTCTCATTAAATTAAAACAATTTGTTCATTTGTTGCAATTTTTCATTAGTTTAAATTTAATCTCTTGCTTGATAGCATTTCGATAATATTTTCTATCATGATGATTTGTTCCTTTGATGAGCTTAAGTAATAATTCGATATTCGACACGTTGCATAGGACACATGAAATATGTCAATGGTTCACTCTAAGACGATTTGATGTTAAAGATAATGTAAATATTAAATAAAACTATTCATAGGGATTAAAACCTTATGATTATACCACACAAGAGATGGTATTTCCTTATTCTTAATCAGGTCGGGATCCTGATTTCAAAAACTCATGATGCTCGATTACGTGCGGTATTATATCCACATCGAATAAATACATATTTATGTATCGATATCTGATAGCAATATGCGAAGGAAATCCAACTTGAACGGATTCCTCTTTACACTGAAAAATACAATAGAATGAAAACGTGCAAGACATTCAAAATATTACGGAAGGAAAGAAGTATAATTTCATTATCAGACACCATTACAATGTGAAAATCTTCAGTTCTCCTCCATCACGAGTATTGGTGACGGAAGTGAATAGGGAACTATCAATACTCACGAGCTCTTCAACAGAACTGTATTTTCTATTTACGCCACTATATGTCCCGTAAAGGACAGTTGGCCTCGCCACCGTTAGGTCCCTGGATTCCTAGTCGCTCACTCAACCAGGAACCCGAGATGTCTCGAATTCGCGTAGCCTTCGCGACCTAACGTAGTTCACGAATTCGACTAGCGACACCGGTTTCGTGGTCGTTGCCTTTCACTAGAACCATCCCAGCATTTGCCTGGATGACCGAGGGAAACCACGAAAATTCCGGTCACGATAGCCGGCACGAGGATTAAACCCGGATCTCCCGAATGCGGAGTGAGTGCGCTACGTCCTGAGCTATTTCGTGCGATCAAAAGAAGTGTACTTTGTGACAAACATTCAGAGCGATGAGCGTAATTCTCAGAATGGTATGGCGTCGCAAATTAGCAGTTAGAAAAACATCGGTGGGAACTCAACTAACTTATTATTAGCGTACAGCACGAATACGTAAATTGCAGAACAACTATTCAAATGTAGCTATTTCCATATCGAAAAAAATATATATATATATATTTTCCTCTCATCCGATTGCAGTACTTGGATTCTATGAAAAATCGCGTTCTGTTCTCTTTACGCACCAATTAAACACACTCCACACTTCGTGATGCTGCTCAAAAGGGACGTATTGTATGCATTCAATTACGCTGCGTTTTATCTTTTCCTGAAAACGTTGCTGAGATAGAAATAGATTCATTCGAAAATACAGATCACAGAGCTATTTGTGGACGGTGACAAGCGTTTCCTGGCAGACGTGGTCGAGGCAAGATTGGATATATTGCAGCTCTGGTTCTTGCTGGACCAACAGCTGCAAATCATACTTCATGAGGAGAAATTGGCTATTATGCAACTTTCGCAAATTTCAAAGTGAATAGTTGTTATGCGACAATTCGTGATCTTCACCATTTACAACAGTAATATCTGTGGTGGAATTTGGATCACCAACTTACGCATATTCCTTCTACGCTACGAAATATTGAAAAATGTTATCTTTCGAAATTCCTTTTCTTCAGTACAGATTTTTTAAACACGTTTAAACATTTAAGCACAATTATATCCATAACACCCTTACATTTCTCAAACGACCATTCTTTACAAACAAAAATGATATGCGATATTTAGTTGAGAAGCGAAAATGTCAGAGGGAGAAAACGCTTCGCGTCATCGACGGAGCATTTTGAAATTTCTCAGTTAAACAACAAGGTTGTTTTGTCGTGTTGACTCGAAAGGGACATTTCATTTCGAACATTCCGCAAAATCGGGGTAGATTCTGCGAATGTTCATTCCGAAATTCAGACGTCATTAGTCTTTTTCACCTCTTAGCCGCGGCGGAATGTGACAACAGAGCCCTGAGAACTCCACGATATTCCTGAAAGTGCATTTGTTTCGTTTCCAAACGACGTTATTTGCGGAATTTATTCGCCGTCAGCGCGCGCAACCAGGTAAACCGTTTAAGGGAATTGCGGTGAGCGAGGACTCGGCGCCACATCGTAAACCTCCGGGGCAAACGACCGGCGATTCGACGGAGGAGGTCAGTTACAAATTCCCCCGCAGCGCTCCTCCGCCAGGTCTAATGGAATTCAAATGACTCCCAGCAACGCAGTCGGCTCCGCCATCAGCGGCGTGGGCGGGGCCCTTCTCTCTGTTATTAGATCAGCGAAACGCTTTCGCGTGGGCGGCGAGGAGGAGACGGCCGTGGGGAGAGGAACCGACTTGCAGCGAAAGAGGTGAGGGCTTCGAATGCGGAGTGACATGAGCCATCTCTGTGGACGATATTGCGACACGGACGCAAATTTTTATATGGGAATTTTTTTTATTTCATATTTTATTCGACAGATTCTTTACCATTCTTTATTATTTTCATTTATTTATTTATCTTTAATTTTTACTCATTTTTCAACTATAGTTAAAATGACGTGAGGGGATTCTGGACCTCAAGAAAGCTTACACAGATGATAATCTCCCCCAACACGTCACATACAGTTCTTACGGCTATTGACTAAATAAATATATATCATGAAGATGACACGTTTTACATGTTTCTATATGGCTACGCACATTTCTTTTGAGACATTGATTTGGATTGTCTCCCAATTATAAAAAAGCGTTTGGTGGATTATATGCGCATTGGAAATTCGAAGAATTTGTCTCATTGGAAGAATTGAAAAAAAAAAAAGCGTCGACTCTTTCTTGGAACTGATTATTTTCATGAAGGAGGTTTAAGCCGTGCAGTAGAGAACATGCTTTAGTGAAATCTTTTTGTGTTTCGTCTTAAACTGCCTGATTCAGTAGAATGTCTTGCCAGAAATAATATTTCAAGTTATTCCAATAGTAGATATTCAATAAATAACGAGCAGACAATAATTCCATCGTTTTCATATAAAAGGTTTCCACTTAAGAAAATATTTCGGAATTTAAATTTGTATTATTTTAGCTACAACCTAAATTTTTTCACCCATTCTTATTTTGAAAAAATACAAATCATAATTCAGACAGCAACAATACGGACATCAGCTACAAATTGAAAAATTTAAACCTCAGTATGGGAATTCAAGAGTGAAAACAGAAATGGTTCCAACATAGCCACCGGATGACCAGAGAGAGACGACTATACAAGCACCTACGCACACCTGAAGAAACCCGAGATTCGGGTAGACCCAGAAGAAGACGGAAAGACGATCTTCTTGGACTCCGGGGCAATCGGCCTAGACATTGACAACGACAGTGAGGAGGAGAAGGAGGATGAAGATTTCTTCCCTTCATTCTTTGGAGGATTGTCTCGCTTCATTCACTTAATTAATCGTTTACACAAGGGTCGCTGCACGGTCAACCGGCGGTGGCCGTGGCGGCGGCGTTGTGGGCGGTGGCGGCGACGTTGGCGGGCGATGTTATCGCTGCGAGCAGGCGGCGGGCGGCACGAGCACCTCACGCCCACAGTCTCGCCCCCCCCCCCCCACCGCCCCCGCTCCCACGGCCTCACCAAGTAAGCCCCGGCGCAACGATACATAGAACAGGTCACAGGCTTACATCGCAAAGCACTGGGCCTCTGCGACTTTGATGGACACGGAGGGATATACTAGTTTTCTGTATTCGTCTAAATATCACGGTTACTGTTTGTTCAAGGTACAGAAGTTCAGTCAATTTTTGACTTATTGATTACACAATTTATGATGTTTGGTGAATTTATTTTCATATTGATTCCAGATGTGCTGATAAAGAAAGCAAATTTTTGTGCGGAAAAGATGACTTCCTTGGAACAATATTTTTGTTGGATTTCTGGGGGTGATAGCGAGCAGTATTCGAAGTGACTTCCGGAAGTATTTTTTTCGACGTTACGCATATGCGTGAGTGCGGTAATGCGAATAAGTATGTTTTGTCGTACGATTTTGTGTTACTGCCGTGAACTGGAGAGATTAATTCCTAATCCGAAGTAGGAATATTATTCGATTGTGTGTATGTTTTTGCTTAATTTTTATCCTCACTTTAGAGAAGATGGAATTGGAGTGTTCAATAATTATTTCCCTGACATGATGAAGGATTCAGTGTAAAATTTAATAGAAAGCCTTTTGGTTCACGCCCTACTGAAAAATTGCTGCAAATAATGCTGGAAGACGTATCCCAAGTCTCAAAATTGAATTAAAATTGTAAAATGGGAAAAATGCATTGAATTAAAAATTCAAGTGTACTTTAAATAGTAAATGCAGACAATAAGCTGAGTGTAGAACTGAGTGTAGAACAATAAGCTGAGTGTGTGAACACCAGGCTAACGTAATTCAAAGGCAGACCTTG
The DNA here is from genome assembly GCA_038098605.1 of Gryllus longicercus. Taxonomy (NCBI): domain Eukaryota; kingdom Metazoa; phylum Arthropoda; class Insecta; order Orthoptera; family Gryllidae; genus Gryllus; species Gryllus longicercus. The sequence goes on along the minus strand of JAZDUA010000478.1, from coordinate 878,823 downwards.
TTTGCTTTTCCAGAGTATTATGTGGAAAAGACGATACATTGGCGAAGTCTCGCAAAAAAAAAAAAAACGATACAAAGCAAAGCATAATAAATCTCGCGCATTTGATTATGTATAAAGAATTCAAACCACATAATAGAAACATGGAAGAAACTTGAAGCTTTTGGAAACCACATAAAAAACAATTTGCTGTTAGTGTTAGTAAAAACTCCCAACACGGCAGAACAATACATAATTTACTTAAAACACATGTCCGTCACTCGATAGAGCTGCAAACTTCATGTGCGAAGTGGGGAGGGGGCAGTCGCCTCTGCAATACACATGTCAATTTTGTCGACAGAAAATTTCGAAACACAACCCACAAAGAAACCGGAAACCAAGTTTCAAAGGATCACTTTCCAATCACTTTTATGGAAACACATCTTCGAGTTCTGAAGTAAATCGAATTTCGACCGACTTAGGTAGCTCAGAGAATCTATTGACGTCACTGCAGGGCCTCTGTCCAAGAGGTCCTAGGGTTCGAGTCCCAAATGTGGAAGGATTTTCGACGCTACCTAGACAGCTAGATAGAATTCTGCCGCTGCCTGGAAGAGAATTCTAACGTCCGGCTATTCTGCGCGGTATTTTTCCGTAGTTTCTCCTACCAACTCCAGGCGAACGTAACAACGTGTCAGATGAAGAAATTTACTCTATATAAAAACACGAATTATTGAGATTTTCTTTCTCTGGGGCTCACGATAAGTTTTTTTTCTATTGAAAAACAAGGGTTTCTGCTCCAGCATTGTTATACTTTCGCTACACCACGTATGTAATATGCGAGAAAATAAATTACTCAAGATGGTTTATGTATTTATACTTTTCAATCTTAAATACTGACTAGGAGATAGAACATCAATACAATGTTTTATATTTTATTTCTTTAAAATTTAATTTGTAATTGAGCGTATGTGTAAATACTCTTCGCATTAAACGAGTAGTGAACAAAGAACTCCAAATAGTACGACTCACCGTATTGAACTTTTAGAACCGAGACAAATAATTACCAATCGCATACTGAATTCCTTATTTAGGTGAGCCACAGGCTGAAAGAGAGAAAGAAAATGTTACTCGTGTATATCGAGAAATTTGGAGCAGGATAATTAGTTTCATGAATGTAACTAAATGACTTTATACAAATTTACATTTATATATTATCTATCTATATATTTATAATATAGTATAAGTAAACAATACACAGAACTTATCAAGATGAAATCTGTTAATTATGTTATATCAGGTCGTAGACGCATCTAACGAGGAATTTTTGCTTGATCGTGTCTATAAAGAAGATAATATATTATGTTCCTGAACATACTTACTACATTCTATTAGTTCTATTAGTAATACTGGTCTATTAGTAAGGTACTACTAATCACAACCAAAGAGGTTTCTCTTTTTATTCTTTAAAAACCACAACCTCCACTGCATGTAAACTAAGTACAGAGAGTCTTTTGTGGCTCTGGCGATCTGTCGCCCCTCACCTCGTTCCGCCACTCCCCGCCCTGCTCCACTCATTGCGCGCCCGTTTCGCTTGCGCGGGCGAGCGTGCCGTGCCGTGCCGTGCCGTGCCACGCCATACCGAAGGGGCGATACGGCGCACGGCAGGTCGCGCGCGCGGGCGAGCCAAAGGTGCTGCGCTGGAACGCAGACCTCCCCGCCCCACCTCACTCCTCTCAGTCCTACCCCACCGCTCCCCGCTCCTCTCTCCCCTTCCCCTCCCCGTCAACCCTGCCCCGCCCCGCTCTGCCCCGGACTTTCCCTCCCCGGACTTTCCCGCCCAACCCCTCCCCGCCCTTTCCCCATCCTACCCAGCTGATTGGCAGCACTTGGCGTTGCGTTTCCCCGGAGAGAGACTTCAGTGCTCTGTGACGTCACTCTTGTAATGCAGCTGGACATGGAAGGCAAGAATTATTCCCAGCGTTCTATTCCCTGCGTTTCGCAGAGAGAGGCGGTGCGATGTCCCATACGGAGGGCTCTCTCCGCCCCTCTTAGTGACTATCTTGCCGCTCATCAAATACATTAAAAAAAATCACACGAAAATGCATGCACGAAAGAGGAAAAAATTCTGCCATCATTTGAAAATACTTCTCAGTTCCAGTTCATAGATACCGGCAGTAGGAGCCTCGACGACCACAGCAACAACATTGAAACAAATCAAAAATTTGTATCGAATTTCTCGCAATTACAGAAGACTACCAGCAGCTATTAACAGATCTTATCACCAAAAACTGCACTGATTAAATAAACATTTTAAATCGACAAACTTAATACAAAATAAATGCAAATTCTGCAAACATAAATAATACACACAATTTTGTACAAAATTGATCGAACTTGTATACCTTTAATAACGCACAAATTAATAAAATAATATACGTATTTACAGTAATATTAGACGAAATCAGAAAACTCGTATTTATCGAGTTACTCCAGTGCAGGTGATGATGGAAAACTTGTCCTTTACAGCTCGTGGCGCTTTGTATATTGCGGTGCTAAACCGCACGGGGGAATCACCGGCTGCTGGCAATTTTGACTCGTGCAGTCGAGAGGTTCATGCTCCGCAATGATATACCCATAAGAGCATGACGGTACACATCGTTGCATCCACAGGCAAGAGACTATGCTCGCGGGTGCTCTTTTATTTCAAAATGATTTAGTGCACCGAAATTTCTGCAATATTTGGATTTTTAAATTATATTAAATCGAAAATATTCAATTATAACAATGAAAGGTATTTTACGTTTATTTGAAAGTTGTGTATTCTAAGCAAGAGTTGCAACTGCACCACTAAATCATGTATTTTCTTTGGCAACATCTGTTATTTTTCTCCTACCCACACGAGGTTAGTGTTTCCCGAATCCTTACAGACTTCACGGGGGCCTCTTAAACGTTTTACAACACAATGGATCACTAAACAGTAACTGCAAGCTGGAACCAGGACCTTTTGGAAGGGATCTCCAGGTATCCCTTAGGAACGAACTATACAGTGATTGCTGGTTCCATGCGTACTACTTTCCCTATCCCCCCCTCTGAACAAGAGCAAGCGACTTTCGACCTCGATAACGTAATTCGCGTAAACATTTTATTTTGTAACTTAAGATTTTTTAAAATTACAACGCGACAGTTGGATTTATAATGAGAGGATCTTCTTGCTGTTTGCAAAAAATCAAAGAGAAAAAATATTATCTTTTACTATACAATATTCGTTTAATTTATTTACAGATTTTATTATAATAAAATGCTTCAATACGTAATAGTGTACGGTCAATCGTTATCAACTATTTAAAATAAGTATTTAAAAGTACGTACATTTTCTATACGTCAGGCTTCTTTTCATTATTGAATTCATTCTATCACCATCGTTATTTAACCTGTTATTGTTCCTAAACAGCAGAAGAATTTAATTCAAAAAATTGACTTTAAAATTCATTATTAGAGCTCTAACCTACAACGATATTTTAAAAAATCCGTAACTCGTTTTCAGGAAAACATGAAATTTTCCTTGAAATCACTGCGAACATGACTGCTCGCACTTATCGAAACAGCAGTATACTGCACGTCGTAAACTCATACACATGCGGCCCCAGTACGGCGATGTTACGACAGTGAGTGTGAAATGATAACGTTTGTAATAGTAGAACATTATGTTAATATTACTACAAACACAGTTTAGAAGTTATTTCGAATTGTTATATTGTGAAGAGTTCATACAAAACTCATACATCGATGAGTTCATACAAAGAATTTGACAATGAAATACATTTTTATTAACCCTTGGGTTGGGACTCTGTTTCGGGTCTTTTTTGACCCCACGGACAATGTTTTATAACTTTCTGAAAATTTTTTACATGAACTTCTCCTTTTAGATGTGCTATTTACGAGTACGTTCAGATCGTAACTGCAGTTTTACAAATGTTGTAATCTTTTCAGTTTTCTAAGGTTGTTTCTTTGTTGGGAAAATTGATTTTTTATGCGTTTGAAGTCAAAATGCCACATTTGACACCTAAATAACAAGATAAATTCTAAAAATGTGTACAGTTCCATTTTGTAATATTGCGATTTCTGAGTGAAAATTCGATATACTTGTCAATTAAGATTTGGTACCCTGTTTCAAAAATTAAAATCCTCATGCTGGGAAGATAGACATCTATGTATAGTAATGAGGCTATTCCAGAATGTTTTCTTCTGGAAATAAGATTTTTATTCTTCTGGAGAAAAGATTTTTATTCTTCTGGAGAAAAGATTTTTATTCTTCTGGAGAAAAGATTTTTATTCTTCTGGAGAAAAGATTTTTATTCTTCTGGAGAAAAGATTTTTATTCTTCTGGAGAAAAGATTTTTATTCTTCTGGAGAAAAGATTTTTATTCTTCTGGAGAAAAGATTTTTATTCTTCTGGAGAAAAGATTTTTATTCTTCTGGAGAAAAGATTTTTATTCTTCTGGAGAAAAGATTTTTATTCTTCTGGAGAAAAGATTTTTATTCTTCTGGAGAAAAGATTTTTATTCTTCTGGAGAAAAGATTTTTATTCTTCTGGAGAAAAGATTTTTATTCTTCTGGAGAAAAGATTTTTATTCTTCTGGAGAAAAGATTTTTATTCTTCTGGAGAAAAGATTTTTATTCTTCTGGAGAAAAGATTTTTATTCTTCTGGAGAAAAGATTTTTATTCTTCTGGAGAAAAGATTTTTATTCTTCTGGAAAAAAGATTTTTATTCTTCTGGAAAAAAGATTTTTATTCTTCTGGAAAAAAGATTTTTATTCTTCTGGAAAAAAGATTTTTATTCTTCTGGAAAAAAGATTTTTATTCTTCTGGAAAAAAGATTTTTATTCTTCTGGAAAAAAGATTTTTATTCTTCTGGAAAAAAGATTTTTATTCTTCTGGAAAAAAGATTTTTATTCTTCTGGAAAAAAGATTTTTATTCTTCTGGAAAAAAGATTTTTATTCTTCTGGAAAAAATATTTTTATTCTTCTGGAAAAAATATTTTTATTCTTCTGGAAAAAATATTTTTATTCTTCTGGAAAAAATATTTTTATTCTTCTGGAAAAAATATTTTTATTCTTCTGGAAAAAATATTTTTATTCTTCTGGAAAAAAGATTTTTATTCTTCTGGAAATAAGCAAATAAATAGCATCATTTTCTCAATTAATAATTCCAAATGACATTTCCGGTTATAATACTTGTAAATTAAAGAGTAAAACATTTGAGGTCAAAAAGGACCCCAAACAGAGTACACGTACTTGACAAAGAGAGTCGAAGGGTTAAACGGTTTCGTAAAATTTTTAAGAAGCAGATTCAGAGGTGAAAACGTTCGCTTTTCATTGGAATGGAAAGAACTACCAATGTCACCGGCCTGCGAGGGGGTTCACAGCGTTGGAAGTGCAGTGGCTTGTGCCGTTTTCGTGCGTCCCCCTTGGGGCCGGGCTCTTCCTTGGCTGCTTGGACTTCTATCCCGCTTACGCGGCGAAGCCACGCGAGTGTTGGCCGTAATGTCGTTAGCCAAGAAGTTGCCCGCAGCCCTAAGAAGCGCGGGTGCACGCAGGCTTCACGTGCCAAGCACGCGCTCGCCACCACGAGGCAAACGGAGCATCGAAGTGTCTTCGCCGTCAGCGCAAAAGAGGTTCAAAAAGTGCGGAAAATACAAGTAGTTGAAAATCATCGAAAAATTCATAATTATTTTATATTTATATTCGTTTGTTACTTCCTATCATTTAGCATTATTGCATTTTATTTATACATCGAAAATCAGAAATCATACAGAAAGGTAGAATATAGAGTAGAAAATGAGTAGCACGCAAGAGAGAAATGAAGGGAAATAAATCGTGAAAAAATAGTCAATTCTGAACTTTATTTTCTATTATTATAATGTGATAGCTCATCTTTAAAGTGACTGTGAAGTTCCTAATCTAAAGAAAATATAATTACCGCAAATCACGAATACCTTGGCACCGGAGGCAACGTTAACTTCTCTCATACTTGGAAAAAGTTTTTCCAAAACACGTTTCAAGCAACAGAGACATATGGAACCAAAATATGTACTATAAAATTTTACCTATGTAATTTACATGATCTTCTTTGATTGACTGATTGATTGATTGACTGATTAGTGACTCCGGAGGCGTCCACTGATATGGTAGTAAGATAAGTACCGTAAGTTAACAACTACAGTATGTTTTTATCGTTTTTAACGGTGTTTTTCACCCATTACTTGGCTAGATCCGGCGCCGATCTACCGTCGGCCAGCGGGGTTTTCCCCAACCAGGTATCTCCCACCAGCGGGGCACCACCCTAGCCGGGACAAGCGCTAACCTTCCGACGCTTCCCTGACACGTGTGGTAGAGTAGTGCGTGCTGTTAGTTCATGTATAAGGGGAAGGATAGTACAAAGAAGAGGAAAGAAAGATCGCGCGCGGTCCGTGGCCCGTTTTTAGGGTGTTGCTCCGTCATTCGCGTGGTGGTGTTCGGAGAAACCCGAAAAACTATCGATCAGAGCAGCCGACCTCTAGACGTCTTCAGTCAACTGCTGAACACATCCTTCTTGCTTTCTCCGGAACATTACATGAACATCCTGGAGAGCATAATTAGTGTCTGAGAAGCCTATTTGAAAATAAATATGTACCGATTTCCCATACTTCTAACCATGTCTTGGACGATTACTTACTTAACATGTGTGGAACGAAGCCATTTACTTGTGAAAAATTGTGAGGGTGACATTTGCTGGTTGCGTTTGTAAGGCACAGTTTACTCTCCGATACTGTTTGTCAATAGCGGATCACGCAACACACGCGATCTTGTCTCTCTTCCCGAAGGAGGGTGTTTTCATGAAAAGGCCTTCCACATTTATCCAGAGTTATCAATAAAACGGGTAAAGGGCATTTAATACTGACAGAAGGCGCAAAAAGCAATTTCTCGACATGTTATAAAGATTCGGTAGAAAAGATGTTGAGAATCAGTATTACAAATAACACGGTGGGATTGTATTGATCGTAAATGACGGTGCTGTAACTGTAACCCGTGCTGTAAAATTATTTACCTAAAGCATACAGTGAAAATGGATTTTTTTTAAAATTCACAAACAGTTCAAGTATACCCATATCAAGATGTGCTCGATATTACAAAAGAAATTATACAAAATCAAACCTAAAAACTCGTCCATTTAGTTATCACTACAGACACACTTTCTCTGAATATATATATATATATATATATATATATATATATATATATATATATATATATATATAATATTAACTCACAGAGCTCTTTTGGAGTGTGGGGTGTGGTATCGGTATATGTCGATTGTGTATTCTATGAGGAAATATTCGCATTTCGGGGAATTCGAGAAAGCAATTGCGTTTCGGTATATTTTTAAATTGAATGTTATATTGTTATTCTTCAAAATTACTTGTTTTACGGAAAAAATATTAAAATACGTATCTCTTTTAGGACATTGTAAGCACTATTAAACGCCTTTAGTATGATTATTTTTCTCATAGTTCATACACAATACAGTCAACATATACAATTATTTTCCCTAGCCTTCTAAAGAGGAGGTATTTGTTTTCGTTAGTTGATTTGGCATTTGTCCTAAACTATGAGGTCTACGCATGTGAATTTCCTTTCATTATTACGCAACTTGTCGGGCACTGGTGTATATAAAATTCAAGATTTTAAAATTGATTCATTAATGACTCCGGGCGTGTCAGCCGCAAGCCATTATTCCTGTAAGTTGAGTGCATGCTTTATTGCAGGAGGGGCGGTGATCTTTCTCCGCTAAATGGGGAGCTCCGGCACCCACCTACTGCTGGAAAGCTTGGGGGAATTTTCCTTAACCAGTTATTTCCCGCCAGCAGGGCATCGCCGCAGTCGGGACTTGCTCTAGGCCCTCGACTGGTCTCCCGACATGTGTAAGAGGGCAGAGAATTGGAGTGTATTTGTATGTTAGAAAGGGGGTGAGGAGAGGCAAGGCGGAGCGTGGAAAGATCACGCGTGGTCCGTGCCACTTTTTCAAGGGTACTGCTCCGACATCGCCTGGTGATAATCGGAGAAATCTCGTAAAGCTACACATCAGAGCAGCAGGCCACTAAAAGTCTCCATTCAGACAGTGGCTGAATTCGACCTAGCTATGTAGCTAGTCAAAAAATTTCGCCACCGTCTGGAGTGGAACCCTAGGACCTCCGAGCCTGAGGCATTGCAACTGATGCTCTGAGCTACCTATGCCGGCACAGTTTCTAAATGAGAACTCCAGTGGAGGACAAGTTGCCGAAAAATCAGCGATAAACGTCACACGTGTAATTTCATTATATGAGATATCTTAGCGCATGTTTATTTCCAAAAAGTTATCAACTCCAACCATCCTTTATGTCTAAAGCTTTTTTCTGAGACCTGAATTCGTCTGTTACCGTCCTCTTGTTTGCTTGTAGTCGTTTCTGGTGTCATCTTCCAGTTAATTAATTCGCCCCTTCGTTTCCATGCCCTTTCGTTCCTGCAGCCAGGCCGTTGTCCGCCTACACAACGTTTATCCGCTCCACCGCACACTTCCCGTCCACCTGCCCTCCCGCCCCGCGCCGCCGCAGCGCTGGCGGACATCACAAGAAAGGGCTGCGGCGGTGGCTGCGCCTGTGCCGGCGCGTCGCGTGCAAACAGCCCCGTCGCACGGAGGCGCAGCTCCACGCGGCTCTGCGGTTGCGGCGCGGGGGGCGGCGGCGGCGGCGGCGGCGGCAACGTTGGAGAGTGGCGGCGACGGTGGTGCAGGTGATGGTAGTGGTAGTGCTGGTGGTACTGGAGGTAGTGACGGAGGCGGCGGCGGAGGCGGCGGCGGAGGCGGCAGCAACGTTGTGGAGGGGCGGCGGTTGTGGTAGTGGTGGTGATGGAGGTGGTGATGGAGGTGGTGATGGAGGTGGTGATGGAGGTGGTGATGGAGGTGGTGATGGAGGTGGTGATGGAGGTGGTGATGGAGGTGGTGATGGAGGTGGTGATGGAGGTGGTGATGGAGGTGGTGATGGAGGTGGTGATGGAGGTGGTGATGGAGGTGGTGATGGAGGTGGTGATGGAGGTGGTGATGGAAGTGGTGATGGAAGTGGTGATGGAGGTGGTGATGGAAGTGGTGATGGAGGTGGTGATGGAGGTGGTGATGGAGGTGGTGACGGCGGCGGCGGCGGCGGTGGTTGCGGTGGCGGCGGCGGTGGTAGCGGTAGTGGCCATGATGGCGGCGGCAAAGGAGGCGGTGAGTGCATCGGTACCGAATTGTAATGCCAAATGACGTATTAACAGCACTAGATAATAATATGATATCATAGACACAAAAGATATTGCTTTTTTCTTGATGTTGGGGACGTCCTATCTGAAAATTCCATCTTCTTCCAGTTGGTCAAACTTAATGATACAATGTATTAATTAATCTTCACATTTCCTATTTAACTCTCGCCCCGGCACCCAAACTTCTTCCTCAATAAACATTTCCAGAAACTAAAAATTCTATTAGACTCTTTAGGAATGGTAAATCATTAGGTGTTGCGCGGGTAGTATTACCCCCCAACAGGCGGCCTGCATTCGCGTCCTTTGACGTTCGCGGGGCCCGTGCGATTGCGCGCATGTCCGTCAGGCGGCGGTCGGGGCGCCGCGGGGGCCTTCACTCGCAGAGCGCTGGGCCTCAGCGCTGCACCGCTGCGAGCCACGCCACGGGAGCCCGGGGGCGGGGGCGGGGGTGGCGTAACGAAGGAGGAAGGGCATCGGAGAGGGGAGGATGTCGCGGATGCGGGCGGCAGGGGAAGAGGGAAGCAGGGTGGTAGAAGAGATGGGAAGCGCGGGGCTTCAGGGATGGGGGTGGTAGGGCAGAGGACCAGGCGGGGGGAGGAGGAGTGGAGCGCAGGAGGAGAGTCGATGGCAAGCCGGATGTGTTGAAGATGGGGCCAGCGAGGAGATAGCAACGGAGGGATAGGAGGGACTGGGAGAAGGACGGCGCGGCCCCTGGCGGCGGGGGCAGCACAGGTGGAGGAGGCAGCGGAGGCGGGGATGGTGGTAGCCTGGTGGGGGTAACATGAACGGCAGGCTGGAAGTGAAGGGCGGGGGGGAGAAGGGTGGCATGGGGCTGGGCGGGAGAAAGTAGCAATAGGGGGCGGGGGTGGACGGAGGGCGGGGCTGCAGTGAGTCGAGGGCGGGATGCGTGGGCGGTGGAGGCCGTGCCAATACTAGAAGAGCTCTGCGCCCGAGGCGACAACGTTGATATGCCGATCTCCCGCGTGAGTGCGCCGCCAACCATGCGCATGTAAACAAGTGCGGGAGCGGGCGGACATATGTCAGCAGCCGAGGATGCGTGATGCTTTTTATAAAAAAAAAAATCCGTTTGCTGAATACGATTTAATTCATTGTACAGATTATTCGCAAAACTATATTAATCAGGGTTTGCCAATCAGAATAAAATGAAGAATCAGTCTTGATTGGCAGTTGGAGTAAAGTCACTGGGAACGGTTACATAATATTCTGGACATTCTAGTTCTGAAAAACATTCATTATTGGTGTACGTCTCGGCAGCGGACAAGCTGCTTTATTGTGCTAGCGGCCCTGGCTGGTAGCTCGTAAATATCGGAGGAGATTGAAGCCTCATTACACTAATGGATCGCTTTGCTCACAACGCACGTTTCTAGGCGTGGTTTGCGTACTTCGGCGCTTGATGGAAAGTTGAGAGTTGATTTGATAATTCACAGGTAGCAGTACCTGGTGAATTTCATACCGATAACGTCAATGATTGTAAGGGGGTAATTATTAGAAGTAAGGAGAATACAACACGAATCAAATAGGTTCTGTAAATATATAGAAACATTTGAGAGAAAATGTATGTAAATGAATATACACACAACCATATACGTGATGTATGCAACTGTATATCTTGATGTTAACACTTTTCCAAATAATTGTTAATATTAATAATCCTCTCCTCAATACCGAGTGTGTTGCGGGTTGCATTTGACATGCCTATTTTGTTTTGTTCTACACAATAAAATTCTGCATGATATTGTACAGAAAAAAAAACATCTTTGAAGCGGGTTGTATATCGTGTCAAAATGTGATCTCAACTGTGCAGAACGTTTTGAGTGTTTGTAGCATACAAAACCCAACAACATCTTTTTATACATAGATAAAAAAAGAAAAAAAATACAAACACTCTTTAATGAGTACTTCACTCTTCACCACACAATTTCTTACTTCCTCTTAAAGCGAAGAGTATTTCCACGCTACACCTTGGCTATATAAGTCTCCTCGCTGAATCTCCCTCACGACTCGCCTCATCGAGCCCCTGTGACTATTCTTCCGTGTACTCGAGGCAACTTGGTCGGTCGGGAGCGCCTCAGCTGAGCGAACACAGCGTCTTTCCGGCCCCGCTCCGCATCCGATCGGATCGTTTTCGAGCATTGCGCTTTCATCTTCCCTTCGCCCGCGCCCCCTTTCGCCCGCCCGCGCGCGCGCGTCGATCCATATCACGTTAGCACCGCTTCGCGAGAGAACAAGGGAGTTAATTAGGCATTGCATTTGGAGAAACACGCGCGCGCGCGAGAGAGCGCGGGCGTGGGCACGGCGCGAGAAACAAAGACTTTACACAAAACGCCGCCGCCGCTGCCGCTGCCGCTCCCGCCGCTGAGGAGTATAATTTTACCGGCTGTCGCGGCACAAAGCGCGAGCAGGCACGGTAGCGGGCGGGGGCGGGGGCGGGGGCGGTGAAGGAGCGTCACACAGAACTCACGCCCGCAGAGACGCCCGGCGCCGCCGTCGCGACGCCGCCGCCGGCGGAGTTGGGCTTGCGTGTTGCGGCGCCCGTGGCGACAGCAGCCGTTCTTACCTGCAAGAAGGAGAACGCGGCGTAAGTTACAAGTGTCAAACGGGCGAGGACGCGGGATGAGACATCTGCCGCGTCGAGCAAATGCCGGAAGGAAGGTTGTTCTCTGAGTTAAGGAAGGTGCGTGTCATTTTTATTCATACAATATTTTACTAAATTTCACATAGTGTGATGACTTGAAATAATGATGAAATATCTTGAAGTGGATTGAAGGAACATGATGTTAGCCGATTACAAAACACTATGTTACGTGTTACATATTACCTAACTTATTCTATATTAATTGTTTTGAATATTGTTTTAAAATCAGTCACATTCCGCATTGCTTTGAATTCACAAACAGGTATTGGTCTTATTGAGTTGTATATAATTTTTTCAGCTCTCATGTTTTAATTAAAGATTTAGTTACTTTAGTTAGATAATTCCTTATTTTATTTGGCGAGACTCGGATCATCAGGCCCGCTCTTGCATCTGACCACACAAATTTCGCTACGTTCCTTTCACCATCTGGCGGAGAAGAAGTTATCTTGGGTGGTGAAACAAGCTATAGGAATTTAATTCAGAGGCTACTTTTAGGCTTGATGATCTTTCACATGCAGTAAATCTAGTACATGGGACAGTCGGCTTTACTTCCCTTCCGAAGGAAAGTGTACAACGAATTTTTTCGCTCTTAAAAATTCATGATTTCGATGTTTGAACCCGTAAACTTGGGTACAACAGCCCGATACGCTTAACGCTTTACCACCGAAGATTAATTACTCGCTATGTAACAGCAAGATTAATTACTAGTTATGTTGTCGAAAAATATTTTCGGAAAAGACGTTACAAATGGCCTTCCACATTAATTTAGTATAATAGATATTTCTATGAGTAAAATTTATCAAGATAAACATAAAATTGAAATGTTCGCAGGTTTCTTAACGGTTGGAACCTCACGTAGTGTTTTTTGCACTGAGCGAGATAATGCTGAGCCAGCAACGTTATCTAAAGCCATCCGGCGAATGACCCAACGACGCGCACGTTCTTACAAATATTTGCTTTATCCAACACGTCACCAAAATTTACGAGCATACATAAAAACGATAAGAGCCAAAACGGTCGGAAATCATCCATTCCTTTAAGACTGTCCGCCTAAAACTTGGAGAAAGCACGGGACGGATACATTCAATCTCCCGCGAGAAGCGCTGTGCAAGGGGCGGTGCGATAGCGCCCTTCACAGCGGGCCGATCGGGGGCGGAGTTGAACGCACCGTCGGACGGAGCACTCGCGACAGATCCGCGGAAGCGAAATGTCCGCGTGAAACTGAGCCCGCACTGACACCCGAGAAGAGTTTACGCCGCATGCAGATACGCATATACGGCCTGGTTTATGGCCCTTAAAATCCCTCCGAGGGGGCGATACATCGAGAGAGCTATTACTACACGGAAGATAAGTCGAACGAACCCCGTCGCTGGTGAGCCAGTGGGAGGGTGAGGAGTGATGGAGGTGACGGACTTTCCTCTCCCGTGTCCAGGGCCACGTGGGTGGAGGGAGCTCTCTGGCGGTGGATGGAGAACGAGGGCGGACTGTGTGCTCGTTCGGTGATTGAAGGGCGACAGATACACGGGGAAGCAGACATACATACGGATTTTTGTTTCCAGGATTTTTCACTGTTTGGTAAGTGTAATGAAACTGGAGAGAGAGAGTACACAGTGAAGAGATGATATCAAGTACAGAGTGAAGACAGCACTTTTCAAGTACCAGTTACAGGTAACGAAATGCTGTGTTGATAGGAGATGCGATGAGATGTTTAAGACTATACGAGCATACGTACAGTGATTGTTCCTTCTGGCAACATGAGTGCAGTGGAATTTGTTTTTGTACTATCCTTACGAGTACTCGGAATCAAAAACAAGCAGGTCGACGACCTCACAACTTGATAGGTAACAGTAATATAAAAAAGATTAAGAATGGAAGCGAGCACATGGGTAATTAGTATTGTACTATCGGACCACCGCTATAACTTAAATCCCAAGTAACTGTCGGAAATTGCTAGTCCAGCAGAGGAAAATGTAATAAAAATAGATACCGCAGGGATGGCAGATCTATAGAGACGGGTGCAATGAAAGCAGAGAGAAACGTCATTTAGTCAATTTCTCCAAAAATAAATATTAGTATCCAAACTGTACAAAAGAGTTCGAAGATCACGTTTGATGTATATAGAAAGGAGCAAGAAACGTTTATAAAGGTGATTCAGAACATATCTCACAACTTTGGAGAACGTTGGGGAAGAAGATGATTACTCTTTGCCAAATTTTTACGTGAGAAACATACGAAGATAGTTTTGGTTCATTTTCACTCAGATTTTCTGGATTGTTCATCCTGCAGTGGAGTTTTGCATATTTTGGCAGATACACCGCGAACGCTCAGGGGACGACTTTCTCACTGACAGAGTTCCCTCGCATAGTCCACCATTTTGTAATGGATGCGTAAATGACAGTTGAGGCACCGAAGGTGATTATACTCAGTGATATTCGGAAGACTGTGGGGATAGCCACAAGTGGTTGGGGAAAGCGCAGGCTACCAGGGTGCTTGGAGCGAGGGGCCAGCAGAAGCGCTGGGAACAGTGGCGTCGGATGCAGCGGGGGTGGGGAGGCATGCGGAGATGTGGGGATGGCCAGTGTGGGTGGTGGAGGTGGGGGACCGACCGATGCGATGGACGCGGCTGGAATGCAGGAGGTAGCGAGGGTGACACAGGAGGCAGATCAAGAGCGGTAGCGGCAATGGTGCAACTGCGATGATTAGGACTGCCTGAAGTGGTTATATGACTGCAGTGCCTTTGACCAGGAGGTTCAAGAGTTCGAGTCTCGACGGTGGAAGGATACGCGACCCTACCTTTAATTCAGGCGCTGTCTTGAGGAGGATTCTAGTGGCCAGCTGCTGCGATCGGTAGTTTTCCCTGGTTTCTACGATAAACTTCAGGCGAATGCCGGAGCTGTACTTTCAGGACACGGACCGCGCGCAATCTTTCCTTCCTCTTCCGTGTCCGTTATTTTCGTATCTACACTTACGCTTACATGCGCTACACTACCATACGTGTCAGGAGACCACGCAGGAACTTACAGCTTGTCCCGGGTGGGGTAGAGCCCATCTGGTAGGGGATGTCAGAATGTCAAAAACTCTGGAAGACGAGCCCCAATCAGCGAGGGGGGGAGGATATCACCGCTACCTTCCGCGATTATTGCATGCACTACACTTATGTGACTAACGATCTTAGCAGTTGTTGCAAGGAAACACCAAACCAAACCAAACCAAACCAAACCAAACCAAACCAAACCAAACCAAACCAAACCAAACCAAACCAAACCAAACCAAACCAAACCAAACCAAACCAAACCAAACCAAACCAAACCAAACCAAACCAAACCAAACCAAACCAAACCAAACCAAACCAAACCAAACCAAACCAAACCAAACCAAACCAAACCAAACCAAACCAAACCAAACCAAACCAAACCAAACCAAACCAAACCAAACCAAACCAAACCAAACCAAACCAAACCAAACCAAACCAAACCAAACCAAACCAAACCAAACCAAACCAAACCAAACCAAACCAAACCAAACCAAACCAAACCAAACCAAACCAAACCAAACCAAACCAAACCAAACCAAACCAAACCAAACCAAACCAAACCAAACCAAACCAAACCAACCAAGCGTTTGATGGCCACTAGGGCCAGCGGGGCGGGGAGCCTAGAGGAGGGCAAGGCTGTTAGAAGTCGTGGAGGCGACGGCAGCGGCAAATCTAGCGCGCTCCTCCCCTCGAGTCGGTGTTTTACGAGTGGTCGGGAACGACGTCCTCTTTAGGGACATCAAAAACATTCGACGCGCGGCGACGAACGCGAGCGCGCCTTATCGGCAGCGGCGGCGGCGTACAGTGACCTACATTCGACAAATTGATCAGGTGCCATTGATTTTCCCCGGCGCGCCGCCCCTGCCAGCGCGCCAGGCGATAGTTCTGCCCCTGTTTTCGGAAACGAGCCACATAAAACCCTTTTGGCGCCCGAGGAGATCGATGTGCGAGATGAGAGGTGACGAGCGCGGCGCCAGAGATGCGATTCGGAAATTACCTGGCGCGTGGGAGGCCTCTCTTCGTTGCAACGCGCAGGGGTAATTCATTAAGAAAGTAGCAGACACTTCTCACAGTCCAATGGCTGGATTACGTTTCCGTGAGATCATTTGGAGGGGAAGTTCACGTTTAGGCCAGGTGCAGCCAAACAACGATGTTAGAATTTATACATTTTGTTTTAAATATAGTACAAATGATATAGATCATAAAACTATTAATTAAGAAAACTAGGCAGAAACAAGGTCATTCATTAAAAATATTCGAAAGGATATTATTATTATTAACGTCTCCTTTCTCGTGGCCGACAATAGAAATCAACAGTCAAATTGTCTACGGCACCGTTATTTCAGGAATCTTAACTACTGATTTGTTTTGACACGTTCAACTGATGTGACAGGAACGTATTTAAACAAAATGGTATTTTTTTATAAAAAGTATTAAATTTCTGAGTTTAAAAATAATTTAGTAATTTCACAAAAATGAATTGCAGGGAAATATTCAATCAGGCAAAGTAGACTTTTAGTCATGAAAAACTGTCGTATTATGATCAGCATTGTGGTACAAATGCTGTATAAGCAAAAATTCTACAAATGTATATGGTTCTTTCCATGAAATGATAATGATGAAAAAAATTGAAAGAGATCCAACTTATTTTTCATTACATACCAATCAAACCTCATCACGTTACCCAGTACTTCAATAGCTCTATTACAACCGAATGTTTTCAACAAGTTTTCATACTGTTCTTGTTACTTTTGTGTATCATTTCATGCGTTATGGCCCATTAACTGACCAACACTACATAGTTAAGTGCACTAGATATCCCGTTTACCTTACGGCAGTTAGATGTGAAGGACGACTCGACCTCTTGTATTACCTTTGCTGCAATAATCGTTAGAATCACTTATCCTCTCCACGTATTCTGTGTGAACTCTAGTGCGCCATCAGTTCCTTCAGCCCCCGTGTCCACAAGGCCGTCTCCTCCTGTGCATCCTCCGCCTCCACATCTACGACGCGCAACACGCGCACATACATTAGCAGCTTGCCCTTGATGGCCCTCTGTCGTTCACCAAGTTAATGTTTAGCCAGCCGTATAATTCAGTCAGCAAATGATTTAATGATAGCTAGATTGATTAACCGTTTGTCCAGCTGACTGGGCTTAATGACCCATTAACTGGATGCTTCTCTAGGTCGTTAACTGCATGCTTTTTGCCAATGTGTCCGAGCGAAAGCTCTGACGATATTTGGATGAAATATTATGGCCAGAATAATTGAAAAATTATGACCCGTCGGCGTATAGAAACGTCGGCCTTCGCACATTGTTCCCTGCACAATTGAATTCCAATTTTCGACAACTAGTACTGGAAACACTTCCGTCGTAGGCTAATTTCTACGAACATGTCATTGTGCGTAATACATTGCCTTTGCCATTAACAACGGAACAAGTGACAATAACGTTTTATTCTCGGCATCGTTGGAAACGCATCTGCAAACAATTGCAGTTTCGTTACTTATTCCACGAGGATCTCGAAACGCGGCACACACGCTCTCGCTTTCTGTGGGCGATTTTTATAAACAAAATCAAATTATAGAGCTCCCCCAGCGCTCGGTGACGTGGCTGGTCAGTCGTTTGTGCCGGGTTTATGAAATGAACAACTCGACAATGCGGGTCGAAACGCAGGGAAAGCCCCATTCAATGCAGGTTTTTTATATGCGTTGCATGCCCGAGGCCACAGCGTTGCGTTGCCTACCGGAATAAAACAAAAGTGTTAGCTGTGCAAAGCACGGTAGAACACTTACTTTTATATAGCTCCAAGTACATTTGGGAGCAAATTTGAGTTCCTGTTTGTTCCATTTAGCCGAGTTAGTTAATTCAGTCGGTATAAAAATATTGGTATCTACTCGTTTACAATGGATTACCAGATAGCATGCTGAGTGTGTTGTGTCCATATTAGCGCTTGAAATATTAAATTAACTTTTTTTCTTAATTACTGACACAACACGTTTGCAAAAGCATGTCTCAGTTTGTCGCAAAATTTTATTGATACTAATTATTACTTTAAAATTATTTTTTGGAGAATCCTATGACTTTTGCAAGCTTTTAAGTAATTATCTCTCCGTAAACACAATTGCACAATCACCGTCTGAGAAGCACACCATAAACTTTGTACCAAACTAACCACCTAAGCCACCAAACTAAACGATGTACTGAGTGAAGAACATTTTCGCAAACAACAAAAGCATTTAGTTGGATATGACTAACTCAGTATTGTAAATATGATTATGTATAGGTCCTGTTCGTGTCCATGCCGTAGATTGTCCGTGAAAACGTCTGTGATGAAATCATAACTGATATTTAGTATTAATTTTCATTTTCTATAAAAGAATGGTTTCACAGATGAGAAGATTGATTTTAATGGTATTACACGGTAGAAACAAGATACTAATTTTATCGATTGCAGTAGAGGCCAGAAACTTACTGTGAATACACGCGCTTCCGTTGGCGCTGAAGGCATGTTCTCACTCGGTACGCGCCGATATCTCACAATTATTTACGCATTGTAGGCTGTCCAGCGTCTGCGTCAACTTCGCGGTCTACCGTAGTGTCTCCGGCGGTTAATGACCGGCGATGTTTACTTATGACGACGCCAGATGACGCCACGCGTCACAGGTCGCGATTAACACTCGTCTGGCGACGAGGCCACGATATCGCACACGTTCATATCCCTGATTCTTCCTGTATCGTGCCGGCTTAGGTGGCTCAGGGCATTAATTGACGTCACTGCAGTGGCTCGGACCGGGACGTCCTGGCGGTTCCGGCGATCGCAGGATTTTCGGCACTAGGTCGAATTTTGAAGCTGTCTGGAGAATTCTAGCGTCTGGGCTGTTCTGTTCGGTCGATTTCTGGGGTTTCTTTTAACAACATCCGGCGAAAGCAGGAGCAGTGCCTTAACAAACTGTCCCTACGGACCGCATGTGATCGTGCCTTCAATTTGCCTGCCATATCCTGGCCTCTAATTTACACACGCTTATATCTACATGCAGTACATTATATGTCGGGAGACCGGTCGGGAGCTTAGAGCGTATACAGCCAGGGGCAGTGTCCCGCTGGTGGGAGAAACCTGGTTGGGAAAACCCCTGGCGCCAGATCTCTAGGAGATGATCACTGCCATCTCCCGTGGAGAGGGGTAACATGCACTATACTTACGGGCCGAATGAGCTACTGACGCCCACGGAATCACTAATCAATCCATCTTCCTGTTTTGCCTTCCATCGGCGTGTGCACTTGCCGTGCGGGCGTTTGTGCGGTCCTTGGCAGCTGAACAATGAATGGCCAGCTGCGTTCTCTTGTTTCCGTTTTCGTGTTTCATTCACATCCCAGACAAATTCTCTCCCATTTGTTAGCCACTGGACGTTTTGACCTTATTTTGACGTTATTGCGTATCTTCTGAGCTTTCCTCTGATTAGCGTTTTCAAAACTTCCGACCATATTTTCGATTCGAATGAGACAAAAATTTCTGAAGCTAGTTCGTGACTATCACGCAGATGAGTTTATGTCTGTGCGTATATGTCACAACACTTGTCAATTTCAAAACACTTTATGCGCTACACACACGTACAAATGTTTTCTAACTGTTGATGACTCAATCAATGCTCTGACGTTATGAGTCGCGTAGTATAAGCGATTTAAATCTAATGGTATTTGGTCACACAGGGAACGGCAACAAGCTGCCATTATCACGATCGTAAACACACTTTTGCGTCAATTAAAGAGAGTTTTTTCTTGTATATATCGGTGTGTGTGAGAGAGAAATGAAATTATGTTCAATAATCAATTTGATTAATAAATAGTTATATTTTTTTGAAAAATATATGGGACTAGCGATCGTCAGCATCAACAATTCATTTTTAGAAATTACACGAAGACTTTCTCCTTTTGATCGGTAACTACTGACTTAAAAAATAACAATGAGGTTGACGCCTTCACGAACATAACGTAGTATAGTACTATACAAATACATAATGATTCCACTGATATCATTTGTTAATGTGTCCAAAGCAGGCATATCAGAGGGAAAACATTGTTTTTAGTCTTTTATTTTGGAAACTTCATTTCTATTCCTAATTTTTGGCGCATTTTTGTAATTCTTCAAAGAGAAATTCACTGTTAAAACAATAATGGAACATCATGCCAATGCTAGCTTTATCAGTCAGGTCGCAAACATTTCCCATTCCAATGTGACCTTCCAGCTTTTTCCTGTACACGTGTCGTATGCGAGAAGCAAACTTCGTGTTTGCCGCTCCCCACGTAGCGTCCCGGTATTTGACTACTCACTAAACGGCTTTATGAAGCAGTTTCGAGTAGAGTTTATGCGACAGGTTTATAAAGTTATAAACTTTCGCAGTAGCCAAGGGTAAAATACTCAGTCGTGAAGTGGCACGAGGTACGCATAAAAAAAGAGGAAATGACGTAAGACAAGCGCCAGAGGAATTGTCATGGTGGAGGGCAAGAGTTCCATTCTGTGACATCGCAACATACTCTTTTATTCTGAAACATGCGCATAAAACAACCGACGGCAATCTAGATTTACTACAGAGCTAGAAAATGTTTCTACAGATTTTGTTGGTTATAATTTGCTTGCACAATTCCAAGACACGTGACGAGAATATTCATGTTACTACTTCATAAAAAACAGAATAAATCAAAATTGGACAGAAATGTAAAGCGTTTTCAGATATCCAAAACTATTTTTCATTCCCATGCATACATAGCGTACTTAAAGTTTAGAAGTTCAGAACTAGTACTAGAAGTGAGACGATGCTCAAATGTCCAGGTAACACAGTGAATGCAACAAAGAAAACAAAAGATTTTCGACCGACCCTCTCAACTACTTCTGACCTTAATATAACATAGTACAGAATTAAGTGATTTGAATACTTGAATTAAAATAAAATGAAAGTCAGTAAGGGCGTCTAAAAATAGTGAAATTTACAGACGTGATAAAAGTGATTTTATTTTTCTCGTAGGATTGCGCCACTCGGCCTAAGGGTCTCGTGTCGCAACATTTCCTATTCACAAAATAAAATGCCACGTTTACCACTCATACCATAAATAATTAATAAGTGTTCTAAATAACTTTCAGTTGTTTCAGGAACATTTTTACCCATAAAAATTATTGCGATTTGACATCCCTCGCAAATTTAAATGCTTTAAAATGCACGTAACGTCTACAATTATTTCGTTAGAGGAACCTGTCTCTAGAATGTGAATTACAGTGTCTGGGTTGTCGTCTGGTGCAGCTATTCCAAGTCAACAGTTAATTTAAATAGAAATTTCCCAGGGAACATTTCTTCTGTCGTCGAAGGCGGTATTTTCCCTTCGCGCCAACCAAGAGAAGGCTGATTGGAAGAGGAACGGCGGGCAACGCGAGGACGAAATGTATCCAGGGCGACAACTGAACGACGGCTGGCGCGCGGTGTGACGACGCCGGCATCTCGGGGGGGGGGGGGCGATGACAACCCGGGCGGGGGCGGGGGCGGCTGGGAGCGGGGCGCACCGGCAGCAGCGGCGGCGGCAGCGGCAGCGTCGGTGGGCGCTAGACTGATAGCCTGCCACGAGGCGAGCGTATCCACTTGAAGACAAGGCGCGGGCGTAGGGAAGGCGCTCGAATTGAGCTGTCTCTGGGGGAACGTTCCTTTAATTGGTTCTTCAAGTTGATTGATCGGCGGCGCATACGCGCCCGGCCGCGCCAGGGAGCTGCTCCTGAGGCTGCTGTTACGCCGCGGCGGGGGAGGGAGGGGGAGGGGGGGGGGTAAGGTGTCGGAGAAGGCGGAAGGGGTGCTCGGGAAGGCGTTGCGGCGGCGGAGGTGTCGGCGATGGAGTGGAAGGTTCGGAGAAGGCAGAACGGGTAATCGTGGTGGTGGTAGCGGCGGCGGCGGCAGCGGTTGTCGTAAAGAGAAAGGGGTAAGGGGTCGGAGAAAGCGGAGGGTGGGGTCGTGGTTGGAGTGGTGTGGGCGATGGGGCAGCGGTGGTGTAGGCAGTGGAGATAAAGTGGTAATGTGTCGATGAAAGCGAAAGGGGTCGTCGAGCGGCGATGAGAGGGAAGACGAAGAAGTAAAGATGAAGTTGATGTTGGAGACGGAGATAAACGCGGTAGAGAAAGCGAAAGGAAATTGGGGGTGGTGGTGGTGGTTGTTGCACAGGTGGTGGTGGTGGTTGTGCAGCTGGTAGTGGTTGTGGGGGTGGTGGTGGTTGTGGAGGTGGTGGTGGTTGTGGTGCTGGTGGTGGTGGTGGTTGCGGTTTGGGCGGTTGTGGTGTTGGTGGTTGTGGTGGTTGTGGTGGTGTGGGGGGAGAGGGGCAATGACAATGGCGCAAGGAGTGGTGGTGCACGAGGGGGAGATGACTGCGATTGTGGTGGCGCCAGAGATAGCAGCAGAGTTGGAGGAGATAGAATTTTAGAAATTTGAAGGAGTTTGGTGAACGTGACAGAGGCGCCGCAGGGATGTCTACGAAAAGATCGCGTCTGTGTTTGGTACAGAAAGTGAGAGTTGGTCTAAAACTTGACAGAGTAATGTTCAGAAATGTAAATTTTAATCATGTTCAAAATGCTAGAAACGTGAAACACTCATCGAGGGGTCGAAGATATCAATTAACGTGGGGTGTTAAAGTAAAAAGAAAGTTATATCATGTGACATTTTCTCCTTACTGGTAGGTCACCTCCTACGCACCGAAGTTCGGCGGGTAAACGACTCTTCAGTGTCAGAATATGACCTGCTGATCATGAGTGCATCTCAACCTGCCCCATAGTTAGGGTAAAATATTACATGTGTAACTTTATTGTATGAAATTATCAACCTTGCATCCATTGTCAAATATTTGTTTGACTTCAATCGCTCTGTGCGCCTGAAGTTTGAAGCATTTATTTTGAGACAAATGTATCATGGACACAGCATATCTTTAATGGGTAGTAATATAGGTGGCGTAAAAATCATACGTTTTGACAAAAAATAGGTAACCTACAGTGGTAGTCAAATGTGAAACAAGTAAATTTATTCTATTTAAAATTGTCGACAAAAAATGTCAGCAGGACAGAACTGGCAAAAACTCTACTGCAATTACGTTGGCTACTTACATTTTCATTCTTTCAATGTACTGTCGGAGGATTACTTCTTAATCAATATTACACTGATATCCAAAAAATATTTCTTTAATGGATTTAGGAAAAAATATAACATCTTTGCGCAACACATTATGAGTTATGGTACTAGATCCGGAAATTGTTCACAACAGTGTCACTGAAATTATCTAGGAACAGCTCAAGTTTCAGCTACCATATTCCGTAGTACGGCAAAAAAATATGTCACTCAAAATATGCACATCGTTTCTCATGTAAAATGAAACAAAAATATCACTGACGCATAATTATAAAATAATTTCCAGACTAGTCTATGTACTTTCCAGTCAGCTACACGAGAAACGGACATTGAAATTAAAATTTGTTGACCATGTTTTCAATGACAGTTACTAGTAACAACATTCTCCAGCTCCACTGAAATTATCACAATATTTAGCTGAGCACCTACGTCGAGGTCGGGCCGTGGGTGTTCGTGTCTATGGAAACACGAGTCGGAGGCGCAGTACGTGGGCGTGGGCAAGAGGAGGGAGGGGGATGAGGGAGGGAAGCGAGGGGAAGGTTGCGTGTGCGAGAGACGACGAGGCGGATGAGGTGGTGATGAGGCGTGCAGGTGCCGGCAGCCGCGCGTGGCGACGTCTCACCTTTCCACGCGTCTTGCTCGCTGCACGCGCTGCCCCGCCCCGCCCCACCCCACCACACCCCAACCCCACCGCACCCGGCAAGAACCATTCGCGATTCCCTCGACACGAAACGGCCACCCCTCCCTCATTTTACATGAGAAGGTTCATTCACAATGGAGTAGAACTTAGGGCTGTGCATACTTAGCAAACCTGGAGACGCTGCGCCCTAGGCATAGGTGCCAATGTTTCGACTGTCATTCTGCGACCTTCGTTAGGGCGAATAGCCCTAAGGAATTGCGCCCTGGCATTTTACCCCGAGGGAGATCGCAGATTGCTGGCCGAAACGTTGGTACCTATGCCTAAGACGTGGCGTCTCCCGAGTAGCTATTGTCTCTGGCTGCAAAAGTCTACGCTCTCAAACTTAGGGCTGTCTCGCATTTCTTCGCTCGAAGTCATTTTGTTGACAATAAATTTATCAAACTCGGGACCAACAAAATTGTGATTTTTTCTCGCTATGTAAAATGGCGACACGCCCCATTAGTTTAACACATACTTCTGCATCTACTTGCCCTTTACCAATTCCTTCATCGCATTTATGCTTCCCATAGACCAGCGCGGAAGAACCGCAGCGGGTGCGGCGGGGAAAGTTCCGCGCTGGACGCGGCGGCGGAATCCGCGGGACCGTTCACACCGGAACATCAAGTATGACTCACCGTTTTGTGACAGTTTTCCTCATCCGATAAGCAGAAGCAAGAGAGTCCGAAACTGAGAGGAGCGAAGACTCCCGAAAGCGGGCGGACTTCCACGCAACTCCAGCGGCTGCGGTCGAAACGCGACCGACCGTGTTCCAAAATCCGCAGGAAAGAAAACGCTGCCGCGACGCTCGCCTGCCGCGCAGGTCTGAACGCGCTCATGGCGCTCAGGTCTGAACGCGCTCAAGGCAACACGTGAAGCGAAATTTCCGCTGCGGCCATTCCGCGCCGGTCTGTGGGAGCCTTGACAGCTAAAGGCTCCGAGGAGCAAGACTTCCCTTCCTACCAAATGCGACCCTCCCCCCTCCCCATCGTAGCTCGGAGCACAGACAAGCGCTCACGTGAGTTGGACAGGCTTTCTCTAAATGGTTGACGATATCCAAATGTAGTTTTCGCTCAACAATGTAGAATCATACAACTTACCAACAGTATTGCCTCAGGACTTATTAAACTTAAAGAATTTCAAGAGAATTTGGAGAACGCAAAATTGTGAGTAATGCTAGAGAATGAATGAACGTTCTTATGTTCGACTTCGCACTTTTCCGTTCTTACGTAAGTGTGGAAATACCGAGTGACCCACAACTTCTTATTACACGTAACCGACACCTTATTCAAATAAACATAAAAACAGTCGCCTTTTAATGTTAGATTCACATGCCCGCTAGATTCGTATACAAATCAATTAATAGAGCAATTGCAAAAGTAAAAATGATCACATATTACACTGAGTTTGTTAAGTTTTATTCTCTATAAAATTACGGGAGAAAAATATGGAAGTGTTAGGGAAATTCGTGGAAGAATTAAATGTTGTTGTAAACAATGATGCGACAGAATCTTTGGAACTAACTGGGATCGATCTGCACTTTTTGCATTTGTCATTTGTGCTAATGCAAATGTGCTACGTGCATTTTTGTGCATATTACCAAAAAATTGTAAAAACGTAGCTGTTCTAAAATTTAACTATTAGCATAAAAACCTGCAAGTATTTTTAACAGCGATTATAATTTTGAAGTTGCAATAAGACCAGTTCATATCCCGTATGGAGGTAAGACACAGGCCATTGGGTGTTGTGAACTTTCGAACGTGAGTATAACATAATCAGCTACTACGATTCATCGGTAACTCCAATGCCAGATACTGAGAGAATATACTTGAACAAAACTGACAATAAAAGGAATGAAGTACAAAAGAAATTTTCAACACATGAAAGTATTTTTTAAACAATTTACATATTCAGCGACGCCACATAATAATAATAATAATAATAATAATAATAATAATAAGAAGAAGAAGAAGAAGAAGAAGAAGAAGAATAAGAAGAAGAAATTGTTGGTGTTTTATGCAACAAAAAGTATTATCTATTCATCATATTTAATTTAATTATTAAATTATTCACTTCTTTAAATGGGGAAAAACTTTGTGAATGGAAATAAATTCCAAAGAGTACTAAACTTCATCAATAGCAACGTTAAATGTAGTGTATTATTATATATGTGTATTAAAGTGTGTTCTAATCTACAAACTGATGTATTTGAAAACAAGTAACTTTTTTTTATTCTATCCTCAAAATGACTATCCATTGCCTCCATTTGTTTTATTTCTGCATTTTGAAAAATATTCTCTATCACCACTGTTTATTTTGAAAAACATCTTTGAAACGCGAATGCATAAGTAAATAATTTTATTGATTGTACAGGAACATTCTTTTGTTGATACCGATATCATTGTTTCACGCGTGCCCGAAAAGAAGAATTATCGCTCTCTTCGTTGCAATGCTTTATTTAGTATTCGTAATCACGAGAATCAGAAACCTGTTCCGGACATGCAAAAGAGTAATTGGGTGAATGACCTGACGAACTGTCTTTTCTGGTAACGATCTGTGCCCCAATATTGCCCTCGTCTGATTAGTAACAGCACTTCTCTGGAAACGTGAGGTAGCAGGAAGCCATTATAATGATATTCTGTGGGAATGGAAAATCAAACAAAACTCTAAATATGATCAATGGTGAATGTAGTAATGAGAGTCTGATCATGACTGCTGGGAGTGTAGCCACACAACATTCTGTACCGAGGAAGCGACTGATGGAATTTGGAGATGAACATACAATGTATGTCAAAAATGAGCAAATACTCGTATTTTTTATTTATAATGTTCGAACATATAATAATATACAAATTAAGAAGTAGTTGTATTCAATACTGATGAGTTTTACAAACTGCAACCCGGACAATACGCTATTCATGGTATTTATCCGTGGGCACACTGTAGATTACGCTTTACATTTACAACAACTCTCAGTTAAGTAAAATACATTTAGTTTTTTGTCGTTGTGGTATCAAATTGTAAATGATTAAATTTACTAGAAAACGTTATTTTTGAATTACACTTTCCCACAATTTTTTATAGATAATATTTTGAATGTAATATGTTATGTCTAGTAATATTCTGAGCAATGTGGAACAAGCTGGTTCCACAAATTCTTTTATGAAATTCTTGAATGATTGATCTAATGTTTTACGAAAATTGCAACAAAATATATTTTGTGTAACAGGGCACAGTAGCAAATATATTAATGTTTATATAATTTAAAAATTCGAATGAGTTGTAGGTGTGAATTAATGAATAGTTTGTTTTTTTTAGTCCAATAATTTTTCCACAACAATATTTTTGGAGTTGAAATCACGTGTCATTCTAAACAAAATTTTCCTTCAAATGAGTGTGTTGGTATTTTGACGTTTTTTCAGTCAGACAAACGAGCATATAATAGCACGCAATCAAATGTTCTTATTGAATTAAATAACCCGCTGAATGGATAAGTTACGATTTTATTTTATTTTATGGAATTAATATACTTAAGAAATAGGAAAAATAAATAATAGTAATATCATTATCAGAAGGTACATTATGTGGCCCAAACTAGATACGAGTACCACAGAAGGGAGGCAGAAAGAGGACAAAGCTCACTGAAAAAGCAAAAGAGCAATTCGCAAGCAGAGTGACAGTACAAAGGACCTGGAATCCAATTCACATTGGTGATACTTTGAAAAATAGACATTCATAAAAGCACAGTACGGAACGTGTTCAGTTCATAACAGATTTCGTTGAAACATGCTGTAAATTATAGACATAAACCATTTTGGATATGGAATAGCAGTGGAATAGTGAGGCAATATGAGTAGAAAAACAACATTCTCTTCAGCGTATGTAATGTTTCTCTACTTCCGCCCAACTTTCTATGGCGTCCTCGAAAAAAAAAATTCTACTTCACCAGTTGGTCAGGCAATTTTGCGATATGAGTAGAAACACAATATTCTGTTCAGTGTATGTTTCTCTATTTCCGCCTATCTTTCTATGGCGTCTTCGAAACAAAAATTACCTCACCAGTTTATGTACTGTATAGATACGTACTTTTGGCAAACAAATCATTAAATTACTTATGAAAGTATTACAGTTTTAATATTGTAAGTCCGGGTCTACATGAGAAGTTCTGACAAAATTAGTTCAATTTTGCCCCTATTGGTAATCAAGTACACAACTCAACTTTTCATGCTATTCAACTCGCTATCTCAGAAAGCACAACCTCAAAATTCAGAGCATGAGAATTCGTACCCGGCTGCCAGTCAGCTTTAAAATTCCCTCTCTCATCGAATGATATGGTAAAGAAACCACTTTCTAAAAAACTTGCTTTTTTGCGTCAATTGTTCTCAAATATAATTCTACAGCTACCATAAGAACCAAATGTATTCATCAGAATGTGCCGAATTAGGCTGTTTCCTATTTTACACCCCTAAAGCACAGTTTCCTTTGATCTGGCGTAATTAAATATGCCATCATTTAATGAAGTTAGAAATTCTTTCAGGTTTATATTCAGCCATTCGACTTGGAGCGCGATGCAAATGAAAGCGCGGCAGCCAGCGTACGCGTCCTCAAATCAACCCCCGTGAATGGAAGCCGCATGGCACCGCCTCGCCACCTTCGTGCGCATTCAACGCGCCCCAATCTACGCGGCGCGCCACTTGCACCCTCGCGGAGGCCGCCTTTTTTATGTACACATCGCCCCATCGGACATGAATCACGGGCCCCTTAACAGCCAGCGCTCGCGCCTGAGGTGCGAAGCGCCCCGTGTTATTCTTTTATTCCGAGATAACGAAAGAGTAAATTTACATTGCGGCCCGCGCCTCGCGCAGCGCCGCCGCCGCCGCCGCCGCCGCCGCCGCCGCCGCCGGGTAAGACAGGCGCGGGCGGGCGGGTGGGCGGTACACGCACGATAGGGGGTCATTACTCATTTCCTGCGCAGGGTGCCGCCGGAAAGGGGAAGCAGCCACGGAGGTCGGGAGGGGAGGGGCCGGTGCGGAGGGAGGGATTAAGGCGAGGTGAGGGCGTGGAAGGCTGGACAAGGCGAGACCAGACGGGAGACCGTGGATGATTAACTGACATTATTTAGGGTACGGACGCGTCCACTACTAAGGTCATTAGCGCCATAATCGTAGTTCCTGTTGTATCCAAAGACTGAATTGACGTAGTTTATGTTATATTATTTGACCCTCCCCAGGTGGAAAGTGATATCGGGAACAACATACACGACAGACTGTTGATTCGTCTTTCCAGGAACCTCCCTCTGCCTCAGCCAGAACATAAGCACGCTCATATAGTTCATGTAGAAAATCCGTCACGTTCGTGAATCGAAACCTAGGACGTACTGGTCAGCGACGGTCCGGAGGAAACGGAAATACTGTGGCTGAGTCACTGCAGTCGGTTGGATCGAGTGGTAACAGATGGGGTATGACAGCACCACATCCTGAGTAACGGTTATATTTCCGAAAAATTTCGAAGAAGAATGGAAGTCGTTGCATTGGGAACAGTGCCTAGAAGGAAGACCGCTCATCACCACAAGCAACCAGTATGTTTCTCAAGAAAACACGTTTAAATATTATCTTGCTTAATTTTTCTTTACGTAAGTCAAACTAAGACAGACACCCCCCCAAACTAACGGTTTTCTGACGAAGAGAATGGAAATTGTTCTGTGTGTTTATATTTCAGTAGTAGCGGATTACCCGATACGTCAGACGAGTTCACGAGCAAGCATTTCGAACGCGGGCATGTGAAAATCGTGTCATGATTTCAGCGCACATTTCGCCGAGTACCCGAGGAATCCACCGAATCGCTTTCTCAACACTCCGCAGAGTGCCCTTTCTTTCAGCGCCCGGTCGCCTTAAATCTCCGCGGCTGCGAGGGAGGGCATGCCGGCCGGGAGATCGATTTCGTGGCCGCAGCGGCGCCGCGCGGGTGTGGGCGTGCCCCGGCCCGGATTACCATCTCGGCCCGCGGTTACCAAGATGTCTCCCCCGCCCTCCGCCGGTGTCAGCGCGCTCGGGTGGTGGTGGTGGCGGTGGCGGTGGCGGTGGCGGTGGCGGAGGCGGAGGCGGAGGCGGAGGCGGAGGCGGAAGCGGAGGCGGAGACGGTGGCGGTGGCGGTGGCGGTGGCGGTGGCGGTGGCGGTGGCGGTGGCGGTGGCGGTGGCGGTGGCGGTGGCGGTGGCGGTGGCGGTGGCGGTGGCGGTGGCGGTGGCGGTGACGGTGGCGGTGGCGGTGGCAGGGGCAGTGTTCTGGGCGGGGAGTGGGACGGAGACAGGGGTGGGGACGGGAGCGGGGGCGGGGGCGGGGGCGAGGGCGGCGTTAGCGGCTGTAGCGGCGGCGAGGGCTGTGCTGGAGGCGGCAGCGGGGTCGGCTGCGGGGGCGGCGGTGGTGAGTCGGCTGTGGTGACGGTAGCGGTGGCGGCGCCAGTGGCGGAGGCGGTGGTGGAGGCGGTGGCGGAGGCGGAGGCGGTGGCGGTGGCGGAGGCGGTGGCGGTGGCGGAGGCGGTGGCGGAGGCGGTGGCGGAGGCGGAGGCGGAGGCGGAGGCGGACGCGGAGGCGGTGGCGGTGGCGGTGGCGGTGGCGGTGGCGGTGGCGGTGGCGGTGGCGGTGGCGGTGGCGGTGGCGGAGGTGGTGGTGGAGGCGGAGGCGGAGGCGGAGGCGGAGGCGGAGGCGGAGGCGGAGGCGGTGGCGGTGGCGGTGGCGGTGGCGGAGGCGGTGGCGGAGGCGCGGGCGGAGGCGGAGGCGGAGGCGGAGGCGGAGGCGGTGGCGGTGGCGGAGGCGGTGGCGGAGGCGGTGGTGGAGGCGGAGGCAGAGGCGGTGGAGATGGTGCAGGGTCGGGGTGGGGACGAGAGTGGGAGGCGGCCGCAGAGGAGGAGGAGGAGAAGGAGGACGTAGGCGTCGTCTCAGTAGAGGTGCAGAAGCGTGGAAAGTCGGCTTCGGGGCAGAGAAGTGGCAGATACACCTGGAGGAGGAGGCGGGCGCAGGTTGGAAGCGGGGCCCAATGCAACGGCGAGGGCTGTGGAGGGAGTGTCCTTAGAGACGGCTGCGGTGGCGGGGACGGCAGCAGAGCCGGTATTGGAGGCAGTTCAGGCTGCGAAGTCGGTGGCAGCGGGGGTGAAGCAGGGGGGATGGATGGGGACGAAGCGGGGCTGGGTGAGGCGGGTGGGTGTGGGCGGCAGGGGTCGTTGATGACCGCTGCGGCGACAGGGGCAGCGGTTGAAATACGTTCAACGACGAGGACGGTGGTGAGGGTGGGCAAGTGTCTTTGGAGACGGCTGGGGCATCGGCGTGGCCGGGGGTGGGGCGGTGATGGCTGCAAGGTCGGGGCAGTCGTAACCGGTGGAGGGGGTTGGGTGGAGCGGGGGGAGGAGCACGTGCGGAAGTGCCTTCGATGATGGGGGTGGGGACCGTGGGGGAGGCGGCAGAATGGTCCGGGTTGGAGGTGGGGGTCGGGCGGCGAAGGTGGGCGGTGGTGGGTTTGAAGGAGAGGGGGAAGCATGTGCGGAAGAGGGTTTGCCGACGGCTGCGAGGACGTGAGGCAGTAGCAGGGTGCGTTTGAGGGTGGGGCGGGGGCGGGAGAGTTGCGGGGGCGGCCGAGCGGTCCACTTGATGAGCCCCGCGCTGATGGATGGGTCGGTCACGAAACGTGAGCGATCGCGTTTTTCTCAGCTCCGCCGCCCCCGCCTCCGTCGACCCTCCTGCCACTGGCGTCACCGCCCTCTGTCCGCCCACTGAGGAGGCGATCTTCGTTATTCATCGGGCGGAATTTGCACGCGGCGGCGCCTCCGGCGGTTCCACGGCTCCATCCAGGGGGTGCGTTCACAACTCTCATACGAATCTCCCTTTCATAGTGCGTTACTGCGCGAAATTAACACTAAGAGGAGACACGAGTCATCACAGTTTTCATTGATACAATAAGTCACCATATTTCTGTCTAGCGCAAAAGATTTATCTTTTATTACGATGTAATAAATAATTACAGCCGTGTAAAGGGTAATTAAATTTTGCATTTTGTACTTGAAAACTGAAGGTAATATACAGCAGTCAACACTAATGCTAACAATTTAACTGATATCCTGTTATTTGTATTTCTGCACGCGAGGGAATTTCGGATTATCGTGACTACCTCTACTGTCGTCGATATATCTGATTTTGGTCCTCAGTGTCCCAAGATTTGATTCAAATTCTGAAATACTTCAGATTACAGTAATAAATTTGAAATCAGTATTTTCACGTATATTTTTCCAATTTTTATAATTTAAGAAGCGCATTTCAAAGTACTTTCTACAGGCGGCGCAGGTGGTATAAAATGTTTCCATCCATGATAGTACATAATTATACACTAACGTGGAAGTAATTAAACGTCAAATGAATCGATTACCACTCGCCCATAATACATTACAGGAAAGGGGACAACCATTTCGGGAACAAGGGACGCCACACAAAATCGCCCTTAACAACATATCCTGCATGCAACACACTACAAACGCCCATCACAAAGTCAGGCACGTCGAATGGTGGTAAACAAAATCGTTCGAAGAATTAGGTCAGTCACTCGACCGCGGCAAAACACGCGCACAGTCGGCAGCGCACACACTGAGTCCATCGGCGACGAGCGGAGCTGATAAAACCGTGGCTGTCAATGCTGTTCGCTGTCGCATTCGTGTCACAGGCGAGCTGGCGTGTGCTAACGCCTTGTAATGTTGTAAAGCGAACCGGCGCTCGCTGCCGCGTGGGAATAAACGAGGTGGACAGCGAAGAAAAAGATCCCATCCGGCAGCGCGTGTTTGGGGAACGTCTGCACTAATTTAGTGATCTGCTCTTATGTTCTATTAGCGCTGGAGCAGCTTGAGTGCCTTCAAGGCAGCGAATCTCCATTCTTCGCTGATGGTTATTTATTTATTCGCGCATATATATTTCCATCGTATCTAGAAATCATCATAGAGACAAAATTTCCTTCTGCAGTGTTTGAAGTACACACTCTATTGTCTCTCAAATCTGTCTTTATGCGATCATGCAAATATACTTGGAGATGAGTGTTATTAAACGTTGATAAGTTTTATACCATATATAATACAATCTTCATTACAGGTTCAATCATGCGTTTTCAAAAGCAAAGCAAAAAATTGATCTAGCCTATTCAGAATGTATACCGCATATCAATACGATTTATAGATGTGTTAGTATTATTAATATCACGCAAAGTGGACATCAAATGTACGAGAAGCAAACCACGAGTTTCCAAGGGTCACGTTGTGTTGATAAGAATCATCAAAATATATTTGAAAATTTTTTTTTCTAAAAGCATAAAAATGTGCAGTTAAAAATGGTAACCCTTAAAATAAAACCCAATACTTCATGTTTCGCTGTCCACTGACTTAGTTAAAGTGGTAGTTTTGAATTCTTGGGTACTAAATACATGAAAGCGTTCTTATCATTAAAACGGGAGATGATCAACAATTTTCTGCCCAATTTGCCTTGTAATTTAAATATATTTTCCCAAAACCTTCATCCCTACCAAAAAATAGATTTGTCCGATACCTTTTTATATTTTGTTAACTTTATGGGGTGTGAATGTTTACTTAAAAACGGTTTTCTTCTCTACATATTTTTATTGATGAGAATATGAGAGAAGGAGAACCTGATGAGAACTAGGAGAACCTATGAGAATCAGGCTACACAGAACACAGGCTAACGTAGTTAAATATGAAACTTAACAGCAGAGAAGACTCTCAAACTGTTGTCTCCACTCCATCACGCACTACATATCCACTGCTTGTTTCATGCTTCGTCGTCCAATCTATCACATTTTTTTTCGTACGCTCATTGTCGATCAATAGCCGAATAACGCGGATGCGTGGTGTAGCTGTCAGACTGCTCTCGTCCTACCTCTGGGGCGAAGGCCCAAACCCCGGTCGATCCATGTGGGATTTGTGGTGGTTGGTCCGTTTTTTCTCGTCTCTCATTCCACCATTGCTAATTCCCCTTTCATGTATTTTATTCACACCCTCCCAACCACCAAAACTATATACCAATTTGTAGGTATGGTAACAATAAAGAATGATGCCATAATAAAGAATACTAGTGGAAAATCGCACGGATAGTTTAATGCCGAATGGTATTTTGCTTTCCTAGGTCTTTATTTATTTATCATACTCATCTATTCAGACAGGAAAGGGAATGGATTCTGCCCGTAGCTTATCCCTGTCCTGGCTTGTCCTTCCGTCCAAATATGCCCTGCTCCTTTCCACACTTCTCGCCCTGTGATGCCCCGCCTGACCCGCAACCCGCCCGCCATATCACTACGCCATGTTCACTACGAATACCGTTACTAACATCCTGTAAATTACACACCATATCAGAAGTGTACTGGCAACACATTGAAAAACGCAAATGCGACTTCAAACTGCGTAATTTAACACCGCGCACAAAAGATGCGCTGCGACTTCGCTCCCACGGAACCTCCACAACTGGTTACTTCCGTCTCCCCCGAATTTTGCTTGATGTAGACATTTCAAAATACTTTTTTTCTATTATTAATATTTATGTAGCATTTACAACGTGTAAGTTGTATGTGAGATCATCGAGGACTTCCAACTTTCAAGCAACACCTAATTTACTGAGATAAATTGAAGAGTGTTATAAACTTTTCTGTCTGTTTTTTTCAAATTAGTCATACTTTATTTGGTCTTTAATTTAAAGGCCAAGTACAGTCTAAGTTGAGATAAATTGAGTAGTTCATCAGGAAAAGAGGCGTTAACATAATAATACACTATCCACTGTCCCGGGAATCCCCATGCGTTAGGCCACTTTGCCTCCCGGCGACACCGCCGTGTTCGGTGGCGCTCGCCCCCCCCCCCCGGGCAGCGCGTCCGATGCGGGCGCCGTGCGCGTGACGCCGGTTGACGCGCGCGTGAGCACCCGTGCGCCACGCGTGCGGGGGGCGGTTCCGCTGCGTCGAGGACCCGCTTTCCAGAGGCACACGCCAGATAATGAGCGCGACCGCGCTCACGCCAATCCTCACGCCAGCCCCGCCCCCCGCCCCCTCCCCCGCCCCCCCTCCCCGCCTCCCGCCACGCCCCGCCCCGCCTCCCGTCCGCCCCGCCCCGCCCCGCCCGGACCGCCCCGCCCGGACCGCCCCGCCCCCTCCCCGCCCTGTCTTCCACCCCGCCCCGCTGGCGATTCCACAGCTCCACGCGCCCGACGCAGCCTTTGCTGCGGTCGGGGGACGGAGGCACCCCGCGTTCAACTTTTCCTCAACCGTTTATGTACCACCCCAAAAAGGCGTAGGTCAACTCCACCTCGTACTGTTTTCTTCCTTAGTATTAAAATCGATTTCTACATTTCCCGTGGTCTGCCTAGAATCACAATGATCGATTATAACGTATCCACTTCTGCCTGTTTTCAAATAAAAATTTGCGTGTCCTTTTAGAGCACTTCAAACGTTGAAAATCGCAACGTGGAAGTTTGACATGAAACAACCCATCACGAGAATTCTTACCTCGGAGACTTAACACGCAAAATTCCCAAGATTCTGTCACGTTCACCTGTGTTTGAGGTCTTCTCTGGACTGGTGCGAGAACATTACTTATGAATACAACTTAACTAACGATTGTGACCCTCTCTATAGAAACATTTTTTTATATATTTTCGAAGTGTAATTATGCGATGGGATAAATACTTGGCAGTGAGCTGTGAGACACGCACCAATTTGCGTAAGTTATCAATAATTAATTTCTTCACGAAGGACGTTTAAATTCATGGCATGAATTAATTTATTCGTGAAACAAATCCGAATGAAAATTGGAGTAATTTGGTTACATCTACATAAATTCCTGTTCAAACACAATGTATCTCCACACCAATAACAGGAAGGAAAAGTAATAATGTTTATTAACATTATTATAGGATAATAATAATAACTATTTTGGCACCTGGGTTGAAACAAATGTGGGTTGCTTAGTTTACCTAGGGAATTTGATTTATCATTCGCAGGAAAAATTGTGTTTCTTCGCTTTTCAAAATTTTCTTAAAGAACACTTCGACAGTAGAGAATCCATGACTTGTATAAAATTGCATGTGTTTGCTAGCAACATGTTCGAAACTCAACACCATAAAAATGAAATCAGGAAGCCATTAAATAATTTATGCAGAACTAAAATACGAAAAAACACATTGATGTTCAAAATATTAATTTTAGGTGTAAATCATCCTACTGAGACTAGTGTTATAAAGTACGTAAGAGCTAGGACAAAAAGTTAAATCGTGCCGTTTAAAAAGGCTCGTAGTTCGAGTAGAATAGTATCTACCTTGGGGTGTGGACCAACCTTAATTAAGATATATAATAACGTTTTTTTGTAATTTATTTCGCTTCCCCTGCAAATCAGTCCAATCTAACGTGATTTTCCGACCAGTGGCCGTAAGATTATTCCTCACCTAGTTCCATACTTTCACCTGAAGGCCGCGCTCCCTGTGGGTATTCCTACACTCAACCCGCACTCCCTCCCAGCAGAGCGTCTCTCTGCCGCACGCGGGCATCGAACCGACGCCCCGGCGCCGCTTACAAACACGCTCGCCGGCGGCAAAACACGCGAGGGGCGAGGGCGTATGTTTGCGCTGGGCCCAGGCCCTGTGATCTGCAGATAGCTTTATGACGCGACGCGGCGCGGGCTGAGCTACGCAAGCGAGCTTGTGACAGCGGGTGTGCGGAGCGTGCAAGAGATATTTGCGGAACGCAGTTCGTGATGTAGAGCGAGGGATGGTATGGTTACGGTGGTGGAATTAATGGTGTGAAGGCTGAAAGCAGCTATGACCGTAATATTTTTTTAAAAAATTAGAAAAATATTAAAGAAAACTATCAGAGGCTAAAAACCACATTTTGCGGATATGTATAAAAATGTATTTTTAAACATATTTAACGATAATATACAAAGGACAATGTAAATGCTCAAAGAAATTGCTACATGCTCCAAGGAAACAAAACGAGAGATGACGGAGAAAAGAAGAAAATTCAAGATGATGAATATAATCATAATATATATCGTATAATAATAATTATATATAATTATAATCACAATATACAAGTATTATTTATCTAACCACCTAATAGAAAGGTAAGTGCACGAGTTCAGAAATCGAGCAAACGGGCCCAAGAAGAAGACATAAGATGGAAATAAAGTGAAGTGCTACGTGAATGATAAAAGTAGACAAACGGTTTTCTCAATTGTACTAATACGCTACTTAATATAGCACTGAGCACAATAACTCCGAAAGAATTATCCATGTGCATACATAAATGCAATCAGACGAACGAAATGTCTTGTGACACTGAAATTATAACTGCAATACGAGTCGCATATATCACGTACGAGTCTAACACAAACCTAGTAATGATCTAAAATTTGCTGATTCCCTTTAATAAATCCGTTTTTCTTCTAATCGTCTTCTGTAAGTAAGAGGACGCGTTTCATCCAAAAGTACTTCACAAGATATGTCGTCCCATATGATTGATTTATGAAACCGCATGAAACTGATTCAGAAATTACTGCATTCAAGTATTGATACCAGCTTTGTGGCGTGGCTTGATGAACTCTACGAGATAGGAAACAGAAAGTCCCAGTTGAACAAGTTTTCGTGTTTTGCGAAGGTTACTTCTGTGATTCCTCAAAGAAGACCTTTAATTTTAGACATGAGACCTGTTCTTCGCGTTCGTGAATGAACTACCATGCAATTTGTTTTCTAAGGAACGATTATTTGGAGACGACTGTTTAATAATCGAGTTATTCATTAAAAAGTAGACGAAGAT
This sequence comes from Gryllus longicercus, assembly GCA_038098605.1. Lineage (NCBI taxonomy): Eukaryota > Metazoa > Arthropoda > Insecta > Orthoptera > Gryllidae > Gryllus > Gryllus longicercus. The sequence continues at coordinate 841,180 of JAZDUA010000478.1, read as the reverse complement.
ATTTTGTGAGCGTGGCGTAACATTGACCTGTTGGGCACAATTCCAGAAGCTCATTTAAATTGCATCCAGGCAGCCTGGTTGCATAGCGGCGTCTCGGGACATTATCAGTGCGTTTTTTACCTTCATCCCTCGATTCACCCAAGGGGAGGAGAGAGATTTTAAAAGCCTAATTTTCTTAAGGTTATCAAAATAGACATTTTCGGGCGGAAAAAATTATATCATCTCTGCTTGTGATTTTTTTAAAATTTATTAACAACATCATCATATATAGGAACGATAAATAAATTTGATGAGTAGGTAATTAACATTAGTTGAAGAAGATACTCATTAGTATCTCTCCATTAATAGTTGATAAATACACCTGAAAATCTGGGAGGCAAATTCAGAGGCTTGCATTTTCTAACAAGTCTTATTTCTAAACAGTTAAGTAACACATTTATGGCTAAAGTACTGGTATGTAATTCTAATGTTTGAATTTATTTAAAACTATATTTTTTTAATTTCTTCATTAACTGTTGGTATTTCGAAATTAGAGTAAATTAAAATGTTTCGAACGCACCATTGTGCATTGGCAATGTGTCTTAATACTTTGGATTGAAATCTTTAATAGATTTAGATACTGAATTTTCATCGGGTAGCCAGTTGCCCCAGATCTGTATTATTAAGACCAAACAAACTTTAAGAATGATTTATAAACGAGTAAATAATTGTCTAAGAAATTAGTCATTTTAAAATTATTTTTAAAGCCTGTATCGATCAACTTAGAATAACGACAGAATTTCATCATCGAGTTTTGACACGTTAAAATGAATTATTGTTTTTACTTGTTCCAATTGCTCACCGAACAATGCATAGCATATATTGATGCAATAGAAGAAGAATATTTAGACACCAAAGACACAGAATATGAGACTACAATTTGAATAAGCCGTATTAATTATAGTTAATGTTTAGGAGTAATTGATTATAATATTTCAAATGCAAGAACATGAAATTAAAACTAATTGTTTAAAAATGCGAAGATTTTTGTTTTAAAAAAAATTGACGCAAAAAATAAATTGTTCCCTTCATTTTCGAGAAATAGAGCAGCAACAAAATGTTTGGGAAAATATTTCTCTGTAACTTAACTGATCTAAACATTCAATTCGAAAGAGGATATTTTACCATCTATAGCGCATGAAAAGTGACGGAATTACGTAGCATGTGAATACGAGTAGCCATTAAGATAATATCATCCTTAATGGAAAACTGAGTAATGCAGACATCGCTTAACCGAGTAACCTATGTTGAACAATGGAAGTTTATCGCAAGTCGACAACTGGGAAGTTGCAATTTGACCTAATTTGATTCCTTTATAGTTCCTGTTAGTTTGGATTACAAGCGACTTCAATGGAACTTTGCAATCAATAAGAAACATAAACCAGATTTTACTAGGACAACACTTCTTAGGGGCCCTTTGAGAGAGCTCTCAATGTGTTATAATTTGATAATGCGGGTCCACCATATACTATGTTCACAAAAAGTTTTATAGTTCAAACGTGAAGGGGTTTTGTTTGTAAAGTTGTTTGAGCTCTCTACTGAACCAAATTGCGTGATGTTTCAAAATTAAAAATAGTTGGTTCTAGAAGTGTTATAATTTGCTTTTGTTAATCGTCTATGTAGTATAAACTAAATATTAATATTATTTGAAATTAATGGTGGAGTATTACGTACAGTCACTTAATCTTTTCTTTATTTTGTTATGCGAATTTCAGTCGAAAGCGGATTTCGTTTCGTCGTATGCCGCGGGAGGGTAAGGATGTGGTTATAACGGAAGTCAGGAAAGCGAAGACGAGAGAGTTTCTGAAGTGCAAAAATAAATTAATGTCTTCATGTGAAGATCACTGAGGTATACCAATCATCGAATTTTGAATGTTTTTATCAGTATTAATTGTCAATTTTTTTATGATTTGACAGGACTGATTTCAAGTTCATTACTTCATTTCCGTGTGCATTTCTTCGGAATTATGGTAGCATCCCACTATGTCTTATTATCGGTTGTAAGTTTCCATCAAATGAACTACAAATAAATAGGCATGTAAGATCCTTATCAAGAGCAAACCCGTTCGAATTAATTTAAAGTGTTTTATTATTCAGAAAATGTAAAGGGAAAGAGAGGGGAAAAAACTTAACTCTTCTTGAATTTGGCAAGTAGAGAACCGTAAAGAATGAACTTACAGATTTGAAATCCGAGATACTTAATTCGTGCAAGAGCGCCGTGTGTTCGCGAGTTGATTGCTTACTGCTTCTGCTGATGACTGGAGAGTACGGCGGGTGGACCGTCGCACTGAAGATACTCAGAATTGCTCGAGCAGCCCGCACCACGTACTGACAGCGAGTACGGAATCTCATTCGTAAGGGGAGAGCGGCTGGGCGTCATTCCTTATCAACTTTTTACGCATACTATCGTTTTATTAGTTACATTTTATCAATCCACAGCAGCTGGATGCTGTAGTATATCATAGGGTTTTTACAGACTATCTCGAGTTAAATATTAATGGAAGATGTTAATAATTTTTCTGCCCATTGCATACGACTATTATTGTGTGAACACGAGGCAACATTACGTCTATTTTATGCACAGCGTTTGCACAAAATTGATGTATGTTCCTCTATGCATCTCTAACTACTTACGTAGTAAAAATAAAGAATGGTAAAGTTACAGTGCAATTTGGCGCTATTTCGACAAACAAATCTCTTATTATGGATCCTTGGGAAAATGAACAAGAATAAAACATTTTCAATATGTCTCCCTCACGGAGGTTTAATCAAACTGCAAGAGATACATTGGTACTGAATGTAGACAAGCCAAAAGACTTCCGTACTTGCATCTAGATCAAGCGTAGCGTAACATTGACCTGTTGGGCGCAATTCCAGAATCTCATTTAAATTGCATCCAGGCAGCCTGGTTGCAAAGCGGCGTCTCGGGGTAATATCAGCAAGTTTACTACTGATCCGATGTTGAACCCAAGGGCAGGGGGAGAGTTTAGATGACTAATTTACTTCAGCTTAATATACTGCATTTGACGAAAATAGTTCAATATGTAAATTGAAAATGTTATAAATAACTATAACTTAAATCTTTATAATAAAAACATGAAGTTCCCCCATTAACGAAACCTAGTTGTGCCACTGGCCATCACGAATCATGAGCTTCTCTTATTTAATAATGAAGAAAATTAGATATATATAGTATTTGGTATTCTTATAAATGATATATGAACTTTTAATTATTCTGAATCAGAAAACTAGTCATGAACTCTATTAATTGTAGTTGCTCAGGAATTCTTTCATTGCGTCACTTTTTGAAACGGAGTTGCTGAAATATTTGCGTTTCGGCGGATGTACTACGCTCTCGTACGCGGGCGGCCGCCACCGCAGGCCACGCCCCCGCCCCCGCCCACACGAGCGGCAGAGAGTCGTGTCGCGTGGTGTGGAGTCCGCGTGTCCTACTTGCGGGCTTATCTGGCTGCTTCCGTGAAATCTTTTTATCTCGCCGGCATAGCTTGCCCTAGCGCTGCCCTCGGGAGCGGTCATGGCGCAACAGTCGATTGAAATCTCGCGAGCACATCACAAAGACTAACGCAGACACGCGCGCAGGATAAAGCCGTCGGCCGGGGCCGCCCCCACCCCCTCCTTGCGCCCCAGATTGTATCGGCGGAATTGCGTTGGAACAGCGCCGGTGGCCGCTCGCCGCAGCAGTCGTCTGTGAGCCGCCCGCGCCGCGCCGCGCCGCGCCGCGCCAAGTAATGGCTCAATAACACGCCAGTAAACAGCGTGAATTATAAATGCGCCCAGACGCTGCGGCGGAACATTCCGAATCGCGAACAGATGGAGATAACTCAATTTGGAAAAAAAAAGTGGGAAGGGGAAATGAAGGCAATACGGTGGAAGAAGTGTTAAGTACAAGTGGAAACAGGGGATAAGGTAGAGGACTACATATATTGCCTACTGGACAAAAGAAACTGGATTAGAATGATTGATTAGGGTTTCCGAGCGCGTCAAATGCCACGGGTATTAGTCCCTTAAGTGTAGTGCATGGGCATATGCGGCACCAACCGACGTGCCGACTACGAGTTTTCCCCAACCAGATATCTTCCACCAGCGGTGTACCGCCCCAGCCACGACGAGCGTTAAGCCGACTGGACTACTGACATGTGAGGTAGTGTAGAGTATGTGAGTGTAGGTGTGTGTAATTAAAGTGTGAGGATATGTCAATGAAGAAGAATCAAAGGTCCGTGGCCCTTTTGGTAGGGTACTGCACCAGTATTCGCCTAAGCGATCGCTAGTTTTTGCCTCTAGACAGCGGCTGAATTCGACCTATCTATGTAGCTAGTGTCAAAAATCCTGCCGCCGTCGGATCTTGAACCCAGGACCTGATCCAAGTGCAGTAACATCAGTTGTTATTCGCAGCCATCTAAGCCGCTGGACCGGAGAATACGATAGAGGATTAAATTTAACATTATTGCATACTATTGAAAAGAAACTGGTTGAAAATAAAATACAGAGAAAATGGGAGTATAAAGAACGAGAGAGATGATTATTAGTATACCCTGAGTAATAAACATCGGTATTAATTAATGGCAAACAAGAAAGCAGAGCTTCAAATACCCAGAGAATATAGTGAGAGACAGGTGATGCATAAAGGCAAAGACGAAGAGAATACGCAGACGAGAGAGACAGGCATAAAAAAAAGCGTGGCTAAGTGCCTTCGGAACTGGAATAATCATTTTCCAATCGGGCAAATGTTTTTCTACTTTACAACAACACTCAATTCAAAGCCTTCGTTTGAATAAGTGTTTAAAGTTGAAAGTATTGAACAGTTCTGTTGAAAAAACATGCCAGCTACTAGCGAAAATTTGTCTGATAATTCTGGTAAAAACATTTCCTTTCAAAACATTTTTCATTTTGATGGAATCATAAAAACTACATCACCTCAAACAAAAGTGAATGACACTGTTCAGAAACTATATTTGTGATAGATCTATTCATTCCTTTTTTTACTGCAAAATAAGTATATATTAATAAGAGAAGTTCTCTTCTTTTTGACTTACGTGTTGTCTCCAATGCTGTTAAATACGCCATGTAACACAACGCAGCGCATACATACTGAAAGACTTAAAAATGCAGAACATAAGTTGAAAGATGTATGTTGACAAGCTGACCAACATAAAAAATGTATCCAAAGGAAGTTGATATTGGAAAATGTTTATTCTGATGAGGCATGTGATGGAAGGGACATGTACTGACGGTTGCAGCTTCAGAGTCCAATTCGCGTACGTTCATATTTGTAATGCCAAATATGTAGTTTCTCAGCTTACAATTGTACTAGAAAATTGACATTTTCATAACTTGGTAATAAAGGACATACTCATTTACTGAAATACTTTATTAATATTTGATTATTAAGGAATAAAAGTGGTAAAAATCGCATTACAAAAAAACATGTACATAAAAAACATTAAACATTTTTCAAAATAGTTATTTCAGTGCTATTATGATCTGTTAACCGAAAAAATTTAATATGTTTCTCCTTAATATATTGTGAGAATTTTTCTCTAACATTTAATATTGCCAGGAGAGGGCATTCCATATACCGTTAAATGATTAGTATTGCATCTAATAGCAAAAACATCGAACCTAGTTTGATGTTACTGCAGTGCCTCTGACCGGGAGACCCCAAGGTTCGAGTCCCGATGGTCGCAAAATTCGCGATAGTAGATACATAGTTGGATCGAATCCAGCCGCTGTTTTGAGAATTTGGCACTCTGGTCGGTAGTTTTCTGTGATCTGCGGAGCAAATGGCGGAACAGTAACCTAACAAACGGGCCAAAGACCGTGTGCGATCTTTATATCCTCTTCCACGTCCTGTCCTCGCCACTTAGTTACACATGCACTACATTACCACACATGTCGGGAGCTCAGAGCTTGTCCCGGCTGGGGTGGTGCCCGCCAGTGAAAGATCTCTGGTTGGCGCTAACCCCATAAACCGAGGGGTAGGTCGTCGGCGGATCTCGCCATCCAGCGAGAGAAAATCACCGCCACCTTGGCGATAATAATATGCACTACTTTTTCGGGATTAATGACTTTGACAGTCGACGTGCCTGGGATGATCAATGAATCAATCGATCGATTGAACGAAGATCCCCCTGACTCTGCCTACACTTCGATTTTTCTGTAGTGTCCGATGACATTAGGTTACTGTTGCACCTCCTGCCTTATAATATGAATCTCTTTAATTCAATCGCGAAGGTGCTTCTCAACGGAGCACGTGACTTAGGGGCCGTCCATAAATTACGCAAGGCGAGTTTGGCAATTTTTCGACTCCCCCTCCCCCCTTGATGAGATGTCGTGACGTTTGGCTAGACCCCCTCCCCCTTCTAATTTCACGTGAGATTTTCCAAAATGCGTACTTTTAAAGTAAATGTGTTAATTGTGATTGACCGCATGGGCATTTATTGAAAATATGTAAATAAATATAATGAAACAAATTATGCATTTTTTGTTACATTCTTTTTTCAGTACGCTATGCTACATTTATTGTAACATTTACATAACAGCGATAAAAAATTATTGTGCAACATTTAGCCATATTTTGGAATAGAAATGTATTTTACTTAACTTAACACATTTAAGCGAAAACCAAATAGTCGTATTTTCCAAGACCCCCTCTCCCCCACGTACATTAGGTAAGATTCACCTTGACCACCTCCCCCCTCCCCTCTAAAGGCCTCATGAAATTTATCTATGGCCCCTTACCACTGTCAAAAATGTGCTTACTACCGTTAAAAAGATACCTTTTATAAGTATTATTATATTATTAGTAAGCATCATTATTAATTTTAAAGAGGAGTAACAAGGACTTTATGTCATCGGCCGGTAGGGAAAAAGCGAAGTACGGGTACAGTGCCGGTGCTCGAGGAGCGGCGCAGAGTCACTCGCAGTGCAGGCGCTGCCAGCGGCCGTGCGCGGGGCGCGGGGCTGCTCTGTTTCGCCCGCATTTCAAGCGCGCAGCCGCCAGACAGCGAATAAATCTTCTCGCGGGGGGGGGGGGGGGGCGACGGGACCGGGAGTGGGACGGTGGTGGAGAGAGTAGGGGGGTTAGCGGGCAGATAGGTCAGTGGGAGGGAGCAGCTCCAACGAGGAAGGCACGACGCGAACTCCAGCGCCGAAGGTTGTGGCGGACGCGGCAGTGGGGGATCAGGCGGTGGAGACAGCGAGGGCGCAGATGACAACTGAGCGGGGCGACATGAAAGACTTTAAGGGCCCTTAGAAATGACGGCGAATTTACGTACGATGCTAGATCGGCGGTGATTCCCCCCAGCAGAAGGACAATCGCGGAAACAACAGAAGTGTCAGGATTGTCCAAATTGTGGAAAACACGGAATGGAGACTCTCAGGAACATATCGAGAGGAATAGGCGAGAAAGCGTGGACTCTGAGTTCTCGTACAGCAGCAGAAAGAACGAGAATATTCAGCTCGATTCTTCATCCTCGAGCGAAATGGAGGCCGCGGGAACGTGATGTGAGCATCTCCTAGCCAGAAGAGGGAGAGGCAAGCAACGAGCGTGGCGATGGCGTGGCGAGGGCGTGGCGAGGGCGGGGCGAGGGCGGGGCGAGGGCGGGGCGAGGGCGGGGCGAGGGCGGGGCGAGGGCGGGGCGAGGGCGGGGCGAGGGCGGGGCGAGGGCGGGGCGCGCAGCGGGGACGGCCACCCAGAGGCAACAGCGCAGACTGCGAGAGCGGACAACGCCGGCGCAGGAAGTCAATAGTTTATTCTGGGCACATAAAATGAAATTGCTCCCACGGGAGTATGCGTCAGAAATGAACTATAGTGGGAGGCGGGCGCGGCGCGGCGGGGCCAAGCGCACGGCCGCTGCAATATGCTAACCAGCCGGCGTGAATGGGAGCGCGCTGAATGCGAATACCGGCAGCCGCTGCCCTCCCCTCCCCTCCCCCCACACGACCTACTCCCAGCGACGCTCCGCTTCCTGCCCCGACCCGGCCACTCGGACAGCTACGTCCCCCTTGTCCAATTAACTTCGCTCTTTATTATGATTTCGCATTAAGGGTCTGTCATTTCGGGGAATTCTTTGACTATGCACTTCTCTTCTGAAGTGGCAGACAAGGTATTTCGTACATGTATAGCAAAAGCAGCTCCGCTGATATTGCTTGTTTCTAAGCGAGGTTGTAGAAAACGTCTTAAAAATAAATGACTTTTAATATAGATTGTTTTAAAAATGTACTAAATTAAATACAATAATAAGATACTTTAAGGAGTATCAAGGTTTAAACACCAAAGCTAACTTTGTGGTTCAAGAAACGGGAGGAAATTTGAAATACCGAAAAAGAAATGAAGATGATTTTTAAAACGCTAATTTTTTTGATAGATTGATCTCTCAAACCCTATCAAATTTATACGTTTGAATATTTTGAAATTATATGATCCTGATAATAATGATATTGGCGAAGATGTCAGAAGCTTTACATAATTTCCACAGCAACTCCTATAGTTAGAAGTAAACGGTTAACGTGTTGACAATTAGGACAAATTAATTTCAAATCAGCTGCGAAAAATTGCTTGCATTCTCTCGTCTCATTTACTGATGTGTCTATCAACATTCGCGCTCCACAGAACGTCTCAGGAAATAAATTTCTAGGGCATGGAGGTCAATAATACATTTTGACCAGTAACAGTGGATAGGAAATGTCATATAACAAAGTTAGACAGATACAATTTTAAAAATTACATCCCTTCACCAATTCCTGCAAATAAATCACTTGACTTTGTCAAAACGTGTACTTAGAACTCTTGCACCATTGAGTACATAGGAACTTTATACAATTAAAATTGAAAAAAAATGACTATAATGAAAATTAATGATAATGATAATAAATTTCATTATGGTTTTTTTACGATAATCACACGATTACAAAACTAAAATATTGATTTTATGAAGCTACTGATAACCAGAAAAATCAGAAAAAATGTATATAAAAACATAAATCCTACACAAATAAGACCTCCTCGTGGCTCCAAGGTAATCGGCCTTCAGACCTCTCTATGAAATGTCCTTATTAGGGAGCGCATTTGAATGGTACTTTCCTCAAGTAATATTTACGTGATGCAACAAATGTTCTCCATAGAATTCCTCAGCAATCTATTCAATTTCTTCGCTCAGAATTGTCAAACGTTGTTTGTAATATAAGTTTCATGTGACGCTATCTGAACCGATATCGGTTCGGGAGATTTTGCAGGTTGAACAGATTTTGATAACATTTTTACGTTCGTTTTCTAAGCTTTAAGGGGGTTTTTATAAACATTTTAAGTGCATTTTGTTGATCATTTTTGGCAACGATTTAGGTCATCAAAATCCACTCCATAGTCATTAAAGCATCACACTTTTGAATATGATTCCTTGGCTAACCTAATTCTGTCCTGCTATTGTTAAAAAAGTCTGTACACTGCGATTAAAACACAAAGTCAGTTCACGTTTACGAGCTGCAAAAAATAACAACAGGGGTACACCGTCATCCAATCTGGAACATCAATACCAAAAAATTAAGTCGTAACGAGGTTCGCGAATCGATGAGAGTGTCTCCCTCGCCTGCCATCTCGTCACCTCGAAAGGACTTCATGTTTTAATCGTAGCATAACGTCACCCTTCTCGGCCATCACAGTACTCTCCAGGCATTGCCGCACACTATTCACTCCGAGTCGCCTCTGCAGCAGAGACGTCCCCGATTCTCCCTGCGCGAGGAATCCGGGGCAGCGGCGTTAGAGCGCGGGGGTGGGCGTGAGGGTGAGGGGGGCGTGGCAGGGGTGCAACGGAGACGATGTGGAGGACCGGCCAGTGCGGGGGGGGGACAGGCGCGCGAGGGGGTAGCGGTAGGAAGAAACGCGGATTCGAGGAAGGACTGGGAGGTATATCGCGTAGGGGAGGGGAAATCGTCGCGTTCTTCGCAGACGAGGCGGCCATGGCGGGGGCCTGAGTGCAGAACTACGGTGGGGTAGGGGATGGTTGGAGTGGTGGCCCAGAAGGCAGTGGAAACGAGCTGGGCCGGTGCTATACGGACTGCAGGGCACGAGAAGGAGGAGGTAGTAGAACAAAGCGGAAGGGTGGGAGGTGGCGTGGGTGATGCCGGTGGGGACGGGGATTGAGGGAGGGGGATAGGTGGACGGTGGGTGAGGATGAGATGGAAGCGACAAAGGCAGCGGGAGCGGCTGGGGCGGGAAGTACGGAGAGGGAGTCAGGAGGTCGAGGCCACTACGAGGAGATGGGGAGGACCTCGATTCATTCCAGGGCCCTCACAGGTAATTAGACGAGAAAGCGCGCGGACGTTGCAACATAAACAGCCGAGCTCGCGCTGGCGTATTCTATGCCATTAGGATGCCAGCCCTTGCTTCCAGCGCGGTCTTATTTGGCTTTGTAGATTTGCGCCGTGAAATTCGTTGCAGCTTTCGTGCAATGCACGTAATGCACATTTGTGCTGGGTTTGGGTAATTATACGCATGCATAGCGAGGATACTCCGTACGATTCGCTACGAAACTATGTAATGAGGGTAACACATTTTTCACTCAAAAACACGTAATAGTTCGTATTGAAGTACTACATTAATAATTAAGGTATTACTAATTCAAATATATATCAAAATTAAAGGAATATTTTAAAAAAAATATTCACGTTTTTAATTATTATTTTTTATGATGCGGAATAAGTAGGATTATACTGTTCGGAATAAGAAAAAAATATAAGCAGTTCTAATTATGTGGATACGCCATGTGCATAACTATATCTTTTAAACTCCGTGAGAAAACCATATATTCTTGCTCCTCATTATGTATATCACATGAAAATCTTTCTAAGTATTTTCTCAAAAACAATGAAACAAAATTTATCAATAACAAAATTACAAAATACTACGTTTTCTCGAGTTATTGTTGAGCTTAAAAAAATTATTAAATGTCTGTCATGATTTTGTTGATAAGTTCTATATTGTAGCAACACTAATGAAAAAACATTTGCACACGGTCCTGAAAGTTGTGGCGTTGGTTAAGAAGTGACAAACCAATAACGATTTTGTTAAGGCTCAGTGAATTGCGACTAACTGACCTCTTTCCTTTAAAATTGGATAATTTTCGTTTAATTTGAGGTCTGTAACTACATACATCACATCACTTTAACAATACCAAAAGTAACGCATTTTCTAGAAATAACAGGCAACACGTTAACCTTTCACGATACAATCTTGTTGTCGCATCGAAAAAATTGTACCTCTAGGAGGAAATTTCAATTTGCATCAAGATGCTTTACATAAGTGAAGCTTTCAAGCTTTTCACCACAAAATTCTCAAGAGCACAGAACACTCCGTTCAGAATTCCAAGAAGCAATTGTGTGGAAACTCGCCGGTAATCTCTGCAGCATTCCATTATCATATTATTAAGGAAACCGCTTGTATCGACAAATGGTAATACGGAACGGTTTTCCTTTGTAGGCAGCGCGTTTACCGCAGCGAGGAATCTGATAAGCAGCGTATTAATAATGAGCGCCCAACAAAAACAGCGGGCCGAGCCGGCCGCCTGCGCCGACGGGCAAAGGAAGCGGGTGAAAGCCTTCTAAGAGTACAGACGGCCGAGGCTAATGTTTGGTCGGACACGTGACATACGACACGAATTAATCACTTCCCATAACGCACCCATTTTTCTGCGCCCGTCAGTCTCGGCGAGCGCCCAGCAGACGGGACGCTTCGCTGGAGGGCCCTCCTGCGCGCTGGGGCGTCTGTCACGCAGCGGGCGGCGGGCGCGGTAAGCTCGCGCGAACGGGTGTGGAGTGGGGGTGGGGTGGGGGTGGGGGCGCAATGTAGAGGAGATGGGTGAGGACCATGCCGGGGCCGGGCGGGGTGGAAGGGGGTGCGTTGGAAGCGAGGGCGTGGGACGGGACAGAGGCCAAGGCAGTGAGAGGGCGGGGGAGAGCAGGCGGAGAGCAGGCGGAGAGCAGGCGGGGAGCGGCGGGGAGCGGTGGGGAGCAGGCAGGGAGGGGCGGGGTGCTGGCGCAAAGGGGCAGAGAGCGGGGGAAGTGCGGGAGAGGAACGGGCGGGGAGCTGGCAGCGAGCGGACAGGATACAGGCGGAGAAGGGACGGGGGCGGGGGAGGAACGGAGATGTGCGGGGGTGGAAATGAGAGGTGCGGGGGTGGAGCGGGCGGGGAGCGGGGGTGGAGCGGGCGGGGAGCGGGCGGGGAGGGGCGGGGAGCGGGCGGGGAGCGGGCGGGGAGCGGGCGGGGAGCGGGCGGGGAGCGGGCGGGGAGCGGGCGGGGAGCGGGCGGGGAGCGGGCGGGGAGGGGCGCGGTGCGGGCGGGGAGCCGATGTGGGGGCGACTACAGGAAGGGTGGCGGGGAGCAGGGGGGTGGGGAGCTTACCCAAGAGGTGCGGGAGTGGAGGCGGGTCGCGTAACGGGGAGGCGGGAGCGAGGCTAGTTCAAGAGGGTAGTCATTAAATTCAGCGCAAAACAAACAGGCTGAATACACACTGTGCCCGCGCCGCGCTATTGTCATTCAGATTTGTTTTTTCTTTGCGAAAGAGGAGGGACGGAAATAGACGGCTGTACGAAAAACGCACACGGGTAAGAGGGAAAGTGAAACTGAGTGAATTAGAAAAAAACAAATAAAAGAAAGTACATAGAATGAACAGGAGGATAGTAAAAGAGAAAAAAAAGAGAAAAGTAAAGGAAAGAAATGAGACAGAAGTGAATAGATTAAGAAAAAAAAAAACTTATAATTTTAGATCAGGAGAATAAGATAAAAATGAGAAATAATAACAGCCAAAATCTTCACAATTCAATATACAGAAGAAACCCAAATTGTACAATGACTAAGAGGAACATGGACTATGTATAACTGTCAGTGAATTCCGAAACCTTATTCTCAAATGTCTTCGTGGGACTAAATGTCTTCGAAGCAGAATACACTCGAGAACCGTAAAGCGAGTGAAAAGAGGGTCAACGCAATGTCAACCAGCTTTCATTTTGTGTACAACCCAGGAAAACGAGCAGAAAGCGAAAACGAGAGAACGAGTGCGTTGGGGAGAGAGGCCGGGCAGCCCTTTCGCGTTACGCCGGGGCATTAGGCAGAGCGAGCGCCCGCCTAGCACACGCGCGTGCTAGCTCGGCGCGGATTGGTCGATACGGCACGCGGCCGCCCCCTCCCCCTCACCACGGGCTGGGGCTTTTTCACCAGAAGCGGAAGCGCTCGCTGCGGCTTGATTGGTTCCCGACAGCCCCGCGTGGCGGCGCGCGCGGCGAAACGGGCGTATCTCGCTTCCGACATCGCTTCTGGCGAACCGCTGTGTACAAAGATTACGAACTGGCGGCCAGAAACAGCAGAACCTCCCTCCGACACCCACTCCATTCTCATTTCTTCCTCCGACGACTGCCCCTGGAGACTGTTCTTCCTGCCTTACTCTATCTGCCTTTCCAATACGGGAAGAACCATCACACACGTAGGTGATATTAAATCATTACAGATATATATATATATATATATATATATATATATATATATATATATATATATATATATATATATTGTTAAAACAATCAACACGATAGAAGGCAGTCTTTCTTTCTATCAAAAGTCATGTCGGCCCGACTTGGATGGCCGATATAGTTAAGAGCGTGTTCAGACTCAGCGCTTCGGCCAGAAGAGTCGCAGGTTCATGCCCCGCCTTTAACAAGGTTGTTTTTCCCTCGTCTCTCATGTATGTGTTGTTGCGGAGGGCCACGCGTTCTGCTGACCCCAGACAGAGGAGCCGGCAAGTGTGTTGGTGTCTAATATATGGTCAATTAATATGCGTCCCATCGGGACGAAGGGTTGTCTGCAATCGTGTCGCCTGGAAAAGAGTCCTAGAAAAGAAAGAAATAACGTTACGTCGGAACAGAAATGTTGAAACGATAATAAATCTGCCAGCCTTCCTGATGATTGCCCTCTGCTGTGGCTGATAATGTCTTCGTCCCTGACGTCACCTCAAATTTAACGTGGTATCATTAAGCTGCGGTTGTTATTACCCTCTGTGCGTTCTGTTCATTAATTCTGAAAAGAGAACCTCTCCTTCTTTGCGAGAGATCAAAAATTCTTTAGCACAATGCGGATATTTGTGCAAAAACGACAACATCAATCATTCATGGCGCACGTTGCTGTACATCTTCGTGTGACTCCTGAATTGATGTTTGCTTCTTCGCCGTTCACCGTAAAGAAAATTCTCGAGTATACCCACTTTAAAACGACACTCTCTTCCGATATATTCTGAGCTAGAAAGAAACAGTAAAAATGGAGAAGTCAAAATAGTAATACGGACATTTGTCTTGTACAGGCGTGAAATGTTGAATTATACGTTGTCCATAGAGGGCTTGAGAAAGTATAGCCAAAATGTACGCCGCAACAGAGCGGCTCTATTGACAGTCTTTGAAAGTGTGCAGTGAAGCATTCAAATTTTTGTGGCGGATGGGTCACGAGACCTTATCCAACCTTAGGGTCACAAAAGAATAAGTGTTCGCCCCAGAACTTTTGAAGAGGGAGGAGCGAGGTCAAGATAGTGGCCGGATATGTATTATGCATGGCACAACGCCACACCATACGTCTCCTCAGACTTCTCTCTCCGTCTACGGGCGTGTTTACCAGGGCAAGTTTTCTTGCCGTCGTTCCTAAACTTTTTGGGCAACGAAATTGCTTATAGCATAGTTGGGATGAGTCGCAGAGTAGGATGGAAATTCACTCGTTAATTACGAGCTCAGCAGCTAAATTGCTGAACGCCAAATGCATCTTAGTGTGCTTTTAGTCCATTATGGAAATGGAACTTCTATTACAGTATATCTTTGTTTAGCACTTCTTGTCATAAAACACTTCATAAACAAAACATCTTCAGCAAACTTAGACGTTTAAATCATACAAAACGTAATTCAAAACGCATTCAACTTTCTTACGAAAGAAAACTAGTACATTGCTGCATTTCGGTTTAATTATGCAGAAAAAAAGAAATTTCAATGAAAAACTTTCTTTCACTCAAAAGTACTAAAAATGCATTCCTGGTCCAAACATTCTTGGCAAATTGCTCCCTATAAATTCAATTCTTGTGTTTGAAAATGGAAGTAATGCACACGGAAACCTTGTATACGTGAATTCCACGGATTTGTAACATGATAAATATTTGGGAACCTCCTTATTTTTTAATGTTTCAATACCCAGAAATATGACATTCCAAGAAAATAAAATGTGAAGTGCTAGATAATGTTGCTATATATAGAATTCAATGTGCACAGCCCCGTACAAACATCCAAACCATAATATGGGCCTCAGATTTCCATATGTTAAAAATATTATGTAGTCTGTTCGTTTAAATTTTCTAAATATCCACAAAAAATACTTTTCACAAAATTTTGTAATTATTTGTAATAAATATTAATTTAAAAGTACGTGACCAAACAGATTGCATATTTCTGTAATGAAACGACTGCTTCTGTAATAAATACTACTTGTTTCGAGAAATTTGCATTTCCCAACAGTTTGCAAGACGATACTCTTCATTCAATACAATTTTAATAATGACTTTTCAAACTGTGCTGCATGCAAAATTTGCAACTGAGATTATATAGCATTGTCGATTTCAACTGAAGGTTTGCTGCAGATGCTGGAGACTGCTAAAGTTTTCTTGGCTACATCGATAGTCAAATGTTCTGGAATGAATTTCCGATTGATTTAAAGTTTTCAAACCCTTAGAAATTTCTCGTTTGTTTAAAGACATGGTTCTGCGGACGTAATGTTCTGCAAAAGAGTTTCAGAAAGATGTAAACTTTTGAAAAAAATTTTCACGTTGCAATTACTTCACAAACCACTAGTTTTGTGCATTTTTATTTTTTGCCAGATCATTTTGTGTATTTTCCGCTAGATGTTATTCCACCATTAAACAAAACAGTTTTGAGATGAATCGCAAATATGTTGATGCTACATTTTGCAGGTTTCAGAGACATATACGGTGCATAGCCGCAATGCCCATGGAATGTGACGAGTCGCACGCATGCTTAAAAATCAAGAAAATTTTAGAATCGATGGCAGAATGTTGCCGCACGTAATTTCCAAGTGAATGCTGCGGTTGGTCACGTGTAAATGTAAATTAATTGTTCTCTAAACTAGACTAATCGCGTTATATTGTCAAATATTTTATGCTCTTTGTAGTACACTCACTCTAACGGTGAGTGTACTTCAAAGCCACCATTCAATCTCCTAGCTACTCTGTCAGCTCAATAAAAATGTCGGCAGTTTATACGCAGGTTACATATTTTCAAGGGATGTTATAAAAGTACAAAAATTATTCTCGCGCTAACTTAATTGATTGATGAGAATTTCTGATTCTCCGCCTATACGCCAATAGCTTTGTTGTTCTGTTACTAAAACAATGAATCATCAGCCACTGATAACATTAAATAGCGGCCGCGAGAGAATATCCTATGGACATTTTATTACATCTTCATGTGAGAAAATGGTAGCATGGGTGGATAGTGCAGATCGCAGACGACAGGCCTTTGTGGCGCGAGTCCAACATTGCAAGGGCACAATTTCTGTTGATAATTCGGAGGGCAAACTTACATGACATTCTTGCGCGTGTACTGTAGATTTGTAATAACTATGGGTTATGATGAGTCAGGTAAGAACTAAGTCAAGAAAAAAAATCTCTCAGCACATTAAGCTTGTAGATACAATAAAATGAAAATACATATAGGCTTGGAGACTCATATATATTAGATAGATATTCACTTTGCTCAGGAACAAATACTTCCCTTATTTAATGTGACGCAAGTGTCATTACAGCCATTTAGTTTTCTCGTTACTTTCTTCACATCACCCTATACGTTTTACTATTTCATCAACACCCTTAAAAATTCACTTGGAGTTGACACAGGTGCAATGAGTATTGTAGTTTAGGGGTTAAATAACTCAAACGTTGTGTTTCGTAGAAATAGTGGAAATCGTTGTGGCAAAGCTGCACTCATTTGCTATGAATTGGAGCTTGCAGTTTACCAATGCAAAGGGCAAGACTCCTTTTTGTACGTGACTCGTAACGTTTTAACGCGTCGTTTTGAATTATACATTCTAAATATGTGCAGTGGTCGCTTGTCCCTTGCAACGTCCGCTGTAACCAGCCACCACGTAATTGACGGTGAAAAGGTTAAATGAACAAAACGCCCGTAGGTTCCTCTGCAGCGAATGTTTTATTGATATTAACCCGCGACTGCCAGTTGCGTCACTGATCACAATGGTAGAATGAATAACACGAAACTTCACTCATTCCGTCTTTCGATAACAAATAATTGATGTTTCATGGTACATACCATTCATAATTCAACGTGTGCATGTATGTGAATATATTCGCTCTTATTTAAACTATACAATAGTTTGTCTCGTGTGAGAGGTTTCGGAATATCCAAAATGTCATGGATACTTGATGAGGAGAGACAACATAATACTATAAAGTTGAAAGAGCCAAGTTCTATTAAATAACATTAATTACTTAAACTTTGGTTTGATTTTTGAAACAATGATTTCCCATAGTTTTTCCATAACTTATTTCGTTAATATTAGGCAATCGCTGACGTGGGCAAAATATATCCACGTCCACAATGGCTAATGACAATTTTTATGGAAAAACTATGGCAAATTACATTCTTTTTAAAACCATATCATAACGGTCTATGAATATTGTAAAATAAAAAAGGACTGTAAAATTGTTAATCATCCTTAGTTAATGACATTATACCCACAATACATAATTATGATATGATTGGTAAAAGTGACTTTATTTTGCGACTAATAAAGGTTGTGATACGAGTCCCAAAAGACCGCCTGGCGCAATTTTACCAGCAAAATAAAATCATTTTACCATGTGTGTCATTCACTATTTTAGAAGCCTTACTAACTTTCATTTCATTTTAATTTAACTACATTCACTAATCACTTAATGATACATTAAAGTCAGTAGTAGTTGATGGAGTCAGATGTCGTATGTCAATGGTATTTTGTTTTCGTTATAACATCACATATTAATCTGAACACTTGAGTATTGTCTCACTCTTTGAGCACTTATGCTAAAAATTCAACTTTTAGCACTTTATGCAAGACCTATAAAGAACTGCTTGTAGTAAAAAAGCTGCAAAAAGTATTTAATAATAATATACTAGTTTTTTATTATTAATTACATATTAATATTGTATTGGAATTATCGGGTTGACTCTCCGACTTGGCCAGTTATCTAACGGTGTCCTCATGCCTAGTTCAATTCCCACGCTTGGGATAAGAGAGACATGTGACGAACATGACTCATTCGCTTCAACATAACAAGCAAATCGCGCCTACCTGAGCTTTTCTTCGTCACACAGCTAAAGAAGCTAACGATTTTTTAAAGGAAAGCTTCAGTTTCATTTTTGCCTTGAACGGGAATCGGACCCGGGGTCAGACCACGGGAAGCTAGTACGCAGCTCATGATCCATCCTAGACGTAATATATTAATATTTCTTAGTTTAATTTTATAAGATTTAATTAATTGCTACGAAATGAGTGTACATTGCTCTTGAAGGGTTTTCAAATCAGTGTGAAGTGAATTACGCATGGAGAGGGCTTGGGGGGGGGGAGGGGGCCGCGTCTGAAAAAGGGTCAGTGTGGGGGAGAGTGGAGATTGAGTGGGGGTTGGAAACGAAGCGACAGCAGAGGTCAAGCAAACGTTAGTTTCCTGCACACTGAAAGTGCGGAGGAAAGTAGACGCGAACACTCAGGGGAGATTCCAGAAGGATTTCGGGAGATTTCAGTTTGAACTTCCTTAAAGAATAGATTGAAATTTAAAAAATTTACGAACATATTCATAACGAGCATACTGCGTTGGGTGATAGAATCTACATCTGCATTTATTTCTGATCAATTGAGTATAATTGCAAGGTGGTGTTGGCTTTGATGGGGCGCAAGGCTCCTGTCGCCCCCTCTTGAATCCACTACTGCGAACCAGGCGGGGTTTGGCAGTGTTGTTGGGGGGGGGTCGCTCGACAACAGGGCGGCGAAGAGCGATCGTCGCTGTCAGTGCTGTGGGAGCGCGCGCCAGGACCAGCCATATCCATTCTCTCCTCGGGGGCGGCGACGGGGGCGGCGACGGGGGCGGCGACGGGGGCGGCGACGGGGGCGGCGACGGGGGCGGCGACGGGGGCGGCGACGGGGGCGGCGACGGGGGCGGCGACGGGGGCGGCGACGGGGGCGGCGACGGGGGCGGCGACGGGGGCGGCGACGGGGGCGGCGACGGGGGCGGCGACGGGGGCGGCGACGGGGGCGGCGACGGGGGCGGCGACGGGGGCGGCGACGGGGGCGGCGACGGGGGCGGCGACGGGGGCGGCGACGGGGGCGGCGACGGGGGCGGCGACGGGGGCGGCGACGGGGGCGGCGACGGGGGCGGCGACGGGGGCGGCGACGGGGGCGGCGACGGGGGCGGCGACGGGGGCGGCGACGGGGGCGGCGACGGGGGCGGCGACGGGGGCGGCGACGGGGGCGGCGACGGGGGCGGCGACGGGGGCGGCGACGGGGGCGGCGACGGGGGCGGCGACGGGGGCAGTGACGGGGGCAGTGACGGGGGCAGTGACGGGGGCAGTGACGGGGGCAGTGACGGGGGCAGTGACGGGGGCGGGGGCGGCGGGGAAGCGGGGGCGGGGGCGGCGGGGAAGCGGGGGCGGCGGTGAAGCGGGGGCGGCGGTGAAGCGGGGGCGGCGGTGAAGCGGGGCAGCTGGGAAGCGGGGGCGGCGGGGGATGTGGGGCGGTGGGGAGGTGGGGGCGGCGGTTGGGGCGGACAGCGGAGGACGGCTGGGGGGCGAGGGATGGCGGCGGGCGGCGGGGGCGATGGAGGGCGACGGGGAACGACGGGGAGCGGCGGCAGCGGAGGGGGCGAAGGGGAAAGCGGGGGCGACACGGAGGCGGCGGCGGCGGAACATCGCGCGGTGTTGTGCTTTGATGAACGGCTCCTCGGTCGATTGCCCGCCCCCGCCCCCTCCCCCGCAGGAGACAATTGCCCAGGCGGGCGGTCGCGGGGGCCGTGGTACAGGGCTCTGGACAGAAGGGAACCCCTGGGGGTGGGGTACAGGGGAAGGCGGCGATTCGCGAGCAGGGGGCCTCGGAGACACTTCCCACTGCGTCTCACGTTGGATCAGTCAGCTGCCTGGGGAGCAAAGCACTTGATCCACCATCGAGTGAATTAAATGCGGACACAAAAAACGCTGTTTTTCAAGAGAACCTTTTGTTATCAGAGATCATCACATACAGAATGTTTTGGAATAAATGTTACAAAATTCTAGGGCGTTTAGGGAGACAAAGATGATTTCATTTCACTAATATACATCTTGCGAAATTACACATCTGATATTTCTCCCTCGTTGGTATGATTTTGAACCGTTTCGTACGTCGGTTGACTAAGTAAACGAAATCTCTTTCACTTCATCAAATAGTGCTCCTGCTTAATACCAGTACAATATAAGTTGTCCACCAACTCCAATCTGGAGTAAGAATGACATATATAATTTTGTTATACTGTATTTCTCGCTACATGATAGTACGAGAAAAAATGAACAATACATTCCCCAGAAGATACAGAAGACTATTTATTGTGAGTCATTTTTTCAGGATGCCCATAAATTCATGCCAAGATTTCAAAAAAATAATACAGTTGCAGCTACATTAGTAATTCACTTTACAAGAGCAAGGAAAAACTAATAAAGGTTGCTCTGCAATTTCAATAAACTTCAACAAGTGAATCATTAATCGCTCGTAGTATGTCAAGCTCAATTTGACGCCATATCTTTTCGAACATTTCTTGTTAACGCCAGCAACAGCATCAGTATCTTCTCAAAGCGTCGATATTAGATAATTTTCTTGTATACTCTTTATCTTCAGCGAAACCACAGAGAAAGTAGCCTAAAGATGATATATCTGACGATCTTGCTACGCCGAGAATGAAACCATCACGCCCCGTCCACCTGCAAGGAAATGTTCAATTTACGAAATAATTTAGGAAACTGTGATACCCAATGTGGTGGATTTTCCATCCTGCTGAAAAATAGCATTAGAGTGCAACTCATTCAGTAGAAGTGTGACAAAAAGTTGGAGCATATCCAGGTAGATATTCCCTGTTATTGATGTCTCGGCAAAACGGAAGGGGCCAATGACCCCATTGTGCACTGAACTCCTGCAGGTATTCAATTTGGGTGAGTTTCTAATGCGTTTGTAAAGAATGGAACATCTGAAGTTTATACCCCTACAACTGAAGTCACTTCCGTAAAATATTTTGAGCTGTGAATAGAGGAATTCTTAGATCACTTGATGTGCGACAAGATGACTTGTAAAGACGTCGAAAAAATGCTTGTTGCTCTTCAACACACACTATCACTATCTCTATCTCTCATATACATATACATATATTATATAAATACATAATATAATATAATATATATATATACATATATCTTCATTTGCTTAGGGCAGCTCTGTTCGCGGACGGTCAAACTCTGCGAACATAACTCTTGTAATCCGGCGCTTTTCTCTAATCATTCATCAGCAGAAAACTCGTAGAACAATAATCGCTAATGAGTAACCGTTAACTGTCTCTCATGAAATCATAGAACACACTTACCCTTTTCCTGGTGAGAAGCCGTTTTGCCAGACAGCGATTGAAGTGAACTCTATTGGCGTTATATTTGCGACAGAGGAACTACAAACCTAAGTTGTTGAGCTTTTCTTTCTTTCGTAAAGTAATCACCTGATGTATCAGCGACAACGCAGTAAATTTTTCTTAATAGACATCTGTATATTTATCACAAAATATTTTTTCTTATGTAAATTCCTATTGATTCACGAAAAAGTAGGGAGAAAGAGGGCAAAAAGAGGAGAAAAGATATTGAACATGATACTTTTGTGATTGTCTCTACCTCGATTGAAAGAAATTAGAAAAAAAAAATACCAAACTTTTGATGTTGAATAAAGAATATTCAATTTATTACAGAAAAGTGGCGAAAAATTATGCCGAATATCATCAGCGGATTCCTTTTTTATGGAGTACCAACTGTATAATAATAATTATTACATAATCATTAATTGTTAGTAATAAAATTATGATTTCAGAAGTAAAACGAATTGTTATAATTCACTGTGGTAAAGAAACATGCGCTTTGTTTGGCAACTTGCACACAGTTGAAGAAACGTGAGATACGCGAACAATTTTTAGTCTTTTGTATACGTAAGCTTCCGCGGCTCGAATCCATGAATTCTCGGCTATCCGGGAGACGCCGCGTCGTTGGCTGGGGTGCCGACGTTTCACCTGACATATCGCAGGCTTCCTCAGGGCAGTGAATTTTTAGTCTTTTGTCAACAATATTGATTCGGATTCGATGGCGTGGTAATGGAATGTGTTCCACCTTAACGTCACTTCTAATGTCATAAATCAGAGTTGAAAACCACGGAAACAACAAAACGACACCGAACATATTTTCATAGGAGTACGCATAGGAAGCAATCAGCTGGAATATTTCAGCTTGCACGGGCCAACTGCTATTGTGTCGGGAGAGAGCCTCGACCCTCGGCGACACTTGCGTGAAACACGTCAGCCGGAGGGGAGAAAGCACCTCTGCGAGAAGTCCCCGCGGCGGCGGCGATGTCAGCCGCAGACGGAACGCGAAGGGGAGCGGCAGGGGCGGCAGGGGAGCGGGCGGCGGGAGTGACGGCGGGGGTGACGGCGGGGGTGGCGGCGGGGGTGACGGCGGGGGTGACGGCGGGGGTGACGGCGGGGATGACGGCGGGGGTGACGGCGGGGGTGACGGCGGGGGTGACGGCGGGGGTGACGGCGGGGGTGACGGCGGGGGTGACGGCGGGGGTGACGGCGGGGGTGACGGCGGGTGTGGCGGCGGGTGTGGCGGCGGGTGTGGCGGCGGGTGTGGCGGCGGGTGTGGCGGCGGGTGTGGCGGCGGGTGTGGCGGCGGGTGTGGCGGCGGGTGTGGCGGCGGGTGTGGCGGCGGGTGTGGCGGCGGGGTGGCGGGTGTGGCGGCGGGTGTGGCGGCGGGGTGGCGGGTGTGGCGGAGGGGTGGCGGGGGCGGTGGGGGTAGCGGGGGCGGCGGCCGTGGCGGGGGCAGGGGATGGCGGGTGGCGGGACGGCGGCCGTGGCGGGGGGCGTGGGCGGCGGGCAGCGGGGGCGGCGCGCGGGCGGTGACTTTGAGAGGCGAGCGAGGGCGCGGCGCGAGGGGCGGCTGATTTGTGCGCCCATTGTTACGCAATCTGCGCCGCCGAGGGGCGGGAGAGTCATCGGCGCGGAACGCGGCGGCGACAGCGGAGGGAGTCGCCCGGCTCGCTCGGCCGCCGCCGGCGCCGGCGCCACGGCGCGGCGGAAGAGGCCGGGCGGCGGGGGCGTGATGTGGCCAGCGAAGCGGGGCGGAGGGGGAGGCGGAGAAGGTCGCCCGCCGCGACTCGCTCGGCCGCCGGCGCCGTGCTTCAGATTGGTTCCGGGCGCGCCAACTGCTAAGGTCATTAGTCCTTGAAGTATACGGAATGATGTTTTTTTGTTGTTGTTTTTTTCCACGGGAGGTGCCGACCATCTTCTCCCGCAGAATGGCGAAATCTGATGCAGACCTGCCAAGGATTGCGGGGTTTTCCCCTAACCAGACATCTCCCACCAGCGGGTCATTGCCCCAGTCGGCTCAAACTTGAAGCACCGAATGATCTCGCGACATGTGAGATGAAGCGAGTATAATTATAAGTAACAGAGGAGGTTAGAAACATGAACAAAAAATCGCGCGTGAT
Source organism: Gryllus longicercus (assembly GCA_038098605.1). Lineage (NCBI taxonomy): Eukaryota > Metazoa > Arthropoda > Insecta > Orthoptera > Gryllidae > Gryllus > Gryllus longicercus. The sequence continues at coordinate 817,286 of JAZDUA010000478.1, read as the reverse complement.
CTGAAGCCCGTTTGTTAGGGTTTTGCTCCGTCATTCGCCTCGTGTTGATCGGAGAAACCACGAAAAACTACCAGCCTGAGCAGCCGACCGGTAGAATCCATCTCCAGTCAGAGGCTGAATTCGACCAAGCTATGTAGCTAGAGTCGAAAATTCTACCACACTGGACAGTGGAACCCGGGGACTCTCCTGTGGGAGGCACTTCAATGACGTCAGTCGATGACCTGCGCCACTCAAGCCGGAGCAGTAACACGGATGAAGACGGCTGTGGCCGCGACGGCATCCGAGGGGTCGATAGGTCGGGCTGGCAGGAGGAAGCGGCGGTGGCGCCGAGGTCAGTCGGCGAGGAAAGGTCATGTGGACATGTCAGCGCGAGGAGCGGTCGCCCCGCCCCCTTGGGCGCGCTGCGTAGGTAGCAGCGCAGCGGCCTATGCCGCCCACGTCCACGCAGCTGCCGCCGTCCCTCACCCACCCCTTCGGACGGCAGCGCGGTGCGCGACGGCGCGAGGTCGCAGTCCGCGCCCCTCTGGCCTTTCGCGCGGCCGACGCGCAGCCTCCACCGTCGCCTCCACCGTCGCCTCCACCGTCACCTCCACCGCCGCCTCCACCGTCGCCTCCACCGTCGCCTCCACCGTCGCCTCCACCGTCGCCTCCACCGTCGCCTCCACCGTCGCCTCCACCGCCGCCTCCACCGTCGCCTCCACCGTCGCCTCCACCGTCGCCTCCACCGCCGCCTCCACCGTCGCCTCCACCGTCGCCTCCACCGTCGCCTCCACCGTCGCCTCCACCGTCGCCTCCACCGTCGCCTCCACCGCCGCCTCCACCGCCGCCTCCACCGTCGCCTCCACCGTCGCCTCCACCGTCGCCTCCACCGTCGCCTCCACCGCCGCCTCCACCGCCGCCTCCACCGCCGCCTCCACCGTCGCCTCCACCGTCGCCTCCACCGTCGCCTCCACCGTCGCCTCCAGCGTCGCCTCCAGCGTCGCCTCCAGCGTCGCCTCCACCGTCGCCTCCACCGCCGCCTCCACCGCCGCCTCCACCGCCGCCTCCACCGCCGCCTCCACCGCCGCCTCCACCGTCGCCTCCACCGTCGCCTCCACCGTCGCCTCCACCGTCGCCTCCACCGTCGCCTCCACCGTCGCCTCCACCGTCGCCTCCACCGTCGCCTCCACCGTCGCCTCCACCGTCGCCTCCACCGTCGCCTCCACCGTCGCCTCCACCGTCGCCTCCACCGTCGCCTCCACCGTCGCCTCCACCGCCGCCTCCACCGCCGCCTCCACCGCCGCCTCCACCGTCGCCTCCACCGTCGCCTCCACCGTCGCCTCCACCGTCGCCTCCACCGTCGCCTCCACCGTCGCCTCCAGCGTCGCCTCCAGCGTCGCCTCCACCGTCGCCTCCACCGTCGCCTCCACCGCCGCCTCCACCGCCGCCTCCACCGCCGCCTCCACCGCCGCCTCCACCGCCGCCTCCACCGCCGCCTCCACCGCCGCCTCCACCGCCGCCTCCACCGTCGCCTCCACCGTCGCCTCCACCGTCGCCTCCACCGTCGCCTCCACCGTCGCCTCCACCGTCGCCTCCACCGTCGCCTCCACCGTCGCCTCCACCGTCGCCTCCACCGTCGCCTCCACCGTCGCCTCCACCGTCGCCTCCACCGTCGCCTCCACCTGCCCGTCCACAGCCGCCGGGCTGCGGTAGCTCAGTGACAGAGCCCGACATCCCACTGTCTCCGTGGCCACTCTCACCGGGAGGTCCTAGGGATTTAGTACCGATAGGGACATGAATTTTGACTAGTCAGGTGACTCGAATTCAGGTAGAGGAGCAATCAAGCAGCTGGCTGCTCTGATCGGCAATTTTTCTTGTTTCTACACTCAACTCCGGATCAGTTTCTTGACCAATGTATCACGGACCGCGCGCGATCTTTCCTTCCTCTTCCGTGCCCTTACTCTCTCACACACTTACATGTACTACTTTACGAAACAAGTTACGAAATTAAAGCTCGTCGCGACTGGCGCGGTGCCCGCTGCGGGAGATACCTTAAGGAGAGAAATCCCTCGCAACCCGTACGTGTAGGTCGTCGCCGGATCTCACCACCCAGCGGGAGAGGAACACCGCCATCTCCCGAGATAAAACACTCACTCACTACAATGATGGGGTAAATGCAGTTTACGTGCCTTCAAACACTGAATGAACTAATTGCAGCCCCCAAATCTTTCTCAGGCACCATCCCCAAAACCATAAAGGCGACTCCACACGTTGAAGACTCTGCGAACGGCAGAGACTGATTATCTGGGGTTAACCAGGAGAGCTAGTAGCACTCGCCCGGTAGAGTGACCCTACTCAGGCTGAATTGGGGCGGCGCCCCGGTGGGGTGCTGCTTTTCGGCGCGTTCGAATGCCAGTCCGGAGGTTTACTTGTACGCCCGCGGGGAGTGCGGTTAAAAGTTATAACTCACCAATACGTGGGGTTTTAGCCCACAAGAACCTGTACTACCCAATGCCGAACAAACGAGATGCTCTGTGAGTGTTCGCTGCCCTTCGATATGCCCAAAAGAGCGACACACTATGGGTGGTCTAATATTTGGCGCAGGGCAAATTGTGAGCAGAACTCAAACTCCAGTCCTGTCTCAAATGGTCGCTCGATATCAATTCCGAATGAATCTGCCACTTAAGGTAGACTGCCGAGACATATGTGTTCACAAATGTACGCCTTGACTTTAGGTTGGAGGTGCGTGTTCCTGCATGTGAGTTTGTATTGGGAGTGCTCCCAATTTAAAGAAACTGAAAAATCGAGCGGTAATTAAAACGAAATAAATCAAATCTATAATTGAATAAATAATTAATTTATGATTTGAATGAAAATTGTACCAATTAAGACTACACAAAAAATTTTAATTGATTGAAATAAAAATGCACAATGCAATAAAATTAAAAATGTTAATACAGACTGATGAAAATAAAGTTATTAAATATATTCCGGTTTTAAAATTATAAAAAAATCTCCCAAACATAGACACATAAAATTTTCAGAATATTTTCATATAAATAATAATAAAAATACTCAAAGGGCACTTTATGGCTGTTAGTATTTCATACTTTCAGTACCGGACGTTACTTTCATATAATACTGTTAGTATTGAACTTAAATAATTCTTGCAGTAATACTTACAATATTGGAAAGTATAGATTCAGAACTTCTGACGTCCTATGAAAAGTAATCGAATTCATTTCGTAAAAAATGTACAATGTACATAGTTACATTGGCGAGACGGGACGCAGCGTAGAGGAACGCCTCAGGGAACATATTCGTAATTATAAATACAATAATACGAATAAATCGGCCGTAGCCCTGCACGCATGGAAAACTGGCCATGCTATTTTATTTGATGACACACGCCTCTTAGCCAGAGAAGACCGCTGGGGCCCGAGGAGGGTAAAAGAGGCGGTGGAAATCATCAAAAACCCCTTTAACTTTAATGCTGACCAAGGCATACGTCTACACGATGCCTGGAAACACTTATTTTACCAGGACGTCCGATCTCGACCGGACGCGGCCCCAGCTCTTCCGCTACGTCCGACTACGGACGGAGCGCCTCCTCCCACCCTGCGGAGAGCCCGCCCCTGATTGGCCGGTGCTCTCTCCGCATTGGCCGACCACCCGGCCAACCGGCACTCGGGTGAGGGGAAACTCAGCCCCATTTAAACTCGTGCGCAGCACATCTCCGCGCATTACGCCCTGAGGAAGGTCGCAGAATGGCGACCGAAACGTCGGCACCTTCGCCATGGACGCGGCGTCACCCGGACAGCCTAGTAAATACTGACTCCGGCCGCGGAAGCCTACGCTCTAACCTTACACATTCGTATGTTCGTGGTCATGTTTGCACTTACAGGTGATAGCTATTTCCAACAACGCTAGCTATATATCGCAAATAGCGTCAACTTCTCCCACAAGCTGATAATGATTAACGTCTTAAGCGTTGAAAAAATACGTCACATCTATCACTCTCCTGGTCATAACATTACTGACAGCTGTAGTCGATGCTATGAGTTTAATGATCATAAACTCTATAGAAAAGATCACTTAGACACAAATTATTTCCTTCAGCCTTATTCCTCCTTAGAACACGTTCAAAAAGAGCCACTTGGTATGGCTTCCGCGAGGCGCGTCCGCTGGAAAACTGGTTGGAGATATTCACACGAGCAGCGCAGTGGAGCCTCTGCGGCAGTTAGGGTGCCTTCACACGGAGCCACTTGGTGGCGCCACCGAGAAACGGCCAGCACCGAGCATCACAACAGCGCGACTCCTGTGAATACCTACACTAAAACCAGAGTTTTTCCAGCGGACACGCCAATCAGAAGCCATACTAAGTGGCTCTGCGTGAAGGGTTCCGCACCCCCGCCAGCAATCACAGTTCTAATTGGCAGAGCAGTTGGATGCGCCACTGAGCCTATGATTACCTGTGGATTGCCTCCCAACCGCCGGAGCCCAAAGCGGTGTGACTCGCGAATCCTTCCTTTCTCACGCTCACAGGCGCTGTACAGTGGCTGTGTGAAGGGGCTGGCGCTTCTTAGGTTGCGCTCAGATGCGCTGGAGCGTGGCTGTGTGAAGAGGGTGGCGCTTCTGGATTGCGTTCAGAGGCGCTGGAGGATGGCAGTGTGAAGGGAACGGCTCTTCTGGGTTGCACTTAGAGGCGCTAGAGGGTGGCTCTGTGAAGGGGACGGCGTTTCTGGATTGCGCTCAGGGGCACTGGAGGGTGGTTGTGTGAAGGTGACGGCGGGCGTGGTTGCGTTCAGAGGCACTTGACGGTGGCTGTGAGAAGGGGACAGAACTTCGGGGTTGCGCTCAGGGTCGCTTGACGGTGGCTGTAAGATGGGGACGGCCCTTCATGGTTGCGCTCAGAGGCGATGGAGGGTAGTTATGTGAAGGGGCGCTCAGAGGCGCTGGAGGATGGCAGTGTGAAGGCCGGCGCAGCAGTGGATTGCGCTGCTGAGGCGGCCACTCTTTCTTTGATGTTGTGCTCAGTTTTCAATATGTCGCGTCTTCGTCTTGATCTTGTTTAACTTGTCATTAACGATTCTCTGGTTTCAGATAGATGCAGTCAGGATCCGAGATAGTTACTCTCATAACGCACCACCCACCTTTGCCGTTTTTAACTTTAGCTGAAGGGCCGCATCGTCAGTAAACACGATAAGTGGCATATTAAAAGTAATTTCGCAAGTGAACCGTTTTAAACTGGGCGGAGTCGTTTACCTGGTACAAACGACGTGTTTTACTCTGTATTTCCAGTGTTTTGTCCAGAGTATATTACCAGTCCAATTTTTTAAAATTTTTATTTATTTAAAATTCTCGAATTTTAGATGTGTCACTTTTCATGGGCACCCACGAAATATTTGAACTTTGTTTATAGTCTGATAAGTCATCTTCATGCCGAAAATGAGATAAATATACTACTAGATTTTTCTAATCGTTCTCTTCGCGTGTTTGTTCATATGATTGTACACTTTATGTGTACAATCATTAATTAGATACTGTATTATATCCACTCTCGTTCATGAGTAATGGACGCATGCGCATTTACAAACATAATACTCCATAAAATCTTAAACATCAGTAATATAAGTCGGGTTTTACTCTGTTGCAGGATGTCAACACATCTTGAGAATTTTGTGTTAACGAGTCATCCGCTTTTTTCACGTGCCAAGAATACAGTATATCCCAGTAAAAATATTACGAAGTTCTAGGGCACGTAAGCCAGACATCACTTTAAGCCAATACAAATTTAATAATACAAAGTTTGGCATATGCCATTTGAATTGAATTAATGTCTTATTTTACGTGGCGAGACTCAGGTCATGAGGCCTGCTCTTCCCTCTGACCACGCAAATTTCGCTACGCTCCTTTCCCTAACTAGAAGAGAATGGGGGTATTTCTTGGGCGAGAAACAGGCGACTTCAATTTAGCTCAGAGACGTCATTTAGGCTTGAGCATCTTTTACATAGAAGAAAATATGCTAACATGGGACAGCCGGCTTTACTTCCCCTTCGAAGGAAGGTGTACGAAGGATTTTTCGCCCTTCAAAATCCACGGCTTCGATCGGGTTTGAACCCGCCAACTTGGGTGCAGCAGTCCGGTACGCTAACCGTTACTCCATTGCGCGCCATTTGCCCCTGATTGCTAGGCAACCCGCCGGGTTCACAAACTCTAACTGCAGTCGCCAGTGCAGGAGGAGTTTCATTCTCCACAGCTGTAAAGTTCCTAATAATAATTCTCAAACTCATGAAGTATATAATTATCGTAGCCCATAGGTACGAAAAAGAACAGCAAACCGTAATGCAATGCAGTACACTCCATTGAAATGAAGAAATGTTGTTGTCCACCAGAGTGTCGCTGTTTCTCTGTGCCGCGCTTCTGCTGCCGTCCGCTGCCCCCGGGGCTTTCTGCCCCGCCCGGTCTCCACCGCCGCCGCCCTCCCGCAGAGATGTCAGCCGTTTTGTTTCGAAGCCGCCGCCGCCGATTGCGTCCTCGGACGTCCCCTCGCTCGCCGCCCCAGACCGCGCCCCCTCTCCTCCCCCGAACTTGTCTCTCAAGAAAGTTTGTCTCCGGAATCGCGCCGCCTTCGTGGCGGGGTCGGCTTCTCAACTGGTCGACTCGACTCGACGCCACCCCCCCACCCCCACCCAATAGTTCCCCTGTCGAATCTGTTCGCGCGAATTTCCGTCCTGCTCTCCGAATCTTGAGTCTTCTCCTTGGCCATGACCATGAAATGTTTCAACACGTTTCTCGAAATTTTCGCACGTAAATTTAGCTATGATCAAACCATGCTTTGTAGTATTGCTGAGAAACTAGAAATTAGTATATAGTTGCAACCGCACAAGGTACAGCAATATAAATAAATAATACGAACTCTTTGTTACTTTTTTATTTTCCAGAAATTGGTATATCAGTGGCTATTATATCAGTGGCTAAAAGGTTTCATTCTTATTATTTACACTAATGACGGAAATATTTCCCAACAACACGAACATTTTGTTCAAGATCATATGGAAAGATGCAGTGGCGTAGGTTCAGTTGCTGTCACAGGGGCAAAACTAATGGACCCCACTTCATATCTCAAATATAAAAATATCTATTCTGAATATTTAAACAATATTTAATAATAAAAGTATATTTGCATATGGCATTTATTTATAATATATTAAAAACCGTATGTAGTACACGGATATTTTTAAAAACTATAAAATTATGTATAATTCAAACAATATGAAATTTTCAATTGGTGTCACTCCTAAAATGATGCCACCCGAGGCGGAGCGCCCCACGCCTGCCCCCCACTATCTAAACCACTGACAAAGTGGCCACTCATTTGCTGTAAAATGTTTCCCAGAGTTTTCGCTGCTTTCCAGAGCAATTTTTAAGTGTTTCACTGTATAGATTTGTAATGTATTGCACACTACTGAAATAAAACTATTAAGCACGCCTGTAACTCAGTTTTCACGTCTTTGAGTTCGACGTGATGAAGTACAAATTAAAAAATACAACAAACGTAAATTTAGGAACAAATAACGCTATTCTATTATTAGGAATATTAATCTCGTTTTATTTCTCAATTTTTTTTCCCACTTACTTACGATTCTTCCAGAAATTTTCCGAGTTTTCTCTGACTTCCCCAGAGCAAATGAAATTCACTGATTTGTCCCGTTTTTTCATGTTTTCCAAAAAGTGTGCACCCTGATATGACCACTGTCTATTTGTCTTCACTTATCGCTTAGAGCTTTCGCACAATCACGGGGGGGCGGTGAGCGTAGCGCGGTCAGTAAGCCTCGTTCAACCACCCTCGCTCCTGTAAATCTCCCCTCGCGGGCGACCGGGAGCAAACTCCAACTCCCTCTCGAAGCGAAGCGTTTTGTTCCGTTTGACGCCCGCAACGAGGGGCGGCCCCCCTCCCACGCAGCCACGTCGCGCGCGCAGCACGCGTGCCCACCCGCCCACGCCCACGCCCGCGGTCGCGCCCGCCACCACGCCCGCGGCCGCGGCGCCGCGCCGCACCCCGCCGACCCTCGCCGCCGCTAACAAGATTAAGGAAGGGCTGATGGCTATTTAGAAGCGGCGACGCGCGCGGAGGGGGGCGTGGCTGCGAGGCGGGGGCGGGGAGCGGGGCGGGCGAGGGAGGAAGCCGTAGCAAGGGCGGAGCAGCAGGGTGCATACCGCGAGGTAAACCGGCGGAGAGCGAGCTGGGAGGAGCTGGAGACGAGATGGAGTGATGGCAAGGTGGCCAGGATGCGACACGACGAAGTTACGCTGGCGAAGTGATGACGGGATGATGGCGCGCCGCAGGGTAGAAGGGTAACATGAATGACGGCAGCCGGACCGAGCGGGGAGGGAGAGGGCAATGACGGCAGAGCGAGGAGGGTCCGATGAACGGATGGAAGGTCAGGAGGGTTAGGGGGTGGGGGCTGACGAGAGCCGAGGGGGGCGTCGGGAGGCGGCTGCGAGGGCGGCGTCGATTCCGAGGCCGCCTAACAAGCGGGCCCTCGCCGCTGCCGCCGGCGTCTATTAGGCGGCATGCAAAGTAAGCTAATTGCCCGCGGAAGATCCGGTGAGAGATTACACGCCGCCGCTGGCCGAGACGGGCGGGCGGGTGGGTGGGGCGGGGCGATGGGCGGGCAGCCGGTTTGCGGGCGCGCTGCGGACGGCGGCCGCCCGGGGGCGGGCAGGCGTTCTGCCGACAGCTGTAGGGCGGGAGGGGGAGGGGCAGCGGTTGGCGCTGGGGAGGGCGTTCGAGGAAGTAGCTGGCAGGCGGAAGGTGAGTCTGCACTTGGCAGGGCCGAGCTGCCTGCACTCCTGCAGTTTATTGTAGATGTCAGGAGGTGCGGAATATATTAATGGCCGATGGCGCTCTGAGAGACCTCAAAGGCTCTGAACAAGCTTCATTTATTTACCTTCATTTTTGACTTAACAAAAGCGTGTTTAGTACAGTGATGTTCAACTTCATTTAATTATGTATTGTATTTATGAAATCTAACTCGAAACAAATTCTAAACGAACTTAAGACCCTAATATTTTCAACAAAATACATTTAATTAATTCGGGATAAATGTGAAATATACCTTTTACACATATTTTGAAATATATTTTCGTTGTTGGAAATATTAATGTTTAACTTTACGATATTTTTTAGGATATTACAGTTAAAGTGGATTTTGCGAATTTACGAATAGTGAATAAAAACAATTTCATAATAATATAAAGAAACTTGTCATAATATTAACAAATATAATTTATTTATAAATATAAAAAATTAAAAGATTGAATAGTTTGTGTCTGACTACTCAATTGAAGTTCTCAGCACAATTAATTTATCACATCTGTCACGCGACATAAATCTACGCCTCGGTTACGTCGCCTGTATTTGTCCGCGCGAAAACCTTATTAGAGATACAAATGTATGCAAAATTTCATATCTGAAAGTTCTTGGTGATCATGAAGACATAAAAGAACAAAATAAGTACAATGTAAGAATGTCAGTGGCCAAGTGGTATGGTCACAACGGTCAAAGAGAAGGGAGCGATTGAAATACGCAGTAAAGAGAGCTTACCACACCACAATTCTAAATAAGATAGTAAAAAGGTGACACAGAAAAAAAAGATGCGGGGAAAGCAAATGCAAGAAGAAACATTTGCATGAAAATTCACTCCTTCCACCCAGTGTTTGATCACAGATCAAAACCTATGAGTTTAGTGCGGACAAAGTGAAGGTCGTTACCGTCATATTTACCTTATTAAAGTTGAGCACGAGGTTTCTCAATTTGTTACCACAACCGTATCAGATAGCATTCAACACAACAAACCACTTCCTAGCGGCCAGAAGCTCATCCATAACAGACGCGCACGGGGTTTGGCGTGTGGCGGAAGGGCGCAAACAGCGAGGCGGCTAATGAGCAAACAGGTGAGTGGCGTTGAGTGCGGGGGGGGGGGGCGGAGGTTATGAAACCGGCCGCCCGGGGCGCTGGGAGCGGCCGCGGCCGCGGTGGACCGCCGGGCGCTCAAAGCGCGCCCGAGGATTTCGGCGCCGCCGAGGAACACGCGCGCCCTCCGGCGGCCTTTGTTGACGCCAACTGCGGTGGGCGCAGGATTATTGAAATGTGCGTCTGTGACCGCGCCATCACCACTACGCGCGGGAAGGCCTAAATGAAGGGAATACTCACGGAGGTTTACATCTGCCACGCCTCCCTGTGTGAGAGCCACAACAGGTTCGCTCGTCGCTCAGCATACTACATTGAGATAAATGTCATTTCAATGCAATTTCACTCCTTTGGTGAGTAATAACTGAATATTTAAATATCCGTAATTTCCCCGAACGATATCTAATAAATAAAAATTCTAATAAATAAGAATTTGTAAATTAAGTCACTGACACAGAATTAATACAAAATTCACAGGAATTACCACAAAAAAGCATATATTTGCGAAATATATTGTAAATTATTATAATATTTTAGCACATTATTAATCAGATCCCAGGAATTTTGATAACAGTACAGATTTGTTGTGACATGTTGAAAGCATTCTTCATAAGTCTGCGTTAGATGATGGAGTTATTACAATAACTCCATTACTACTGATCAGAGGCACGGGAACTACAGATATATTGTCCAGCCGACTTCATGTTTCTTATAAAGAATTTTTTCATTTATTCCAAATTTAAAACGTATTTATTGACTAATAGTTAATATTTATAAACTTAACAGTTTGTTTATTAAATGACTTTCTTGATTACAGAAATGAAGAAAAAGATTTTAATTCGTTTCCGTAAGTTCTGCAGGTGTGTGCTACCCTCCCGGCCCTTGCTATAGATGTATTATGAGGAAAGGTGTAAATGTGACACAATTAGTAACATGATATATGCTATATATGATTGTCACCATCCCGTCACCTAGTTGGACGCAATTAGGCTCGGAGAATATATTCCGCAATCGTAAAGAAATCAAAATTGTGACCAAGTTACTGAGTAACAATGCATTTTAAAAATTATTTTTTTTCAAAGAATTGGTCGACCCGACCGGGTTAGAGAAACTGGGCCCGGGTTCGAGTCGAAACCAGAAGGCCCGGGTTGGGTTTGAACAAATGTAATTAATATGATATATGAGGAGAACGTTTGTATTATTTTTAGGGAGTTCAAAATGTAATGATTGTATTGTGTAAATAAGTACTCACGTACACTTCTCGATCAGAATGTGTTAATCACCATTACCTGAAACAAAAGAGAATTATCAATGTGATTTAAATGAAATATAATTAACTGTAAAATTATATTTTTTCATTTCATTACTAAATTTTATTTTGAAAATTTTTCCTGCATAACTTCATTTGAACATTCCGATTTCACATGTTATACGTATAAAAATGTTTAAATGAATAATTGGCATAATACATTTTTGCTGTTCCATAAATCATTCTCAAATTTACTCAATTGCAACTATTATTTAACATTATCAAATGGACCAGAATACGAATGCCAACAAAATATTTTCAACTGTGGCAGATAATATTTTTCAAACCAGGGACTAGTCACAAAATAGCGAACTCTTTCCGCATAGTTTTTAATTAAGAAATTATATTTCCAAGCCGTTTATCTTATGTATTTTATGTAATGATTTAAGCAAACACAAATTTTGAAAATTAATGTTTTTTATTTGTTGCATGTGCTTACATATTTAAATAAGAAAATTGCATATTAGAATTATTACCTTGCGTATCGTCATGGAATGCATCACCGAGTTGAATAAGCGTGTCAATCTGTTTAGAAACTAGTGTGAAAACCGGTACAGCGCAAGGAGTATCACAAAAAAGCATAGATAGCAACCTACAATTATGCCGTAAATTTATTATGTATCAGAATAACGAGGCCCATTGCATTAATACGTGCCCTAGGGGCAACGTGAATGTGCCTCACAACGACTTCGATACTATGTGATGCGTGCGGCGCCGAACGCACGGAGGAGGATTAACAGCCAATCCATCTTGCGCCGCGCCCCGACACGGCGCCCTCTGCTTGGCGATTCATCACGGCAGCGCACCCGCCCCACCCACCCCCACCCCAACACATCCCGTCGGGGGAGGAGGCAGGAATACCGACTCCGGGTGGGTTGAATATTTACATCATTAGTCCCGTGGATGGCTCGTGGAGAGCGTAATAGCTACACGTGGTGCAATCCCGGGTTCCGTTAGCGGTCGGGACAAAAAGAGCTGTAGCTTTTCTTTAAAATAGTCTCGGTTTCTGTAGCTGTGTGACGAAAAAAAGCTGAGGCAGGCGGAGTTTGCTGGTTCCGGTGAAAGGAATGCAGCGTCTCTCTTACCTCTCAAGTGTGGAAATTAAACTAGGCCCAGGCTAGAGAGACAACTTTAGGCAATAAGACTAAAATGCAAAATAGATAATACACTCCCGTAATAGTAGCACATTATCCTAGAATGTTGCAATATTACACCCCGTATAGATCGTGAGACTCGGTAAACAACCTGCATATCGTCTAACAGGGTATACGCCCTCAGAGATCTCTCCAGCCAGGACAAGGCTAACTCCTCACATATGTGAAGTACAGTGCATGTAAGTTAATTCTTCTCCAGACAAGGGTTTTTATCACTTGACCACTGCTGGCAATACCACTACAAGTCGCTTCTCTCCTCTCATTTTGTCAGTGCGTTCGTTCACTGTTAGCTCATTTGTAAATGACTTGATCACTATCTCTTGCAATGTCATCGTCCTGCATGACGTTCATATGTTTTTCAACCTTTCAGAGTTGTTCCTTCTTAGAGTAAATCATCTATAGCTTGAATAGAGTATCCACCATCGCCGGGCTCCAAACACAGGACCTCTCGATCAACGATGTAGCAGCGGCAGCCAGTCCACCAGGCAAACTGCCAGACGAGTGATATTCACGATCGTAGCACTACAACACACTCCCCACGAACGTAATTTGGCCATAAGAAGAATTGGCTGCAATTAGAATGACTAATAGAAGTATTTCCCTCAGATTTTTTAGATTTATAAGGATTTTTCTCCGAACCGTTAAAAATGTACGAAAATAAATCATATACGACGAAATTTTAGTCCTATTTAATAGTTATTTTTAATTAAACTTCTGAAAATATTAAAACAATGTCTGTGAGCCATGTGACTGAACAGATTTGTCTTGACTGAGATAAATCTTGTTCAGGAGACGCAAACGTATAGTGTGGGAAAATTGATAGGGTCAGCACGCATAAATGCATAGGGTGAGTAATCTATGAACTATAACCATTAAAATTTCTATGCGAGATGGTCAAAATACTCCCTAGTTACGGCCTAGAAACAAATTTGGCATTACAGAAAATGAGAATTCCCCAGGAAATAAACACAATAATTAGACTAAATCGACTCACCTTATACTTATTTAACTTATAAAAGTAACCTTAACTCGCAAACAAAGAACCATATGAAACTCGATGTAATGGGTATTAATACAGTCGTGTGAAATTTACGATATCCCCTCGATCCTCGCTTATATCGTAATACCACACTCGTGTATTAATACCATCTTTACCACATCGTTTCATGGGTATGACTATTATGCAACTGTAAATTTGAAACGAACCAAGGGTCTTTCGAAATTGTTCAGAGGTATTTATTTCGAACGTAAAAAGTGCCTAAATGTAAAACCAGAAGCCTAACTGGATTGCTCCCTCCGAGAGAGGAGTGGCGGCCCACTGTGGGCTAGTTCGCGGGGGCGCCGCGCGAGGGCGCGTCGCAATTCCGTGCGGCTTTACGAGCCATCAAGCAGGCGCGCGCCCCGTCGCCCCACCCACGCCCTCGCCCACGCCCTCGCCCTCGCTTCAAGGGAAGCTTCTTTAGGAGCAAATACGTTCTGATTCCGGGCGCGTTAACCGCTCAAGTCATTAGTTCCCTAAGTGTATCGCATGTTATTGCTGGAGGTGGCGGAGATCCGGCGTCGATCTATTCGTCGGCTTCCGGTTTTTTTCCCTCTCTTTCTCTGTAGCTAACGCCTCAACCATTCACTGCACCAGCGGGGGCAAGCTGAAAGTTCTTCTCTGGTCCACCGTCACGTGCGGTAGTGTAGTACATGCAAGGGTAAGAGGGTGTGTTCGGAAACAAGGGGACCAGGATGAGTAATGTACGATCCGTTTGTTAAGGTGGTGATCCCGTTTCGAATTGATAAAAAAAGCACGTAAAATTAACGATCACGCCTACTGGTCGTTAGTTTCCTCCTACAGATTGACTGAGTTTGACCTAGTAGATCTGTATCTAGTGACAAAATTCGCCATCATCAGGAGTAGAACCATTCGACATCCTTTAAAATGGTTGAGTATCTAGTGATTAAATTTATGTTTATGAAGGATATACTCCTGCAATGAACATCCTTTTAAACCGTATTTCTTTCATATTCCTTTTCTACTTTGATTCAGAATCCTATTACATGGAATATCATATTTTTAATCCCCTAAATGATATATTGATTCAACTCAAGAGGAAGGAAATAGCAGATCATTAAGTCTGACCACCACTCATTTATCAATATAAGAGTAATAATATCTCATTTACCTAAAAACCAACAAGGACAAGAGGACTCGGCGTGACGTAATATACCGCTACAATGAAAAGGCACCAACTCGAATTAAATAAGCTCAAGTCGCAATTGGATTCATGTATTTTTGGAAATTAATAGCTAGCAAGAAATAATTGAAAATGTTCGTTGCAATGACCGATAGTGCGTAGCCACCGAGTTACTAGAACAATAAATCACCACGAACAAGGAAAGGAGGAAAACTTAGAAAACCACACCTAAAAACAAATCTTGCGATACATCAGTATACGAAAGTTTCTGCATTTGGTCCTAGATCTACTGTTCCAAGGGAATGTTGTGGGTTGGATACTTCAGCCCCTTAACTCACCGGGAGGCGGTTTCCCAGTGGAGGCACGGTACGAAATTCCCCCTCACGTATTTTCTCCTTCTGGACGTAATTTCCGAATAAAATATTTTCTTTGATGTTTGAGGGAAAACGTATATTTTTAGTTGATTGCTTCGAGAAAATTTACGACGCGGAAAACGATCTAAAATTATCTGAGAACGAACTCTCGTGTACTAATCGTCCATACCTCAGAGCGCTCCTGCATTCGAAAGAAAATTGTTTATTAATAACGCTATTCAGCGTCAGGCAGGAAATCCTTCTCTCCCCTAAATCCCATCCACAAATTTTTATTTAAGAATATCAACGCGCTCCGGAACCATGATGACGTCACGCTCTTGTGAATACGCAAACCGAGCCAATAGCTATTTTTCTCTTATCCCGGTTCATGGCGACACCAGTACTCTAATTTGTTCTAAGTTTCATTTGAAGTAGTTCATGCAATTTATTTATTTATTTAGCGCTCGTGAGAAAAGTAGGCGAGCTGCCACTATTTTTTGCCAGCGTAGGCGGCTGGGAGAGCGAAGAGGACTGAAGGAGTAGGAACAGGGGGTTGAAGGGACAGCGAAGGCAATCGGCGACAGACAGGGAGGTTGGGGGGAAGGGCGGGAACGGGGGCGGAGATCGGGACAGGGCGACGGCAGGGGAGGGAGCGAGAGGGAAGCCAGGGACTAAGGTGGGGACTTAGACGGAACGAGGATGGGACGGAGCAAGGCAAAGCGGGCTAAGGCAGAGGCGATGCGGGGCATGTACCCACGCGGGAGCGGGGACGGAGGGAGCCGTGGGTAAGGCCGGGCGGACGCGAGGACGGACAGGAGGTAGGGTCAGAGGCAGGGATACAGGCGGGAATGGAGGCAGACGGAGGCAGTGGCGGTGGCGGGAATTAGAAAGAGGTGACGGCGGAGGCAGGAATGGAGGTGGGGGCGCGGAGGCGGGTCGGAGGTGAGACAGAGGCCGGGGTCGGGCCGAGGGCAGAGGGCAGAGGTAGGAGCAAGTCGGGGAGAGCTGAGGGTGAGTCCAGGGGTAGGGCAGAAGCGGGGACAGGGGCAGGGCCACAGCAGGAGTAGAGGCCAGGACGGAGTGAGAACGGACGCGGGGACGGGGGCGGGACGAAGGCGGGGGCGGGGCGGAGGCGGGGGCGGAGGCGGGGGCGGGGCGGAGGCGGGGGCGGGGCGGAGGCGGGGCAGAGGCGGGAGCGGGACGGAGGCGGGGGCGGGGCGGAGGCGGGGGCGGGGCGGAGGCGGGGGCGGGACGGAGGCGGGGGCGGGACGGAGGCGGGGGCAGGACGGAGGCGGGGGCGGGGCGGAGGCGGGGGCGGGACGGAGGCGGGACGGAGGCGGGACGGAGGCGGGACGGAGGCGGCGACAGGACGGCGGCAGGGACGGGACGGAGGCGGGGATGGTGGCGTGGCGCGGCAGGTGGAGGGGCAACGTAGGCGTGGCCGGTGGGTGGGTGACGGGCGGGGCGATGCGGGGGCGGAGCGGCGCGACGAGAGCGAACGCGATGCGGCGCCGCGCGCAGATTGCTTCCAGCGCTGCGCCCGCGGCGGCGCGTCTCGTCGCGTCGCGCCAACAGCCCCGCCCCGCCCCGCCCCGCCCCGCCCCGCCCCGCCCTGCCCCGCCCCGCCCCGCCCCGCCCCGCCCCGCCCCGCTCCGCGCTCGCCGCCGGCGCCGTCAGCCTGATGCGCCGCGACGGATCGCGAGATAGCTCCGGGCGCACGGCGCGCCGCCCCCGCCCCGCCCCGCACACGCCCCCGCACTCGCCGCCGCGGGAGGCGCCACCGTCGCGCCACCGACGGGCGTCTGCTTATGACCTCATTCCCACTGCTCCGCTCCGCGCCGTTCCCGCCGCTCCACCTCCGTTTTAACAGCCCCATTATAATTCTCGCCTCCTCCGCTTGCTGCTGTATCCGTCGTGAGTTTACCCAACTTCGCGCCTCTCCTTCCGCCTCTTCTTGAACGCACCTCCACTGCAACCCTCATGTGGGCTTCCCTTATTACCACCACCATCATCATCGTCATTTTCGCAAAGGCAATTTCGCCCCCGGATGTGGAACAACTGCAATATTCGTCGCCACAAAAGTGATCTACCTTCATTCCGACATACTCTAATATCTTACCGTCTCTCACACATCATCGGTTCAAATTTCTTAACGCCCTGTACGTCAGGTCTTCCACCTTCCTTTACTCCCACTTATTCTCGGCGCAATCTTTCTCTCTGAAAACGCTTTATCATTATTATGCATTGTACTCACTCCCATTATTTCACTACTGCAGAAGCTGCAACCTATCGTTACGATGAGATTACCATATCTGTATTTACTGAAACAGCAACCACCTTAGCATAGCACCAACGCCGCAGCGTAAGTCTCAACAAAGGCCGACACTTCGTATAGTAAGGTTCTTCTTCCTGTTTGCAGTTGCGTTTAGACTTCGGAGTTTCCACCATTCGTTCATCCCACACTGTCGCCCTCGTGGCATTCATCGCCTTACCCACGTACCGCCTGGGCTTCTCCGCCGCCACTATCGTCACTCAACTACTGCTACTCCAGTCGCTTTGCACGCAGTTTAGAAGAGATTTGTAGCGGCCGGCTGTTACGATCGGTAGTAATACGTGCTTTCTTCATTCAACTCCGGGTGAATGCGGGAGCAGTATCCTAGCAAACGGGTCACAGATCGCACTTCCTCTTCCTTACTTACATGCGTCCTATCATCCCTTACTAACACACTTAACTAACATGCACTACTCTACCACCCATGTTGGGAGATCAATCGGGGGCCTAGAGCTTGTCCCGTCTGCGGAGGTGCCCCACTCGTGGGGAAAACATTCCGCTAGCCGATGTGTCGGACAAATCACCTTAGCAGTTGTGGCGACCGAAATCTCCAAACAATCAAAAATCTCTATATAAAAGCACGCACTATGGAACTAATGACCTTAGCAGTTGACGCACCTGGAATCGCTAATCAAAATCAATCAATCAATGGGCACCAGTTCTCACCATCCAGCGGAAGTGAAAACGGCAACCTCCCGCAATTAAATATACACTACAATAATGCGACTAGTGACTCCAGCAGTTGACGCGCCCAAGAACACGAATTAATCAGCCAGTCAAATCAATCAATCAATCAATCAATCAATCAATCCAACGTATTCGCTCCTGACTAGTCATTCCGCCCGCGATGTTGCACGAAGCGCTGCCTAGATTCAACCTCCAGCCCCGAAGCCGCCTCCTCTACGCACACAACACACAACTGCTGATACTTGTCAACTCAGCACTCGCCCATGTCATGCTCGCCCACCTGCCTTCGTCCCAACCTCTCCGCGGCGCCGGTTTCACCGCTGCTTTCGCCGTGTCTCACCACCACCTTCTCCTACTTTACCACCACTGTCTTCGTCACCTGTTTCTACTAATTTATATTCTTGTCAGTTTTCCTACTTTTCCCCTTCTCTGCAATGTTGTTTCGTAGCCACTCACATTCACGCTCATTTTGTTACGTCTTTTGTGGGTAGGTCTTTCACAAAACGCTTTCATTCGTAGAACTAATCGATATGGGTTTGATCGATAACAACGCAGCTCGATTCCCTGT
The DNA here is from genome assembly GCA_038098605.1 of Gryllus longicercus. NCBI lineage: Eukaryota > Metazoa > Arthropoda > Insecta > Orthoptera > Gryllidae > Gryllus > Gryllus longicercus. Next base: position 798,745 of record JAZDUA010000478.1, on the reverse strand, counting down.
AACGTCCATTTTGAAGTTCAATGGCATTGGCGTATCCTTTATAATGTCACCGACCCACCATCTCGAAAGCAATTTGTTGGTTTTCCGGCTGCATAGCTCTACTAGTCCGTTTTCATTGGACGAGTCGGAATTGCCAACATCCGGCCGCCATCCTCATCATTTAGAGACTGTCATTGTCAGAATCTTCCTGAGCTATTAATGATATGATCGTCTTTCTACGGTTATCGGATGTTTAGAAAAACTCGAAACCTTGACCATGCGCAATCATTTCGTGGAAATTCTCTTACAGCTAGGTCTGTCTACAAATACGTCAAAATTTATATAATATTTTAATCGCTGTAAATGTTCAGATGCAATTGAAGGAACTTTTTATATGCAGAACTAGTTCCTCGAAAACAGAACATTGCCGTCTGTGTCCTCGCAGAAACGATCAAAAGAACACAAAAATGCCCAGACATACATTCTTTTCGTTCCTCAAATTCTGAGAATATTTTATGATAAACATACAGAAAATGATTGTAGTATTTTCAAAGTACATGTATTATTAATTCTTAAATATTTCTTCATCCAATTGTATTGGAATTTATTCTGTGCACCACTGTTGACACTCCCACAAAGGGTATTCTTACAGTACCAGATATTGGAGTGTTATTGGTTTACGGTTGTTTAGGTGTTAATTATAAGCGACGCCTTGTAATCTACGGTCGCTAACGTGTATCTACAGACAAAACTTGTATCTAGGACAGCACCATTTGCAAGGTCCAGGAAGATGCGACAGGGGAGGGGATCGCCAACAGCGGTGTCCCTTCGGAGGGGGTGTTTAGATTCTGGACATTCAAGATATCACAACCAAAAAGTTCCCTTTAAGTAGAATCATAAATAGTGTCTAAAAATTAATAAAAATATGGATAATGTAACAAATTATATACAAACATTACACTTAGTTACAATCTGGATTTTATTGAGGGGAAATAAACGAAAATATTTTAATCCTACTAACAGCTAAAATGAATATATTAAACTATACATTAAATACACAGATAATAAAGTGAATTGATAGTAAAGAGTTTGGGACATTGTTTTAACTGCTAGAATTCAGTAACAGGTATAGTTATCGATACTTTTGAGTTGGCTGTTCTCGGAAAGAATTTTACGTAGCAATACTGCGCCTCTCCTGCCCGCCTGTCCGCTCCCTTTTCCCTCCTCTTCCCGTCTCCCCTCCCGCGCTCCGGGCGTCGCTTGTCCATTACGCTGCGCTCAGTCGCCGTGATTGATAAGTGCGCCAGGGAAATGAGACACTGCAGCAGCGCAGGGAGCGACTACAGCCCAGTGGCGCGGCGGGTGGCGAAGGGAAAAGATGGAAGCAGCATTACAGCGGGCGGCTTTTGAACTAGGGAGTAAAAAAAAAAATCTCGCTATCCAATAATATTCCCGTTCACGTAATGTGATCACAAAATAAAACTTTCCCTTCACCCATCTTGTCTTTCCGCAAGGAGCACTTGTGACATTTTCAAAAGCCTCTATAATCTGTCGTCGTCATTCGTGGAAAAAACATTCCAGAAAATTAATGAGAGTGAACTCGCCTGTTTGTTGTCAAGTGCTTTGTCGTAACCTGCTGTTAATTTTTATATAGTTCAAGATATTACAGGGAGATTGCCTTTTGTTCTTGTTTTACAGAAGTATTTTCAAGGCATTGACTGAAGTGGCTCAGTGCATCAACTGCAGTACCTATGACCGGCAGGCTTCAAGGTTTGAGTCCTGACTTTATTATAAGGGCCGGCTGCTCTGATTGGTAGTTTTCCGTTGTTTTTCCTATTAAATCCAGGCGAATCTCGGAGCAGTGCTTTGACAAACGGGCCACGGACAGCGCGCGATCTTTCCTTCCCCTTCTTTTTCCTATCCCCACCCCTTACTTACACACACACTAATATGCACTTCACTATCCCTCTTGTCGGGAGACTGGACGGGAGCTGCACCGACTGAGGTGGCGCACCGGTGGGAGATACCTGGCTCAGGGAAACCCAGCTAACCGACGTGCAGATAGGCTCGTGATCCATTTCAGGAAGATCACCGCCACCTCCATCAATAAAACATGCATTACACTCACAGGGCTAATGACCTTAGCAGTTGACGCGCCCGGAATCACTAAGCAATTTATCGATCGTCTCGGGCTTCCTTTAAGGCTAAATGTCCCGACAATAGTACAATTTGTAGCCACCACGTGGCAGCACCAAAATAAATAAAATTTACTTCACTGATAACGTCTGAACCAATGGTCCGATTTTCGATCTGTAAACGGCATTTGACGCTTTTTTTAAAATAGAATTTACGCTACGATGCCCTTTTTCCAAAAAATTTAGCAAAAATTCGAATTTGAAATTAGTACACTCCTGTCGTGGGTCTAGGGATCTGTGTGACTTTTGGGCCTGCGCGCCTCGTGGGCATCCCTTGTGGCGCCTAAAAGAGACTTCCACTTCCTCCACCTGCTGTCCGTTTCAGTTCATAATGCCCGGTCTTAAAAACGTGAAATTTCATTAAGCGTAACTAACGAGATGGGGTGTTACTGCAGGGATTTTCTTTTGCTGGGCATCTGCCAGGTATTTTTACATGCCTCGAGCGTGTTATGGAACAACTTGGGACCTTTTACTGTTCAAAAATTCTCGCTCTCCCCGCTCCCCAGTCGGGATTGAATCCACAAACGTAGGTTTAATAACCAAGTGCGTTGGCTTCCTCACAACTTGCAATGTCTGAAAGCCTTAATCGCATTTGATATTCGCTTCCCTGCTTAAAAGTACACCCATTACTCCGGCAGCCCAGCTTTGCATCAGGTGAAACAGTACCGTTGTTAGATCCTCTAAGGATCAGTGCGCTACAGATTTATGTACTGGTGCAGAAACAACGTTAACTTCACAGTTGGGAACCTAAATTTTACACCTGCAGTGAAGAGTAAATACCCTTAATAGCACATGAACAGATTAAAAAAAACATAATTTATTGACGAAAATTATTAATTTTTCCTATAAACTGAAAGTAATAATAACAACTGAGTAAACTAGTATGTACTATACTTCCTGAGAATTTAATTTTAATTCTAAATGCAGAAATACTAATAAACAAAATTAAATTTTTAAAGTTAAAAATATTCGGGTTTATTAAAATTTTCATTATTTTTCATTAACTATTATGAATTTGAATTCGTACATAACTCATTTGTACTGTCTACATTGTGTCTTAATTTAGTTCATTAAAGAGGCATACACAGTTAACATTTGATATGCCGTGTTGCAAATTCACAAGTATGTGTCACGAAGGTCCTGCTTCCAATTTCCGTCTACGAAATTGAGAAAAGTAGGGCATACAATATGTGTATTACAGGCACAACTTCACAACGCAACTTCCCAAAGAAAAGAACCAATAACTTGAGCATCTCTTTCACAACGACCGAAAGAAAGAAGGGGACATCACAGGCGTTAAAGAATGAGAGATATTACTCCTTGAATCGTCACTTCCTTTGGAAACAACAGACATCGCAGCCAGCAATCCAAAGGAGGGTGCCTTTCAAAGAGAAAAGAGAGGACGCGCCAAACATCCAGACGAGCACGGAACTTTTCGCGCAGCTCCGCGAGTGCGGCGCAGAGCAGGGGGGAGGGGGGAGAGCTCACGGCCAGGGGGGGGTCGGGGAGGGGGGGGCGACCCGCATCCGCCAGCGGGACGAGCTAATCCCGCCGAGTAGGCAGCCGCCGCCGCCGCCGCCGCCCCCACCGTCGCTCCCGCCTCCGCCGCCGACGTCCCGTGCGATGCGGGTCTATCAAGCGGCCGCCGGGCTCCTATCCGAGCGGGGGCGCGCAGGGGCCAAACATCATTTGGCGGCATTTCGTTTTGTTTGGGATGATGCTTTCAGCTGCCATGTCCCCCCACCCCTACCGCCCACACCAGACAGAAGGCCCTGCTTAGATGGCTCGGCGCATCAACGGCAGTGATTCTCACGGGAGGTACTAGGGTTTGAATCCCAACGCAGCCAAGATTTTGGACACTAGCTAGCTAGATATGTCGAATTCAGCCGCTGTCTGGAGAAGAGTTCTACGGGCGACTTTTTTGATTCGTAATTTTCCGTGGTTTCACCGATCAATACCAGGCGAATGCCGGAGCAATACCCTAGCAAACGGGACATGGATCACGTGCCTCCTGTTCCTTGACCTACCCTCACCTCTTGCTTACACACTTACACTTACATGCACTCCACTACTGCACGTGTCGAGAGACCAGTTAGGAACTTAGAGCTCGTCCTCATTCCTTAGAACTTTCTGAATTTTCAAAAATTGCAATTCAATAGTTTTATGATATCTTCCTACTTCTTTTACAATATTGAAAATACATTTTTTTCGTTAAACGATCTGTTCTTCAAGATCTTTAAATGAAATCTGTATACTTTTGACAAAATAAAAGAATTTTCGCATGAATTTGCGACAAGTTTAAGCATTCTTTTCAAAAACAGTATTATTGCCTTAAAACGACACAAATTTTGGTTAAAGTTATTCCTCGGATACAGTATTAAATGATTAAAAACGGTACTTTCCATTTTCGGCAAACACCGCGTTTTCGAAAATTGCAAAAAACAAAGATTACAAAAATACATTGATGGAAGATGTTTAGAAACTTCGATGTTGAGATTTTGAACATTGATGTTTAGGAACATCGATGTTTGGTTGGCGGTGTGGCATCCCTAGTGCTGGGGCGCAGCGCAGAGTGCCGCCGCCGAGCGGAGGCGTCGGGTAGCGGGGGCGGGGGCGGGGGCGGGGGCGGCAGAGGAAGTGCGAGCGGTGATTGCGCCGCCACTGTACGGCGCACACGTGACGGGCATGCGGCCTCTCGCCCCGCGATGAGCGATCAATGCGACGGATCGCCCGCGCCCCCGCCCCCGCCCCCGCCCGCGCACAAGCGAAGGCTCGAGGAACCACGGCGCACGAGAAAGGGTCGGGACGGGACGAGATGGGATGGCGGAATGAGGTTAGAGGCAAGAAAGCTCTCCAGATCATTCAGGGGGAGCAAAGTGGCATGGCAGCAGAGAAGATGCAGGGGAGACTATCGGCACAAGAAGAAGGTAGAATGGTTAGCGCAAGAGGAGGGAAGATAGAGGTAAGAAGTGGGAACGACAAACCACGCCGTGTGCATCGGAAGGTGGAGGTTGTGTAGTGAAATGCGAGAGAAATAGCCGGTCGGATAGGCATCACGGACGGTAGAAAGAATTGGGAAAACTTTCGTAAGACGGGAAGGAAGTATTCTCAACAGATGAAAGGGCGACAGAAAGTTTAGTTCAAAGAAGAGAATAATTAATCCAAAACGCAAAGGAGGGGAAACGGAAGAATAATGACCAAAACACGTAGTGAGTAGGAATGGGATGAAAGTGGAGTTACGGGAGGTGGGGGTGAGGGCACTGATGGCTGAATACGTCTTCAAGAGAGAATGAGAGCAGTTCCAGAAACGCAGCAATGGCAACAGAATCGCTAGGATTTACATAGGACGATGCTTAAAGATTAAACAAGTTCACGTAAAGTTTTTGCTTCTTTGATTAGTGATCCGGCCCGTCAACTAAGGTCATTAGCCCCGCTAGTTTAGTGCAAGTTTACCGCAGGAAGAGGACATGATCTTCCACCGCTAGATGGTGAGATACGGCGCCGATGTATTAGTAGTCTTGCGGGATTTTCTCTAACGAGGTATCTCCCTCCAGCGGGGCCCCGCGGTAGCTGGAACAAAGCCCCCGACTCCCATCATGTACACGTAGTGCAGTGAATGTAGTGGTGTATTTCATATCATTATAAGTATGTGAAAGTAAGGTGTGAGGAAAGGACAAGAAAGAGGAACAAAAGTGGCCTTTTGTTCGGGTTCCGACATTCGCCTGGTGCTGATCTGAGAAACCAGGGATCAGAACAGCCAGCCGCTAGAATTCTCATCCAATTCGACCTAGTTAACAAGCGAGTGTGAAAAATCCCGACACCGTACTGGAACGCTAGCACCCTCCCGATCAGAGGCACTGCAGAAGCTCCCCAAGCGGTACGTAGATGACGAACGCCAGAGAAGAAAGTGCGCTGCACGGAGTAGGAAAGCTGATGCAGCCAGAGGCCGTCAGGTGTGTGTTGGTGTGTGTGTGTGTGATGGACTACGATTGAGGCCACGAGACGGGCGCGCGCGGAGGCAGCGCGCCCCGCGGGAGAGGGTGCAAAGTGCGCGCGTGCGGGCGGGCGGGCGGAAGGGCGCGCCGAGATGAACCCGGAGGAAATGCACCTGTGGAGTGGGAGCCGCCCGCAACACGGCGCAGCCAACGAGGAGGCGGAAAATAAGATCACGTGCCCGAACGAAGATGCGCGGAGTCGACGGAAAACTACACAAAGAAAATTGGGAAGGAACACTCGGAGGAATTCGGGGTGGAAAACAAAGTAAATATCTTTACATTTATGTAGAGCTTGTAATGATTAAGTAATATTGTCTCCAAACCTCAAATAAGCATGTTAAGCATTAATGAAATGATGAATGGAAACACCAGCAGAAAGGCAGAGTCCAAGGCAAGCGAGATACTTATCCGTTGCTGTCATAAATTACAATATAACGATTCCACTGCAATAAAATTATAGAACAATAGGTAACATCATTACGCAAGTAACTAGCATGATCTACAAGAAGAATAAGATTCAATTTAGAACGTATAATCCATGAAATCAGATTGAAATAAACTAAGATGACTTGTTGCACATTGCGTTTTCGATTGTAGTGGAGACAGTAAGTTTAAGCTCGTCGTTTCTCTTTTCTTCAGTCTCTTCTCAGTGTCAAAGACGGCGTATTCACCTCCCAATAAGTAGCTGCTAATACTGCGATTTCCGCAACTCTGACCCTGGCAGGTATCAGATGTTGACAGTTTCATCCAATAGGGAGCTTGAACGTCACCATAATCTCTTGTAATCAGTTTTAGAAGTAATGACTGAAGTGTGTTAATTAATGAAATTAGGATATTATGATACTATGGCGCCGTCACTAAGTGCGACCAAAAGTTCATGTTTTTGTAACACCACAATACTGCGATTTTTCCAACTCTGCCCCTGGCGACGTCACTATGGTGACGTTCAAGCTCCCGATTGGATGAAACCGTCAACAGCTGATACCTGCCAGGGGCAGAATTAAGTAAATCGCATTAAGTTGGATGATTGATACTAATGGAGAACCCTTGAAAATTACACTAAACCGCCTAAATTTAAAGTAGATAAATGCTTAAATATAGCATCAGCGAACGTTCCTAGTACCACTTCGTGCGTACTTTAATTCCCGTAATGCAGGATAGGATTCCTCCGCTGCCTGCAATCTCGCTGCATGCCTCGGACGCCGATGGCGCCGCCAGGATCTCTCGCCGCGAAGTAACGCGCCGGGGATTCCCCCAGCGACGCACGTGCCTGCCGCCAGACATCGCTCACGTCGCGCCTCGTTTCGACGCGCCTGATGAGACGGAAATCTCATTCTGCACTTGACGCCGCGCGGCGGCGGCGGCGGCGGCGGCGGCGGCGGCGGCGCCTGCGGGGACGAGGGCGAAGCGGAGGCGGCAGCAGGCGACGGCGCGGAGGGGGAAGACGGACGGAGACGGCAACTGGATGGGAAGAGGGCAGCGGGGAGAGGAGGAGGGTGGAAGTGGGGGAAGGGGGGTGGGAGCGCTGGCGATGACAGTCGAGGCGGAGACGGTAGCGGCTCCAGGCGGCTGAACGAGGCGAATATGGGAGCGGCGACGAAGTCTGTGGCAGCAGACGGAAGGAGACGGCAACTGGAGAGAGGGTGACGACGGAACTCGCAATGACCAAGTGGGGATGGGGGTGGAAGCGCTGGCAGCGGCTCCTGACGGCCGATGGAATCGCGAGGGAAGCTAATATGGGAGAGAGGGGGAGTTGTGGCGGGCGGTAATGGAGGGGAGACTGGAGTCGGAGTCAGTGGGAAAAGACGGGGGTGGCTGCGGTGGGCAAGAAATTCAGAAGTGAAGAGTCGGCAACGGGAATGAGGACGGGTGCGTCTGACAGAGAGGCAGCGACGACACATACGGGGTGTCAGGGGGGGTGAAGCGGTGCTGAAGTGCGGGGTTGAGCGAGGGAGCCAAGGCGAAAGTCGCGCGTTCCGCAGTGGGATGGGGGAAGGGAAACTGACGAAGCGATGGCGTTGGCGGGGGCGAAGGGGAGGCTCGCGGTGAGTGAAGTGGGAGGGGACAGAAGCGCGCAAGGGGGGTGGGGGCGGGGGCGGGCGTCTCTCTCTCTCTCTCTCTCTCTCTCTCTCTCTCTCTCTCTCTCTCCCCTCTCCGCCGCAGAACAAAATTCACTCGACTGACGATCCAACCGTGACGCGCTCTTCTTGCAGCGGCGCGTTCGAGAATATCGATGAGTGTTTTCAGAAGATTGCATTTTCTTCTTTGAGAACAAACACGTGCGTTTTCCCCCATCGGCTCGCGACGAAATAAACGCCGCTCATTTAAAATCCGAGCTCGATTTTTCACAGAATCGAACGCAAATAGTATAAAGAATTCCTTAGACCTCATTTAAAGCTTTTTTTTAAAAAAATCTCGTTTAAGGAGATGATCGACGCCGTGGGAAAGTCTACACCTTCCCGAAAGTACTTTTTCCTCCACTACAATCTAACTACCCAATTTTCTCGTGCCATGACACGGGTTTCTCGTTTTGTTAGGTAACAATAGAGTTAATCAACAGTCGAAGGTCTGTTTCCCCAGCCTTCATTTAGAAGCCGCTTGCGGAGCGCGAAGCGAGGAGTCATTTGCATCGGTAATAGTCGTAACGAAAGTGTGATCCCCCTCCGTAGGGGCTGGTGGAACCCGATAATTCATTGCGGCCACGATGAGGGCGATTAAGAAGATTGAAAACTTGAGGGATGGCGGTGTAGAAGTGGTTCAAAGAAGGAGAAAAAGAGAGAGCAAACTGACTTTCGGAAGGGAGACGTCGATTCCTTAGCTGCCTTTGAAGGAAATCGAAGAGGCAATGAGTGGAACAATGTCCTTTTACGTGGAATTTGCGATCAATGGTAATATATGGAAGGAAAAGAGAGGCTTCTGGGTGCCACAGAATTGCGACAGAAACCCTCTCTCTAACACTCGTCGATTCATCCTGAGGCTATCGCACAGCAGTATTAGACTTTTTTATATGTCGCCTATTCTGATATTCATTAATAATGCAATTCTAAATGGGATTTAAAATGATTAAATTTGTATGATATTGATTTTCAATTTCGTTATGGTTCGAGTATCTTGTATTTTAGAAGACATCACTTCGAAGAAATTTATTGCGTATGTCAGAATAGGTAGAGTAAAGGATGTTTACCACACATGTTAAGTGTTCATGTTTTATTATGCTTTGTTCCCTCGCTACTGTTTCATTCCAGTAAAGCATGTTGAGAAACGTTATGTCCATTACAATGCTTCAAGGTTGCAAGGGGCCAGTATTGCGTTGCGTTTTATTATTGTTGGAATGATTCTGGACAAATCGATATCCTTGAAAAATATAATTCAATGCGTAGGTCTTAACATCAATATTAACTGACAACTCTCAGTCAGTTGAAGGTAAATTTACGGTCGCCTCGTATTCATTATTATTATTATTATTATTATTATTATTATTATTATTATTATTATTATTATTATTATTATTATTATTTAATATATGCCAACAACATATTTAAAAACAGAGTACAAAAGAGCAGCATCATCTGCATACATGTAAAGTTTGCAATTTTCTAATAGCGACATAAACAAATGTAAAGACCAACTACAAACAGAATTTAACAACATTGTTAACTGGTCATATGAAAACAAGTTGTATGCTAATCCTGTGAAAACCAAAGTAATTCATTTCAAAACTCGGAAAAAACGTAAAAACTTAAAATTAGAAAAATTAACTCTGCATGATTATCAATGCACAACCATTGGTTGTAGTGATAAATGTATCAAGATTGACTACGTAACACATTACTCATATCTAGGAGTTGTTTTGGATGAGTACCTGAGATATAACTTGCACACAAATTACCTGTTCAACAAAGTAAAAATGATAGCTGGCTGTATGTATTCAATTCAGACTTTTGTAAATGAGCAAATTTTGAAAATTATATATACCTCTCTATATGAATCATTACTGAGATAAGGTGTGCAAGCCTGGGGTGGTGCATGCCAAACATACTTAAGCAAATTGGAAAATATACAGGCTAAAGTATTAAAAATAATGGCCAAGAAGAGAAATCTCAGCCAGTGTGACCTGCCAGCTTGCTACAACACTAACACCAAAAGGATTCTACATGTACCTCAACATAATTCGGAACAATAATGATAATAAATTCAAAATTGATGCACCAAATGGGTACAAAACAAGAAATCCAAAGTACCAAATACCATTAACATACAACAGTTATGGAAAAAGAACTATTAAGTATCTGATACTTAAACTATACAACCAGATACCCAAAGACATTAAATACCCAAAAACCAACCACAAAGACTTTAACAACAAAATTAAATCATGGCTGCAAATAAACAAACCTGCGGTGTGACAACCAGCAATAGTGTATAGGACACTTTTGTCAATAAAAGAAAGAGACTAGATTGAAATTCATAAACAAAATTGAGTAACCATAGAATATTTTCTGTGAAATGAAGAATGTTTATAAGGTGTGTACCAAACTAATACGATATACTGTTATTGCAAAATGTGATGAGACTATGTATTAATTTGCATCATATACAAATAACTATGTTAAGTTCAATCATAAAATACAAATATAAAACATGTAAAATATTATTAATTATTGTATAATTGTAATAATTATATTAATTTATTGTTAAAATGTTTTATATGACAAAATTGTTTGCATATTATATGAATTGTACGGGAACCAGATGATAAGTCTCTGACTTATCTGGACCCTAAAGTAAAGAAGTTAATAAAATTACAAATTACAAATTACAAAGTTATTATTATTATTATTATTATTATTATTATTATTATTATTATTATTATTATTATTATTATTATCATCATCATCATCATCATCATCGCTTTTCCCCATCCCTAAGTCAGAGCGTGGAATATGATTACATAAAACATTCAGAAAATCAGTTATTAATGGAGAACTACACTTTGTGAAACAGGCAATTGAAAACCATTCTGAATTTTCCAACATGAACGTTCCGGTACGTCAATAAAAGCCCCTTCAAATAAAATTATTATTCCACTTTCAAGTTTTGGAGGACATTTGAATGATGAAGTTTCCAGCACGATCGAATACACGAAGCACAATCGATTGAAAGCACTCTAGCGACATTTGTTCATCGCCTAGGTGAGATTTGTAGAAGGGCAACGGGGCATAACGATGTGTGCCGTGTGGGTGTACACGCGTACAATGAGACAAGCAAATACTAGGAACGTGTCATTGATGAAGCCACTAGTATTCAAGGAAAATATTTTCAGTGAAGGAAATAACATTAGAGACAGTGGGACGGTCACTAGTATTTAATGGGTCTTCCTGATAATCCTGTTTTGAAGAGTTTGGAAACTTCAAGAAGGCGTGACCATCCGTCTTAGGAAGGAGAGAGAACTTTAACTTTCATATTAATGATAATTTATTAATAATAATAACAATGTATTTATTTTTTACATTATGATACATCATTGCCTTCGATATGCCCTGCATAGATCACCTGGATCGAGAATATCGTGGTTGAGAGGGTATGAAAACAGTTGAATAATACTTGATCTCTTTTGGAGGGAATTATGAGGGGGAATTACGAAAGATTATGGGGGGGGAAGAGAGAACGAGTCAAGTTAACTACTAGTTAATTTGCAAATAAGTAAATCCGAATCATTAAAATTACGAAAAATTCGTATATGTACCAAAGGCGTTAAACCGTTTTAAAGATTCCAGTGCGACAAAAAGCCGATCATTAGAACTTTTATAACGCCCATGGAGCGCTAATATATTACTCTCTTTGTACATAGTATACACCAACGTATTTTAGTGGACGACGAGATGCGAAGTGGCTCTGTGTGAGGAGTCGTACGTCGGGGGCTCTATGACTGGTGTCCGACGCCGTGGAAACGAAACAAACATAGCAGCCATGAGGGACGCGAGAGGGAATAGAAGGTGCTTTGCAAAGACCGCGAGAGACATTTTTTTGTGGTGCGCAGAAGCATGGGAGGCGTGAGAAAGGAAGAGAGGCGGTGATGTGGAGCGACGTGAAATAGTGTGTCGACGTCGGAACTTTGTGATAATGTGAACGGTGAAGATGGAACTTTGGGATGTCGGAGGCGAGGGATGTCGGAGGCGAGGGATGTCGGAGGCGAGGGATGTCGGAGGCGAGGGATGTCGGAGGCGAGGGATGTCGGAGGCGAGGGATGTCGGAGGCGAGGGATGTCGGAGGCGAGGGATGTCGGAGGCGAGGGATGTCGGAGGCGAGGGATGTCGGAGGCGAGGGATGTCGGAGGCGAGGGATGTCGGAGGCGAGGGATGTCGGAGGCGAGGGATGCCGGAGGCGAGGGATGTCGGAGGCGAGGGATGAGGGAGTCACGAGTTGTTGCAGGCATTGAGGGTTGGTTATCGTGGGTGGTAACTTGTGCAAGGCATGTGATGTGGGAAGTGTGGGGTGTGGGACGCGTGTGATGGACACACATGGTATGCAAAGTGTTGGACGAGGAAAGCATGAGGAGTGTGTTGTGAGTTAGCTGTGGGAGGCAGAGAGAGACGGAGGATTACGAATCTCCATATCACTACCTTTTATATTTCAGTCGGAGGCGAGTAAGAAGCAACGACGACATAGGCTTCAATGACATGTAAGGTTACTTAGGCCATCACGAGTATGTGCAGACACCTGTGTCTAGCGGCGCGAGCAGCAGCGGGTGGAGGCGGTGTGAGCGGCGGCGGGGGCGGGGGGTGAGCGGCCGGGCGGGCCTGGGGGCGGGGCCCAGTGACACGGCCGCCGCCGTCGCTTTTCGCCCGCGGGGGGCGGGGGCGGGGCGACGGGGCGCCGGCCCAAGCCCATAATTTCCCACCTGCGGCCGCGCGCTCTCGCGCCCCGCCCCGGCGATCGATTGGGGGCGCGTTATCTGTGTTTACGCGCTCGCCCCCGCCCCCGCACCTGTCCCCGACGCCCCGATCGGCGGGCGACGACCGACGCCTCGCCCGCGCCGCCCACGGAAGGCGCCCCCGCGCCGCTGCCAAGCGAACGAAGCATTGCCGCCTGGCGATCGTCTTACTGTATTATATTCCCTGAATTCTGTTTTCTCTCTGTGCCCCTATCGGATCTCTCTTCTGATTGTAACGTGTTCGAAGTCAAAAATTGTAAGAGACGTTGTACCTCGAATAACATTTCATACTATTGATCTTGAATTAGAACGTAATATGTCAAATGAATAGTTTCGTTCATGTGCGAGTTTGGTAGGCTACACTAATTCTTTGTACGATGTACGAAAATGCGGGTTTGGAATATATAGATAATTACTGTGCAAAGAGGGAAATGTATATGGAAACATCAATGCAATTGAATAATGAAAAGAACACGATCTAATAGCATTTGCAATCACATTTTATCAGAAGGTAGAGCTCAATCATTGGGGAACGTGGAGTTGTATAGAAATTTTCAACGCGAAGGTAAACAAGTGAAAACACAGTTTAGAAATTACCAATGAGAACCGTCAAAGATATGAATGAAAAGTTGATTTGCTTAATTTTCATTGTAAATTTACTAATACAAATATTTAATTTTCTTTTCTCCAACCAGGAATTTGCAAATAATTCTGAAATAATGTATTACTATCTACTATAATCATAAAGACGCACTTCATTTGACCCTTTCAGAGAAGATCAATGAATCGATCGGTCTATTTACTTCACGAAAAATACGAACCTTTTGTTCAGTTCATAAACAAGCACATTATTATTTCTATTGCGTACGCAAAGGAGGCACAAGACCACAATGTGACAACACCCACAAGGAGAAACCTTCAGCAGCTGGGAAGCTGACGACACTGACACGTCTCCCGACGTGAAGAGGCTTTGAGAGGAATGAATGGAAACGAACGTAAGCGAAAGCTGAATGAGCACCGCATTGAAACGTAACCGCGCAATGAACTAAAGAGGAAATGAAGAGCTTCAGAAAAAAAATGAAGACGTCATATGACTGATGTGTGTGAAGAACGTTTCTAAGAATGTGGTGAAAGGGGTTGGATGCACATTCCAGGATAATTAGAAGCCCCGCCGGTCATCCACGAAGCAGCCCACTGCACAGAGCTGCTAGTGGCGCGAAACCAAATCTTGCGAAACGCGACTCCTCTGTCATGGCCGCGGCGGCCGCATAAAGGCCTCTGCCCCGGGGAGCCCGGGCAGAAAACTGCGACAGGCAGGCGCATTCACCGAAGAGGGGGGAGGGGGGCGTTTCGGCGGAAACATTGTGGGGAGAGGTGGGGAGGGAGGCGGTGGCGACATGTGCCATTGACACCGCGCGCGGCTGTCGCCTTGTGATGAATGACGGCCTTCGAAAGAATGATGGATGAATAATGGCGGAGGCCGCGGGCGAACCGATGGGAGCGCTCGCTCCACGCCGCGCCGCGCCGCGCCGCGCGAAAAAGAAAACTGAATTTCCCCAGGGTGCGCGCCGCGCTTTATGCGGACAAATATGCAATTAGTGTAAGTGGTGGGACGGGCGCGGTAGCGGCGGAGGACTTGCAGGGGAACGAGACGCAGGGAAAATGCACTTGCGCTGCGGTCTGTGTGTGCTGGTACAATATTTGGAATTGAAGATGAGCGAGAGAAAGGGCGTTTTTTTTTTTTTTTTATAAGAGCGGGCCCCGGTCGCGGCGGGGGTTGGCTTTGTGCAGGCGAACTCTCAGAACGGCAGCTGTTGGATCGGTCCTCGTGAATGGATGTCACTTTCTTTGGATGTTTTTCCTGATTTGGAGTTTTCTGGGGGTATCTCTGATGCACAGAGCAAAACAATATTTTTCATATCGTGAATGTTGATTTTGAATATTTCCGTTAACAAAGTAGAAACGAATTTATTCTCTTTGCATATTATAATTAGATAAAAATCAATTTCTTAAAACAACGTGTTTAAAAGGAATGTTCTCCAAAACGCTAAAGATAAACAATGTATACAAAATCCTTTCAAAATTAAAATTGAGTTTGAAAATCATCTCATGGTAAATCTCACTCGAATTATTTCAATAAAAATGGATAAAGGTATTCATTTTACTTTGTATGTATTAAAATTTTTTAAAAAATGCAGGCGGAATATCATTGGGTGGGGTAGATGGAAAGGTGTTACTGAAGCTGTGCTTGCAGTGTCTAAGGACGTTATGGAAGGACACAAGGGTTGCTAATAGTAGTTTGTTTGTAGTACAACTCGTCGTTAACAAACTACGAGAGACAAATGAAGTGTACATCTCAACCTCACCACCGCCCCCCCCCCCCCAGCACAAAGGTTGAACCAAGAATTTTCAGAATTTTTACTTTCTGTCCACTCCAAACACATTGTTGAAAACTAAATCCTACCCTCTTCCACATTTTGCATACTCCCCTAATTCTGTACATAAATTCCCAACCAATTTCAGTTCAATGCCAAAGCATTAGCGTGGATACGTGGGAGATACATTGACAAGGGAATCTGCCGCGAGCGGACGTGAAGGACGACGCCGGATCGCACCATTCAACGCGGAAGGAATCGCCGCCACGTCCTGAGATAAAACATCCACTATACCAACGGCGACTAATCACCATAGCAGTTGATGAGTGTGGACACCCCTATCGATCAATCACTGAGCACCGGGCAGCCGTGCTCGCGGTTAACTGCCAACGACTTCCGTCGTCTGCGGCACCCGTCATCTGCGCAGGTCAGAGGAGTCGCGTGCTGCCCAGAAGACCGAAACGGCGATTCTGCCATTCTCCCGCCGTACATCTCGCGGAGGGCGGCGCGGGGAGGGGTAAGACAGACGGGGACGGTGCGGGGCAGGACAGGATGGGGAAGGGATTGCGCGGCGTGGGGGTAGGCGGTGCGGCGAGGGGACGGAATGGGACGGACTGGGCAAAGTGGTGGGGGGGAAGGACGAGGAGCGGGGACGGACCGGCGCGTGGAAGACGGGTTGGGCGGCACGGGGTGGACTTGTCCGGGTGGCCGGGGGAAGGTTGGTGCAGGCTTCGACGGAGAGACAAAAACGAACTGGTGTAGAACGTGAGGAGACGGGATGGGAGAGGACGGGCCGGGACGGGACTGTTCGTGGTGGCGGGGTGAAGGACGGGGAGGAGTGTCAGAACAACAGATGGAGGAGAGGGTGAGGTAGGGAGGGGAGGGGAGACAAGGGGCGTGGTGGTGGGACAGGGTGGGAGGTAGTTATGAAATGCTGCGCGAAAAAACAGGCCTACTACAGGCCTATTACAGGCTCCTGATATCGAAAAAGGGAATAAATCCAGTTGCTAAATTTAGATCCTCTAACATGAAGTGTAGCCAGAATCCATGTTTTGTGGGATCTTCATACCAAAAACTCGAATGACAGAAAAACGTTCGTTCATCCGTCCGTCAGTAAACAATGCCAGAGCGGAAACGTTCACCCGATTTTCTCCAAAATTGACCCAGTAAATCCGGCTAATATCGCGGCCTCTTGAATTTGAAACATATTTTAATTTTACTGGGCCCCTAAACCCCTGGCACATTTTCCAAATTTTCAAAACAATCCATTGTTTTTGATTATATTTTTTTGTTGGCTTGTTTGACGGACCGTTAAGAGAATGGTGCAGGTCTCAAATAGGCTAAAAATCCTGATTTTTTTAAAAAAGCAAAATCCATTTTTTTTCCGAGTCTTCTTACAACTAAAATAATAAAGACAGACTTTTCCCCTGACAGAAATCTGTTACTTAAGCATTGACTTTTAAATAATTTCATGTACAATTTTTCGAAAATTTGAGAACATTTACCGTAATTGTCCGTGAAAATCCGGGGTAGAAAGTACGTGCTCTTTTAGCAACACTAGTTTCCGTTCAAGGGAGACCGGTGTCCTGTACTTATTTCATCAGCATTAGGGATGTTGAGTTGAACAGGAAACGTGTTTCAGTATTTAAATGGTTCCTTATTGTGTGCTCTATTTAGTGTGCAAAAATTAATTACAACTTCAAAGAAAATGTTTAATATTAATATTTTCCCCGAAACCCTCACACATCATTTCTTGCCAATACAAGACAAAATACACACAAAATAATTTCAGGCGTTTGAAATGAATTGTAAACCTTATTGCCTTAAAGCTTTCCGTACCGATTTCTTTACGTTATTTCCTTGAAAGTAATACAACAATACACAATAAAATAGTATTATGTCTGACACTGCAGGCACAAAATTCAATTGGGTATTCGGGATTATGCATACTGCTACATCCTGAATTACTATATTTTGTGCGCTTATCCATGTGAATAACCACAATATTATACCAAATATCCAATATCAAACGTCACATACGGATTTTGCTTTAATGTCATCAGCCCATAAGAACAACTCTTGGAACGTGCTGTCAAGCGAGTATGTAAATTTATGTTCTTGAATGAAATTTAGTGGCAATATTGACTTTTCTTGTGGACTTGCGATAAACCAAAACGTGCCGAGTATCGACAGAAATGCCTGCTAAATACTGGCTTGTCGACGTCACTGCCGCGGTAAAACCACAACTTCTAAGTTTATTTTGTAAAGCTAAGGGAAACAAAGTTCGATATTATCGGTTGGACGCACAAAACAAAACAGGTCACGCCAGCGCCCGCAAAACTACGCGACAGCTGTTGATGGAGAGGTGCTGCTCGCACCAGCTCACGCGGACGTTCATAGTTTTCGAATTTCTGGCGACTGAACCGGAACGCAAAGCAACAAAATACCACTAATCAAATCCTTTTCAATTTAAAAATCTGCATCCCCTCTGGTTTATCTCTAATAAACAAATTCACAGAGAACTTAAACTTGATTATTTCGAGTCGTTTATTTAACTACACAAAACATTCTTTATAAACAAATTATCAACTTCATCCACTTTTCAAAATGTTATATAAGGTCAAAACTATTATCCTCATCCTGGAATCCTATCACGTTTTCCTAAAGATTTTTTCGTCCTCGATAAATAAAAACTTGTTTTATTTCTAATTACGCCTTCCATGATTATTTTTCAATTACATCATTAAAGTTATAGATACCATTAAATTATTGGTACCTATTTACCTGAAGAAATTGCAATCATTTGAAGAAATCTGATCGAACGAACGCTATGAAGTCTTGTTACAACAAATGTAATGAATATATAAATGGAATCGTTTATTTCAGAAACCCATCAAATTCCAAATTCCTCATTTCGAGAAAACTAGCAAGAAGTCTCCCAATTTTTCAGGTTTCAAAATAATTTTTTCATTAATGGAGTTGATAAATGAATATTTTTCGTATAAATATTCACCAAACGATGTGTTTATCCTCCTGGAACAATTATGCGTCGCAAAACCGTGTTTTGTATTTTGGCGTTTGACGGGTCTCTGAAATAAACGATCCAATTTTTGCATATCTTAAAAGGGTCGGGATTGCATTGAACTATTTGTTCTGCTAGAACTCAAAGTAGAAATGAATGTTATTGGTTAAAAAATATTACATGTGGTATAAAATGTATCTACAACCTAGAAATAACGGCGATATCACATTGCAATTTTGAGTTAAGACGAGCTTAGGTATTACATTGCTTTGCATCTATCGCCAATAAAATCAGATAAAATGCTATAGAATGAAATTATTTCCTCATTTTTTGTTTTATTTTTTTATTTTAAAATATTGGAGAAAGGTCACTGTTTTTATCTTGGCCGCGACTCGCGGAGCTGGTCATTATTCAACCTACATCGCAGTCACATTTGACTCGAACCATTATCGCATACAAAATTTCCTCTGCCAGCTTTGTATTCTGCTTTAATGAGTACTTGGCGCAGGCGACACATCAAGTTCGAAAATTACTCCAGTACGCCTTCCTACCAGGAAACTCCTGAAGTAATGCCACTGAATAAAATCGAACGAGAATATATCATCTCCTATATCAGCGACTGGAAAGTCCCCTGTCAGCTGTAATTTATCTCATTACCAAACCACCAGAATCTGTTTACATTGTAATACATCTGTTCATTGCAATCGTAATTAGAGATCGATTATAGTAGTTAACTAGTTAATTCACATGTTTCCCATCCGCCAAGCTTTGAATGCAATTCTGGAAGTGGCGTATATTGACGAACTTAGGTGCTAATTCCCTACAACTATACAACGGCATATTGGTGTATTTAGATAATATAATATTACGTAATGACTTCATTTAAATATTTGGAAGTGTTGTCTAAAAGTTTTCAATACAAGACAAGTAAAAGTATATATTTTAAAAGAAACCGAATAAGAAAAAAACAACAAAATTTCTTAGAAACATTTCTCAAATTACAAAGTAATAAACAAAAATTCAATATGTTCTAAAGTTAATAGTAAGTACCAAAACATAGTACGTACGACATAATAGAGAAACGGTCGATATGGAAATATATTGATTCTGTACAAGTTTTGTTCCTTCATATTCTTCTGTACAAGAGATCAATTGCGCATACGTGAGCTCTGCAAAGAAAAATTAAACAAAACAATGTCGATTGACAGATACTGCATTGCAAAAGGTAGAATATTCGTAATCAGCGCAAATTCGTTGTCTTGTACCAGGACAATTTCTGTCAAGAGAGAACCCAGTGCGCATTAGACGTCAGTCGCGCGAGCCGAGTTCCGACCGCAGGTAAATCATGAGGCCATTGAAGCGCTCCGCGTAGAGACGACATCCTCACCACGTGGCGCCCTGGCGCTGCCCCTCGTCGCCGGAATTCCAAATAATATTGTCCGGCGTGAGTGGCGCGGGTCGGCGGTGGATGCAGGCGAACGCTCCGACGCGACGGCTCGAACAAATAGCCAGCGCAACCCTCGGGTTCATTTACGTAATTAATAGCGCGCGCCCGACCGCGCTCCGACCGCCCGGACCATACTCACGCGCTCTGCAGCCGGGCTCGGGGCGCTGCCCGGACCAAGTGCGGTCGGGATATTAGGGTTCCTCGAATCCTAAGCCACCTCCCCACCCCCTCCCCTCCACTCGCCCCACTCCACTCCCCAAACCCATCCAACAGGACTCGTACGCTTTGCCCCGTCCCGCCCCGCCACACCACACACCTCCACGCCCCTCCCTGCCAGGGCCTGCCCCACCCCCACTTCACCAGTACCATCCCGAACACTGCACCTCGCCCACCCTCAGCCACCCTTCCCCATTCCCAACTACCTTTGCTGCTTCTGCCTCGTTTCCCGTCCACACCTGTGTCCTATCCCTGGTTCATTTCACCATTGTCCGATCGCCCCGCTTCACCTCCGTCTCTCCCTCACTCACTTCTGCGCCAACACTACTTCACACCCCTGCCCCGCCCCCTCCCATCTCCTCGTGTCGCGTACTACACCCCGCTCAGCCTCAGCCGCACCTCCCCTCTCCCCCTAAAGCTTCTTCTTCTGCCTCGTTTCCCACACTTCCCGTTTACACCTGTGTCCTCTCCCTGGCGCTGCCCTTCATTTCACCATTCTCCGTGCTTCACCTCCGTCCGTCCGTCCCTCCCACCCTCATTTCTGCGCCTCCGTTACCTCCCGCTCCAGCCCCGGCCCTCCCAGCTCCCCCGTCTCCACTTCCTCGAACCCCCGACCTCCCCCACGAGCTCCGCGCCGCTCAAATTGTTATTACGTTAAATAAGTTTCCTCCCTCCCTCCCCCCCTCCCGCGGGCGCATCCTTATTCAAAACCTCGTTTCGAGGTGTATTTACTTAGCATTACCGGGAACACGGGACAGTAACAAACACACCGAAAATGGGGCGGCGCGAGCGCGAGCACGAGCCCTGCAGCGGCAGCAGCAGTCGCGGCGAGGACGGGGGGGAAAGAAAAATAGTATTCAAACAGACGTAACACGGAGTCGAGGGAGCGACGAGAGGCAGTGAGTAAGGAAGAGGGGAAATGGCGCAGGGAAACGAAGAAGAGAGCGGGAAGAACGAAACGAAGAGGGCCTGGGTTCGTGCCTCGGTGCGCGAGAAGTGGGGCATGCTTATTTCCTGTTAGCAAAGAAAACACAGAAGGCTGCAGAACAAGCGAAATAGGATTTTCTTGCTTAGATACCTAAGGTCTACTGCGTACAATGAAATTACCTTGCATTTCCCTGCATGCCCTACTGCTTGTTTAAATTAATTTTGGTATGAATGCAGTTATCTTACGTTTGGACATTCAAATTATGTTCATTTGAAAATCTTATAGTTTTAAGGTGTTTTTTTACTAGCCTTATTTTAATTGAGGTTATTACAATTTTGTGTTAGGAGCGAATTTAGGGCATTATTGCATAGGTCTGTAATAAGGTCAACTTTTCTTTTAGTGTTCTAAAATCTAATCAAAGACGTCTGAACGGAATTAAGCCAAAATGAGGAAATGTCAGTAATAATAAATGAATTATTTTCCATTTCGTGTTTACTTTATTTCTGAATAACTAATATTTCATTTTCCCCATGTATTTTGTTGTTACGTGCTTTTAATACTTTCCCTGTATATTGATTATTGTGATTCTCAATAGATTACGGAGAGAATTTTTTACTTGTAGGAATAATTTTCAATACTTTATTTTCCAAATAGATTCATTAACCAAATTTTTGTTTAATCACATTGCCTTCTCCTAACTACATAAGTGCCACTGTATACGTGAACATTTGCCCAGGGCCCAGTCTGCCAGTTGTGCACATTTTTTTTACTTCAAAAAGGACCGATATATCTATATCCATATTTTCAGAAACAAACAATATAGCATAACTTTCTGACATGAAAAGCGAAACCTACTGACATCCTCCATCAGAAAAGCGGTAGAAAGAAAACGCAAACTACCTCTTCACATTTCCACCGACTGCACCTCCCCACAGGAAGCAGCCAGAGGTCGAATTATAAGAGGAATCAACTTAACGCTGGAAAGTTACACTGGCAGAGCTGCTGTTGGCGAGGGGCTGCGATAATGTATGCGAGGGAGGCAGCGCCGCCTTAGGTCGCTCGCAGCGCTCCTCGTGGCGTTTTGCAGCGCGACTTTCCGTCGCAGAAGGCGTCAACGGCGCGGCGGGGGGGGGGGGGGGCTGCAGATCTCGATCTACGAGCAGAGGGGGCAGGGGAGGGGGAGGGGAGGAGTTGGGGAGAGCAAGCGCGAGAAGCAAAGGAAGGAAAGACACCCGCGATGGCATGGAAGAGTTTTATTCTTCGCACATGAAAGATCGGGAGAGAAAGCTCTGGGCATCAACTCATGCCATTGCCGTGCACCTGACCGGGAGGTCCAAGGTTCGACTCCCGACGGTTGCAGGGTTTTCGACAATAAGTAGACAGATAAGTCGAATTCAGTCGTTTACTGGGGGGAGAATTCTAGCTTTCGCTTGCACTGATCAGTCGTTTCCGATGCTTTCTCCGATCCACGATCAGACGAATGCTGTAGCAGTACTCTATCAAACGGGCCACGAACCGCACACAATATTTCCTTTCCTTTCCTTGTCATATCCTTACCTCTTTCTTACATGCACTACACCACCACACTTGCCAGGAGACCGGTCGGGAGGTTACAGCTGCTTCCGACTGGAGTCAGATACCTGGTTGGGGAAAACCCCGCCAGCCAACGGTAGCTCAGAGCCGGATCTCATCATCCAGCGAGGGAAAATCAGCGCCACCTCCCTACGTGCACCACACTTACGGGACTAATGACCTTAGCAGTTAACGCGCCCGGAATCACTAATAATCAATCAATCATTAGGACACGAAAGTCGAGAGAGGGATATGTCTTGAGATAAAAGGATTGCGTGAATAACTCGTCATGAGAACTGGAGAAGTCATTCATAAGAATGCTGGCAGTAGGGAGAGAAAATTAAAATACGAATTCGCAAGTAGAAATATTACAAATTTATAGAAATGAAAATGACGACAGAAATGACGGCAAAAATTACAAAGTACCAAGAAAATGAAGATACGTACTAAAGCACCTAAGATTGAATGCACTATTAAATATTTCAAATAGTTACACTCAAATTGTTGGACGTTTTTCTAGAGAATGTAATTCAATTCTTCGTTCGGTACCACTACCGTATTCAGTGACCTAAAATAATAATTGTTTTTTCAATACGAGTATATTTGTTCTAATACCACAATTAGTCGGCGTATTTTAAAATGCAATAATAATAACAATGGTAATAAGAGCAATAATACAAGGTTTTTAGGAGGCGGATTTTAACGGAATGTCATTATTTTTCTTTTCACTTTAGAACAATGACGATTAGTATAGAAATTAATTTTATGCTATGACAAAAAGAAATGTTCCATTTTTATAAGTTTTATTTTTTGTATTTTTCATTGATTTCGATTAATAAGTCATTTTTTATATTTTACGCAATTTTTAATGTATGTTACGCTTATTTAATCGATTTTAATATCATTTTTATGCTACTCGCGTGAAATAATATTTACGAGAAGCAACAAATGTTCACCAGAGAATTCCTGAGTATTTGATTTCTTAACTCAGAAATTGTAATGTCAGCCGTTGGGATTACTATGCAAACCAAGAGTCCTGTGACGCCTATAGGAGCCATTGTCGGTTCTGCCGATTTCGGGCTAAATACAGGCAGAGATTTCCTTGTAAAGAACAGTCCAAGCGAAAGTTTGCTAGCTGAGTTCACTCGAATAAAAGGAAGAAGCCTCGATTACATCGGTAACATATCCAAGTGCTTACGTTGTTCATCTGAAGGGTTTTTTGATAAAACTTTTTGTCACTTTTCTTTGTTTTTAGGGCATTTTAAAAATACTTAAAGAACATTTTAGTGAACATTTTTGTCAATGTTTCAAATCGTCAAAATGCGCCTCCAGATATAATGCTGTTAAGCTTAGATATTTGTGAGAGCGTAGGCTTCCGCGGCCGGAGTCAGTATTTACTAGGCTGTCCGGGTGACGCCGCGTCCATGGCGAAGGTGCCGACGTTTCGGTCGCCATTCTGCGACCTTCCTCAGGGCGTATTACGTATTCACCCAGACAGCAATGTAAATACAGCTTAGAGATTGTCCCGACTGGGGCGGTGCCTCGATAGGTTGAGACACCTGGTCGGGGAAAACCCCGTACTCCGAGGTGAAGGTCGGCGCCAGGTCTCGCCCCAGACCTGCATACGTCTCCTTTCGCTTTAGACTCGGCCCGTGAAATGCCGTGCATTTAAAGAAGGAAACGGGCCGAGGGGTTCAGACCCTGGCGATTCGCCGAGCGCGCGACATCGGAGACCAACAGCGCTGGCAGCGGCGGCGGCGCGAAGCTCCCGGGCACTTCTGCTTCCGCTTACTTACACCCACTTATACTAATTTGCACCTCACCACCACACACGTCAGGAGAGCAATTGGGATCTTGGAGCTTCTAGAGCGGTTCCCCGCTGGTGGGAAATACCTTGTTGAGGAAAAGACTACAAGCCGACGTGTAGGTTGATGCCGTATCTCTCAATCCAGCGGGGGAATATCGCCTCCAACTCTGGTGATGAAAAAGTCTATACTACACTAACGAGAGTAATGACCTTAGCAGTGGTCGCGCCCGGAATCACTATTCAATCAATCGCCCCTCCCACCTCCAATCGCACTCCCGCCCACCCCGGCCACGCCAGTGCAGCGTCCCACAAGGGCTGCTGTTATAATAGCACGTAACATTTTATAATAATACATTAGCATTTTATTATAGAGTTGTTGATTCAATGTATGACTCTCGATTACAATCATCGAACAGAAGCTAGCCGGTTTTGCCAATATCGATTCTGGTGAGTACGAAACATCGCTCGGAGCAATATTTTCATTCCCTGTCGTTGTTACAGATATCGTCAGCTTCTCTCAAATCATAGCGATATTCATTGAAGCTTTAATTTCCTACATCGGACAGTCAGCTCTGTTTTCAAGGTATTGTCGTGGGCCACATTGGCGCATGATACATTCCCCGGTCACAATGGTGAGTCTCCCAAATTGTTCTCCAGCCAGCTCTTCCGTCAACACTACCTCCACCATTTTCCCACCTTCCATCACCCCCGGTCTTCATCTCATTCCATTTCGAGTTGCTGCTCTCGCCACCGTCTACCATCCCCCGCCATCTATCCAACTTCCAGTACTTTCGCCATCTCTCACTTCTAGTACCCTCTCTGCCGCTCGCAGGCCCGCATCCCGCGCCTTGTAGCCACTTTTCAGCGCGCGGCGGCCTTTTTCACCTCCCATCACCCCTTCGAACTCGTTTCCGACGCCGCCCTAATGCTGCCACCCACGTTGTCGCCAACATCGCCCCGCACAACTCCGCCCTTCGCACCTCCTTCACCCGCCCCCTCCACAGCGTCGCCCCTCCCTCCCATTTACAATGTTAATACACAAGAAGTCTTAAGATATGGGGTCGGTTTTCTTTTCCTCACGAACCGCCGCCGCCTTAGCCTCCTCCCGCTGCGACTCTCCGCCGCGCGCCTTTCTTTTTTGTAAATGGAAATGGTTTTCTTCTGTCTCTGTTTGCGTTTTATTTACTTTTGCTCCAAGAGCAAAACTTTTTAAGTGCCTATGCGTCATCCTTCATTTGATGAACACTATATAAACGGGAACGATACAAAATAACGCAACGGAATCCGCAATGCGTACTTCGCGGTAAGCAGATGATGTACGCGCAGCGGCCACTTTAAGACGCGGACGTAAAAATTAGAGCCGCCTATTCCGTGGGAAGATATAAATGTAAATGGGATTCCTCCCACGAAGCCCGGGTGCCGCGCGCCCATGGTGGGCTCCTCTAATGGAAGGATTGCCAAACAGGGCGACGCGTCGTGTTTTTATGAAATACGATCTCATTTCCAAGGAATTTTCTAGAGTTAGCCGCTTAGTCCGCTGGTGCAAGAAAGTAATAGAGGACTTGAGCTGCAGTCCATATTTCCCAGTTACGTGTGTGTTTTATGCCTAAGGTTTTAAGCCGCGTGCTCCCAGCTCTCTGTTATGCGGTTTCTTTTCTTAAAGAAAATGAAAACGAGTGTAGAAATGTTTGAAAAAGAGAAAGGAAGAGATGAGAGAGAAAGAATAAATTCGTTTTCCGAGTAGAAAAGTTTTTTCCACGTTAAATTGCACGGTGATTTTGTTCCAGAATGCACACGATCGCTGATGGGGCAAAGTGACTAAGAGACACGAGAAGCTCCAAGGGTTTTCTCTATAAGAGTTTTGGTGAATTATTAATGAACAACTCCTTTGGTATGACCTGTCACGACATCTATTGAGTATTTTTCGTACCGAATGTGATACTAGGACACACGTACATCAGTACCTCTAGTCGAAAAAGAGATGAATTTAACGGATTTA
Source organism: Gryllus longicercus (assembly GCA_038098605.1). NCBI lineage: Eukaryota > Metazoa > Arthropoda > Insecta > Orthoptera > Gryllidae > Gryllus > Gryllus longicercus. The sequence goes on along the minus strand of JAZDUA010000478.1, from coordinate 772,276 downwards.
TCGGAGATTGATATGAAATCAATTTTGAACTTACCATTACAATTCAATTAAAAATGTTTGCTGTGCATACTTTCGAATTTCAAACAATTAATAAAAATTGCTTTTGCAATTATAACGGAATGTTTGTTGTGGTATGAAAGCAACAAAAATATTTTTAAAAAAATACGTTAGAATTGTTTTCTCGAATGTGCGTAAATTAATATTAATTTGAATTTTATCTTTCCCTACCATTTTTTTAAAATTCATTTGTATTATGTTTCATATACAGATGGTAAAAAACACTATCAGCAGCTTTTCTGATAAAGAAGACGAATATGTTATAAGAAGAAACTTGGAATGACATCATTGATTTGTCACGAACACTACAGAGACGTCCGCCAAAGTGAAAATTGAAGGAACACATTTTGAGAAATCCCAGTCAGCAACTTGATCAACTACCAACAATTTCTTCAGCTATGCTACGTCACATGAAACAGCTTGTCGAAAATGCTCTCCAACATGCATAGGAACCGTTAAGATTAATTTCGGCGATAGCCTTGCAAAATTAGGCTTGGGTTTGGAAGGGGTCAAGGGAAAGGAAGAAGGAAGGCATGCTATCAACAAAATGTACCGTGAATTGAAAATGGTGCAATATGGGGCACATAAAAGGAACATTTTGCTGTAGCTATAGAAAATTACTGCCACTATCTGAACTGCCACTCTCGGGATTCGTACTTATGACCTCCCGGTCAAAATGTGCAAAGAATGCACTTCTCCCCATAGTACGTCGCAGTTAACTGATTTTTTGACGAATAAATAAGTAAATAAGTAAGTAAATAAATAAATAAAGTAAAACAAATAAAGTAAAATAAAATATATCACGGGAAAAACTGCTTATGGCTTGTTTTCACCAAAACAAATCCCACGCGGATTATCCGGGTTTTGAACTCGGGGCCACACAGGCGTGTGCGCTAGACAGTAGGGCACGAGCAGCCAACACGTCTCTTACGCAGAAGTAACGGAAATTCATTCTAGTGGCCCCAAATGGCAAATAGCTGCTGAAGAAACACAAAATGGTTTTCCAAAACGTATCACGTAGACAGTTCGAAAAAACAAATAAAATTTTTCCATACAACACTGCAACAAATTGAGTATTTTAACAAAAGTCATCACAAAAACAGCAATAACATAGTACACAAACAGTACAACATTTCTTTACCTACCAAGAGTACCAAAACGTTCTTTCGCTCTACGTAAATAGCAATTATATAACAGTAGGTGGATCCTTGGTAGTTTACACTTTCAAGACATGGACTGTGACGTAAGCAGTAACGCAATGAGTATGTGACTCAGTCCGTATGCGATTAGTGGAGCTCAATTATTTGCATTTCGCAGTCAAAATCGGCGGCGGTGATGGTGTAACGGTTAGCGTATCGGACTGTTATACCCATGTTGGCGGGTTCAAACCCGATCGAAGCAGTGGGCGAAAGGGCGAAAAAATCCTTCGTTCGCCTTCCTTCGGAGGGAAAGTAAAGCCGACTGTTCCATGTTAGTAGATTTACTTGCATGTAAAAGATCTCCAAGCCTAAATGACGCCTCTGAGCAAAATTCAAATCGCCTGTTTCGTCGCCCGAAAAATACCTCCTTCCTCCGCTAGTGGGTAAACGGAGCGCAGCGAAATTTGCATGGTCAGACGGAAGAGCGGCCTGATGCCCCGAATCTCGCCACGTAAAATACGGCATCAATGCAATTCAAAATCGAAACTATTTCATTGTTTTTGTATATTCCCCACGTTCCTGCGTATCTAACGAAAACATAGACACCTTTCACACTAACGGAGGCTGCACAATGTCCGTGCGCATTGGAAATTAGTAATGAAGTTTAAGGTCGTTTTTCATTCGTTCTTGATTTGTTTAGTGTAGAAGTAATGGTCGTCGTAGAACAAAGCACTAAACACACTTTTTAAAGATTTTTTATAACAATTGTCTGGTAATTAATGTTTGATTGGTTTTCAATTTGTATAATAGAGTAAAAGTAAATTGTAAATTATAAATTACAGCAAAAGTTTATTATAAACTAGGCGAAATTATCTACAGGCGTTATTTATATACTCGTGTCATACATTCTGAAGAATTATACCCCACAATCATTTGAGAAAACATCCATACCAAGCGCAGCATTGGAACCCTCATTTGGGGCAGGAGTTGCCACCGCCGCGAAACTGACCGGAAAATCCTTGGTTTCGAGTCCTCACGGTGCACGGATATTCGACACTAGCTACGGCTAGGTCGAACTCAGCCGAAGGAAAATCTGAAGGAAAAGTGTAACGGCCTGCTCCTCTCACCAATAGTATTCCGTGGCTTCTTCTCAGGTCTCAGATACTTGGAGAGGAAAACCCTTCTCCACCCGACGAATAGTTGTTTTAACTTCATTGAAAATATGTTTGGTAATACCATTTATCGTTTATTCCTCATTCTCCAGATAAACTGGATTTTCGAGAACTTTGATCCACCCCGGTGCCAATTCATTCCATTTAACGACTATCTGCTGTATTATTATTATTATTATTATTATTATTATTATTATTATTACCTGTTTAACAAAACTGTTTGAGGATATCAATATCGTATTAAATTTTTAAAAACTCGTCAATAAAGTAGACAATAAACAAATGCACCGAACGTCGCCCTCAGTTCCGAGACTGCTTCAATAGCAAATATTCCTCTCGAAAATATGCTTCTTTTCTCAAGAAACAGTTCTTTGCTGCAGTTAATTCCCTTATACTATTGAGTCTTTAATTAGAAATATCTTAAGATACAAGTACGTTTATATACTCCTATACGTTTCAATACTGTAAAATAATTATTTAATAATTCAAAAATTCATGGGTGTCTATATCAACGCTATAAATATTAAAATTATATTACGGCTGATTTAAAGTAAGTCTAATAAATTGTTGGATCTGAAATTTAACAGATTCAATATTTGTTGAAAAAGTAATTACGTTCACTAGCTGTCTTCCAAAGGAACATTCGAAGATGCCATTTTGATTTCTATCATCTTTTTCATACAGAATGAATATTGGTACGTACAGCTGTGCTTATAAAACCAAACAATTTCTCAAAACGTCGTGAGAAGTTACGACACAAGGTTTCGTAAAATGTTCCAAAGAAACTTGTTTACCCCTCCGAGAAATTAAATTACTCCTGTCCTTCGGGAAGAAATATGTTCTTCCCTTCAACCCATCCGTGCAATCAGAAAATGTGCACGTTCAGAGCACGTGCAATGAAGAAAATAACAAATGAAGAAACGTCCCGATGCGATCGTATAGGGTATCTCCGAAAGTACACCAGCGCATTTCATCACATTTTAGGACACAACATCGTACACTAATTAAATTACGTAAAAGCTGCGTCAAGTGCAGAAGCATTTTTACTCCAACCCAATTCCAATTTGGCAATAACTAATTAGCGTATTGGTTGCGTAAGCGGTCATTAACTTGGCGGGCGCAACACGCCGGCGCTGGCAAAGTGATGCACGTGGTCGGACGACTCAAAAATTTCCTCCTGCCTCTGCCAATGCGCTCTATCCCATTGAAAACGTAAATTAATTGGATTATTGGATTTACAAATGCGTGACACTACCTTGTAATTAATTTATCGACTGGGGGTACTGCGAAAATGTGAAGCTACCCTCCACTCTGTCAACTGTCGTTCGTAGAGTTCGCTATTAATTAAAATGGAATTTATCCAATCCCTTTAGAGGGAAGAATTTTCTGTACTTTTATATCGCGAATTTTCGCTAATACGTTCACTCATATGAAATGCTCGTTTTGCAATTTAACTTGGTTCTGATTTACAATTACTTCACTTCATTTGATTTTTCATAAAAAAACGCACCAAAACAGGTTGAAATGCAAAAATGATTTTTTACAGACAAATTTGTTTGCACAAAGTGTAAAATCAAGTTCCTTTCAAACTCAAATTACAGTGAATAGTCTCAAATACATTTTTTGACAACATTCACATTATTTTCAATACACAATCGTTAAAATCTAATTTACGTATATAAATAAAGAAGAATTTTGCTTCGTGAACAAAGACTGCTCATTAATATGCGAAAATGGTAGACCAATTTTACGGGGAGCTCATTTTTCATAGAGTAGGAACCAATAAATCCTCTACACACTTTTTTCAATTTATGAGTAATGCACAAACGTGTGAGAACACTAACGGTATCCTTTATATAATTTCTTCAACAATTTATTCTTGCCAGTTGATTACGATTAAAAACTCCACTTTCCTGGTAATTTCTCCAGAAATGATATAAGCAAGTACGATGGTACTAATTTGATACAATAAAAAAACAGGTACAAATCGGCGACAAAGGAACATAGGATTATATCTTACATCAATAATAATAATAATTATAATGCGATTCTTAAAATTAACAAACCAGTTAAACATTTGGGTTTTTCCCTTTAATAATGCAGAGTATGAAGCAACACTTTTTTCTTTTGCAGAATGTTAAGTGGAATACATTGTTCATTAAAGCTTATATTTGCATGAACAATAGCGGATTAGCCGTAGCCAAAAATACGGTTGAATTAACAATCATCATGGTTGAGAAATTAGTTTGAGAATGTATTTTTTATAACTTTGTACTATGTAGAGAACTAAAAACCTAATATTCTCGTCTAAAAAAAACAACGTTAGCATTATTTCCACGTTTACACTGCTCATTAAAACGTAATAGGAATAATAAAATATGATTTCATATTTGACAGTCTAACATTGTCCCTTCTTCTCTGAACATGAGTATGAAATTAAATAACAAATTCTCATTAAATAGTATATAAATTTAAGACCAAAAAACAGGCAATGTGATTCATTTATAAGAAATTTATAACATTTTTTCAAAACAAAAAAACATTGAATAGAAGAATTTAAAAATTAATTCAATGTTTCGACTCAGATTTTGGGGGTTATTAGGTACAGAAATCAATATTATACTTAATAATAACAATAATAATAATATGTTTATAAAACACAAAGAAACTGATGCCACTCCTTGTATAACAATATCTCCATCTTCTAAAAGATCCACTACAGCGAGTAAACACATTGCAAGGAGGCTAAAGGAGCGGACAAAATCATTCACTCTACACTGCGTGGGTGGGACCAATAACTTGACTACCAGCAAGCGCCAAACGTCCACGTCGTATTGGTGCTGACAATGTCACTCACTGCATCAAACATGATTATAAATCTAGGATGACACCAACAACAGCCCTAAGGCTCTCAAACATAATCTGACGCATAGAGTACACCGCTATTCCCAATCAGAAGAGAGAAAAACATTGCTTCGAAAAGAATATTGTGACTTTCATGGAGGTTTTGATAATCTACTTGGGTGGTAAGTGTATTTGTTATAACACTCAATATTGGTGTTTCTCATAGTTCTTAGAGATTTCTCGACATAAAAAATGAATCATTGATCAAGGAGGTGATAAAATAAGAAAGATAAAAATAAATTTTTACAACACCCCTCAAACACATTTTCTGACTTTTCAAAAAGAAATTATTCACCGTAATTTAATGTAGTGTACAAATAAATTATAACTGATCATTTTCTCATAATTTCCTATTTTAATTCGATTTTATGATTTTTTTTAAATATAGACTCGTAGAGGGACCATATTTATTTTAATATGAATACATATATCTCTTGCAATAATACAAATAGTGTTGTAAAATTTATATACAACAAGTGCAATCTTCTGTCGGAAACACCTAGCATTGCAGAAAATAATGATGTATCCATATATTGGTTCTGCTATTTTTCGCGTTAAATAATCCTTCCCATATTTACATAAACGTTTTTAAATGTAGAAGCGGCCCCGACTTCGACAGCACGAAAAAATACACAAGTAAAGCCGCGCACATGGCTTTAATCTCCCGACCAAAGCCCCCACCCCGACCAAAGCCCTAGACCTGCAATTCTCTTGGAGGCGGAGAGGTGTAATTCTGTGCATTTGCAGAGCGCCCCAAGTCCGTCTCTCAGAGCGCTTGCTTGTTTCTGTGGCTGCCCTAACGACCACCCGCCGCCCGCGCGAGCCTCGTGTCGTGGTCAAGACATTCGCAAGGGCAGCGAACCCTTGACCCCGGCCGTGGGGCCCTTCGCCTCAATGGGCCGTGATTGCTGGATCGACGGTTGGGGCCTTGGGCCGTGGGAGGAGGCGGCGGAGGGCGAGCGAACGGCCGCGAGCGCCCTGCGAGGGGTCGTGACGATGCTGGCGCCTCGCGTTCGTTTGCCAGGGCGAAGTTTCAGAGTTTCCCTTTGAACGTACTAATGCTGCTTTATAAAGATGTCGTTATTCATGGCGAGAATCAGAGCATGAGATCAACGTTTCTTCCTGATCACGTTAACATTATTCCAGGACATTGTAGGAAATAACGGTGAGATATCAAGATTATACACTAGAGTTCTCTTAGCTGCCATTTGTTGAAATACTTATATTTAAATTATTTTTCTTGGGATTACTTTTGTGATTTTATTGCTTGTGAAATCTATTATCATAAAGCTCTTCTTGCTAATAAAACACAATAAAGAAGCTTTATTAGTACAGGAATAAATTTACAATACGGTTGAACTGTAGCAATAGAAATTCTAAGTAACAAATCTTCTATTACGACATACTCAAATAGTACTGACAGGTTAAGACAATACTGTATTCTTGCAATTCCTCGAATGCTCTCTTTTCTTGCGTGACTTATTCTTGCTGAATAAAAGCATTGAAATTAAATGCGGTGCCGGCTTTTCTTCCTATAAATAGCACATTTAGTACAACACAAATTATTTGATGGGATAAGTTTGACTCACACCGATCACAACACCACAGAGATTGAAAAAAACAGTTGAACAAACTTGATTCCGTTGCTGTGTAAACGGTGCTTGTTGAAATCTGATAGGAACCGAATACAAAACAATTGCAGGAATGAAGAATATTTTCTAACGAATCGCTGCGCTTGCACCTTTCAAAAGCACCCGAACCCAATCTTCGAGCGTCCGATCACTTTTGTCCTTGTCGCTCCGTTTCGAAATCGCTCCGGCGAAGAGCGGCCGCGGCCCCGCGACGAATAAATCACCTCTCGGCCGTTTTCATGCTTAATTAATCCACATTTCATTCTTACTTATCCATAAACTCCAAGTGCTCTCCTGTCTCGGATATTCGAAATCTCTGAACGCGGGCGGTTGATGAGGCCGTTCGCGCGATTCCATTGGGCGTCGCCGAGGGTCTCGCTGCGCGCAGCCAGTCGGAGAGCACGCGCCCGCGGCCCCGCGCCGCCCCACCGCCCTCCTGCCTCCCACGCACCCCCACCGGGCCAAAATAACACACCCTCACGTAGCTCTCACATAACTGCCACCCCCACCCACTCTCCACACCCCTCCGTTCTCTAAGCACCAGCCCCACATCGCCCCCACCGCCCTCCTGCTTCCCACGCACCCGCACTGCCGGTCCACAATAACACCCCCGCGTCGCCTCCATCATTAGCCTCATGCTGCATCACGTAGCTCTCACATCACTCCCACCACCATCCCCACCCTCCCTTCCCAGCCCACTCCACCTCTGTCTAAACAACATTCCCACGCCCTCCACCACCCTCCCCTCCCCCCTCGGTTCAAAGTATCACCCCCGTTCCGCCCCATATCGCCCCCATCGCACAACCCTCAAGCCGCTTCACGTAGCTCTCCCACCTCACTCCTCCAATCATCTGCAACCCTATCGCTTCCACCCCTCTGCCAAAACAATACCCCCGCTCTGCCCCACATCGCATATATCGTACTATCCTCATGTCGTAGCATTCACACCCCTCTAACCCCCACCCCACACCCCCTAGACACCCCAGAGCATCCTACCTACCCATATGCCCTATCCCATTAGTCCAAACACTTCCGCTCCGCCTCTGTCGCCCCCACCGCACTACCCTCATGACGTAGCTCTTACACCCTCGCACCCCACATCCCCGCCCCCTTCCCACCACTCCCCTGAACAAACGACCCCCGCTCCTCCCCACAACACCCCCATCGCACTACCTCACGCCGTAGCTCCTACACCCCTCCTACCCCAACCCTACGCCTCCTCCCCATCCTCTTCGCACCCAACCAACCCTACCCCATCTGTTCAAACTACACCCACTCTCCATCTTAATCGCCCCAACCGCACTACCCTCATGTTGTAGCTCCTACCAAAATTCCCATCCACGCACCCCTCGCACCCCAGCCCCTACGCACACCACACATCCCATCCCACCTGTCCAAAGACATCCGCTGGGCCTCTGTCGCCGCCAATGCGCTACCCTCATGCCGTAGCTCTCACTCTCCTCCCAGCCTACACCCCCGCATCCTTCCCACCACTCCTGTGAACAAAAGACACTCCCGCTCCTCCCCACACCTCCCTCATCTCACTGCCCCCCCGCTCTCACACTCCCCGCCGCAACCCTCCGTCCCACCACCCATCGCCCTCCCGCCACCTCGCCCTCACCCACCCTACACCATTCTCCCTTAGTCACACTTCGACATTTCACCCCTCCATTACACTCTCCCGCCTATCGCCCCGCCTACACTGCGGTCTCTCTCCACCACAATTCATTTCAACTCTTCTCAATGATGCCTTAGTTTACGTGGCAAGATTCAAACCATCGCGCCTTTTCTCCTGTCTGACCACGCAAAGTTCACCATACAGAGTAGAACGAATGTATTTCTTCGGCAACGAAACAGGGGATTTGACTGTAGCTCAGAGGCGTCATTTCGGCTTGAAGATCTTTTATATGCAGTAAATCTAGAACATGGAATAGTGAATTTTACTTTCCCTCTGAAGGAAGGCATACGAAGACTTTCTCGCCCTTAAAATTCCATTTTAACTACCCTAAAAAATACACGGTTGAACTCTCTAACTGGGGTGTGACAACCAGTCACATGTCTTACATGTAACACCAATCTTTCTTCCATTTCTCGGCATATTCACGCCGTCAACTCCTATTGTATCTCGCCTTTTAGTCACTGTATGGTATTCTCCCTTAACTCGTACGTTGTCCCTCTGTAGCTCACACAATTTTCGAGCCGCCCCACGCATACCTCTGCCTCGCCACCCTGATCACACTCACACCCTCTCCAACACACACTGCTCACGTCACCGCCCACCCTCTCCCTCTCGTCGCCCTACTTTCATTCACAGTAATGAGATTACATGGACACTGCAACGAATATTTCTTTATCTCTTGTAGTGTCACCCGTCCGCCGGTACTAAAAACAGTTTTGCATTTATGCGCAGGTTGTCGTGTTGAAAACGCTGACTCTTGTTAAAGCGAATGGATCAATTACGATCTAAGCTAATAGATGACCGATAATCAGTACAGCGTGATGGAGCAAGCTTTTAGGGATACCGTTTATTTTTGGAGAATATTTTCTTCATGAGAATTCGTTTCGGTATCGTGAGATGTATGCAGTAAAAAAAGAGTTTGTTGATCGGGAAAATAAAACTTTCCTGTGCTAAACTTGCAGATAGCACTATTAATAACACTTTAATTTCCTATACATATATGTCTCTTTACAAACGTGGAACTAAAATTAAAAAAGGATAATTGAAATTTTAAAAATAAAAAGTTAATTTGTACCAAATTACCTGTAATTGAAAAATAAGAAATTCACAGAAGATTATAGTACGGAAACGATTGTTATTTTATATAGTAGTCCCTGCGAATACCGTTAAATATGCAGAGCTTGAGCATCTATGGGATCAACAAGGGTTCGTTTTAGTTACCATTTTATTGTACCGTTCAGATCAGAATCGTTCAATTTACTACTTTTGTCAGATGATATCTAAACGTACCTTTATTGTTAATTAAAACTTGTAATAAACGTAAAACTACACAAATGGAAGTTTCATTTTACATCGATTTGCATTTACATGGACCCAGCTAACAGGCTGTGTATTCGTACCAATGTCACCCCCGAAACTAGCGAAAGCCATGCAAAAGGTTAAGTGCCGTGTATCCGCGTTATTTGGCAAACTTTGTCTTGCCCTTGCACACCCTTTTCTTGTTTCTCTTCTGTATTAGCATGGGCGTACCTTTAGTTCAGACTACTATGTCCTTAAATAATTGGCTAATGGGACATTTTTATATCTTACATTAAAAGTAAAACACGATGCTTTTATTACATTAAAAGTATGGTTTCACTAATTTTGTAAAATATCCTGAACTTTTAACATTGTTGCTATTTCCAAAGTTCTATACCCGCCTAAAACATGTTTCAATTAACTCTAATATAGATAGATATCACGATATTTTAATATTTTAAATGTATGGTCTATTTACATAGAGCATTTGTAATTGTGCTTCGAGCTGTATGTATAGCGAATGACATCTTAATAGATGAACTACATTTATTCTCTTCAATATCCTAAGTCGTGCACGAATCATTCAACCTAAATTCTGACAAGTATAACGCTTACATTGATTGTAATCTAAAAACGCTATTGATATATACTCCAGTTAATTTTTTGTAGTATTACGTTTTACAATTATTGGTTTGTGAAGAGTAACTTTTATTATATTTCAAAATCATACTGATTTATTCTTTGTTTCTTCAAATGTTCGCTGTCTATTTTCATCTAATTAATGCCGTTATTCTTCAATAACCGTGATTCCAGTCTTCTAAAACGTTGGAGATGAATACTTAACATATTTAAATTATATCAGAACTGAAGGATATTCATTCTTTTTCAATATATTACTCGACATTTAATAGAAAAAGTAACTCCCTTTTTAAAAATGAACATTCGATAGAAATATTATCATTCTTTATATTAATTCATACCTGCCCGTCTTCAGTTCCTTTCCACTTTTAATGGCGGAATCTGACAGAATACGTGTTAGATCTATTACTTCAACGTCTATCATCGATGTCTCAAATCTATAGAATTTCTTTTGACCCCTTTTGGAGTATATGTATATTCTGGAGGCCAGGTCTACCGCGACATTGTAGCAAACAAAGGTATTATTAAAGCGATAAGAATTTTTTTAAGAGACGTCATTTTAGGATTGAGGTTCTTTAACATGCGTAAATCTGCGTGTCGAGATAAACATCTTTACATCCTCTCCAAAGGAATGGGGATTATATTCACCATTAACGACAGGATTCGAACCCATGAACCAAATAATAGATCGCTACCTTGTTTCTCCAAGGAAGACACAAATTTAAGAAAAGATTACTAAAGAAATGTATGATAATAGAAACTTTTCTCTATACGAGTTTTAGAAAATTATTTTTAAAAGTACCGAAAATATGAAAAAAAATATACGAAACTGAATGTAGGGTGACACATGCACGCGTGCTGTCCCATAACGATCGATACAGTTTCGAACCCATGACGGAAATTACTGCTAAACATATTTTAAACCACTAAAGAAGCTAAGGGGTATCGATGGAGAGATTTCTTTAGAATCGTAGAAACTCCAATCCTATGCACTTGCGGGCAGGTTAGAAACATGAAAGTAGTAGAAGTACAAACTGAAACGAATCGGAGAAAACAAAAATGTTCGATGTCCAGATGCGTCAAATTTTGAAAAGCAAGTAAAAGGATTCTAAGTTCCAGACATCGACATTTTTTCTTGACATTAATAGTTGAAGGACACTACAGATATCTACAGAACCGGTAAAATATGACATCGAACTATTTTGTTTTTTTCCAATTCTTAACGGTTCTTGTTCGTATCTACCCAAGAGCTCCCAATTTAATATGCTACAATGCTTTATTGAGAAAATGCTTCATCAGAGGCCCCGCCCATCGATTTACAAGAGCGCGGGTGGGGGTGGGGGGGGGCGCGTTCAGTCCCCGGGCGACGGCAATTGCGCGGGCGGAGGAGCACTCCGGGCTGATTGGGCGCGATCAACCTGCGTCGCACATCCCCCCTCCCCTCCCCCCCTCCGCTCCACGAGGAGTTTCGTAACCCTTACTACTTCGAACTACCTCTCTCCGTCAGTTCTCCAATGAATCCTCGTCGGATTTTGACGTTCCCCTCAGAATTTTCGGAACTTTTCCGTCTCCTCGAAGGAAAAAATATTTTTCATTTTAATAATCAGTGTCTTTAGCAATGTTCTGGAATAAAAATGAGAAGAAACGCCGAAAAATAATATTTAAACTAAATTAGTAAATGTAATTATAGTAAATTAGAAATGTTTCCGTTGAACACTTATATAATTATCAAAAATTATCAATTCATTGAGATTTAATACGTTGACATATTAAATTGTATGAATGTAAATGCACATTTTCACAAAGTACTCGTACAAATTCTTTGGGCGTGTATTTGGGCATTCCATTGCAAACGTGGTAATACTTTTTAAAACGGTTTTAATCAATCATATAGCATGCGTTATTATCCTTCGTAACGTTTCGATACTCACATTTTGAAATCTTCAAATGTTCATCTTTGTATTTCGGTAACAATTCTCAATAATCTGATATGTTTTGATTCATAACGAAGTATTGATTCATTGTTTATATTAATTTATAGAATAAAGGTTATTTATCTAAAGGTTAAATTATATCCATTTATGATTGATTAATTGATTGCTGACGCTGGGAACGTCCACATTAATCCCGTGTCTACAGTGAATAATTTATAGACACCCCCTCCCCTCTAGATGTTAAGATGCGGCGCCAACCTATCGTCGGCCTGCAGGGGATTTCCCTCTCCGAAGTATCTCCCACCAGCGGCGCAGCGCCCCAGCCGGAAAAAGCGCTAAGCTCCCGACTCGATAAAGCGGTAGTGTAGTGTATGTAAGTATAAGGAGTATTATCAACATTCACTTTCTCCCACTTACTTCGGCGAATTTTCGACAGAAAAACTCTTTCTGCTGGGCCCTGGATACGAAAAACTGTCTACATTTTGTTCCTGTATGTAGTAAACTATTTTCTCTAACACGATGTATAGTCATAATCCACTTTTTGTGGGTCTTTGAAACCGAAAAATCGATTGACGGCAAAATATCTGACTGTCCGTCAGTCCGTAGTCAACGTTAGTGACAACAAAACCGTTCATCCTATTTTCTCCAAACTTACATTCCCCGACTGATTTAATAGTACTGAAGATCCTACGAGTTTGAAATGGATATTTAAATTGAGTGGGGAAGGCTACTTTACAAGGAGCTTCATTTATATATTCAAAATGTTCTCAAAAATGTTTCCCAAATTTTTTATTAAACTTTGCCTTTGGGTAGAGTAATGGACGCATAAAAAATGGCCCAAGTCTTATGCAAGTTGAAATCCCTCATTTTTCAAAAATTACATAAGTTCACGTTTTTTCAGCATCTTTCTAGAACCACAAGAAAAACTTTTATAAATACTTCGATGGAAATTTGTTTTCTTAATTAAATCTGTTCTTCAAAGACAGATCTTGAAATAACGTCATGTACAAGTTTTCGAAAAAATGAATATTTATCGTGAAAAATAGGCAATTTTTTCATTGTTTTTCTCAAAACGGCTCCAATGTTTTTAAATTTTTACCTCGTATGTATCAACGGTCCTAAAAATAAGTGATGCTAGTACCATTTTATGCGAACTCACTGTATTTTCGAAAAATGCATAAAGATAACATTCCAAAACTACAAATGTTAAAACAGATTTGTGTGTTTCCGTGGATACGAGAAGGAACCCTTAAAAGATCCGCACAGGCATTATTTTCGTGGAACTCTCTGAATTTTAGAAAAAAATTGGAATTTAGAAATAGTGCGAGAAAGTATGTGCTGTTGGAGCATCACAAGTTTCGTTACGAGGGTCCGGCATTAAGAATTTTCTATCTAAAATTCGTTGTTTTCGCACTTCACAATACTATTTTTTCTTCCAAACTAAGAGCTACAAAATAAAAAGAGTGAAACATTCAGAAACTAAGAAATCTCAAATTTGTGTAACCTTATTCTAACATACTACCTGCATTTGAAACAAAATCAAGAACCATAAAACCGAGCAAGCAAGCATTGCATTGCATTGCTTGGACTTTCCACAATCTTGACTCGATTGAGCGTCACGTCATTTCTCAGGTGTGCAATTGAGATACACGGCAGCGCTGCGGAACGATCGTATAGCGGCGAGCACCGCATGCGATGCATCAAAGGAATATTTCTCGCTAAAGGCAGCAGGAAGCGCGTTTCCTGCAGCCCCCTCGTCATTGCCGCAATTCATTCTGCGCGCCGCAAACGTCTCCGTCTGCGCTCGTAACGCGAGGCCGTAAAACCATTCGAGGAAGACCGCCTCATTTCGCAATCAAAAGCTCACGCAACGCGGTGGAAAGCAACGCAATTCCAGCCCAGGGAGCATCCACACGCGACCGCAGCAGTGCGCCGAGATGACGCTTGTGGAAGAGCTAGGGAAGCCAAGCCCCGGATTCATTCACTCTTTCTGCAGAATTGTAGACTAGGAATTGCGCGAGACAAAACCAGTATTTTTTGCAGTTGCCGAGAAAAACTATGTATTTAAATTAAATGTGGTAAATTAAACTTGTTATCTAGAATCAAGAAATATATTTTTTATACCTGAAAACAAAGTTAATTTACAATATTTAACTATTAGACGATGTCTACCTCACCAGCGATCTAATTAGAAACGATGTAGCCTTGAAGTGTTTGCTTCTCGCAAGTGAAGAAATGAAAGTAACTTCCGGTCTGTGCATTTGGTTTGGCGAGTATACTTCAGGCCAGAGGTTCAGCTAGGTTGAACGGGACATTGTTGTGAAGTATTAGATAAAGCCACAGGGCTCTGGGAAGAATGAAAGAGCTGTGGTACCCGAAGTTCTGATTTACTTTTACTTCAGATTCGCAATACGGAAATTCTAAAGGATCTACGAGACTAAATCAGTATTTTTTTCCGTATCGAAGAAAACCTTTGCAGCGTTGAGGTGTTTGCTTCTTGCAAGTGTGGAAATGAAAGAAAGCGCCTGTCTATGCTTTTGGTTTCGTACAGATACTTCGGGCCCTTATCGCTTCAGGCCGTTCCACATAAAATGTCACTTATCTCACCGACCAGAACACGACAGCAACGGCACTTAAACTCAGCTCCTTGAACGATGTTTAATAACATCGAAGGTCTTGCGTCGACGTTTTATTAACCCTCAACCTGGATATTTACATTCTTTTACACAAATGGGACTCTGGGGTTACACCCCCCAATAAAATAATACACAATTTGGAACTTCTTTATGACTTGAATATTGCCGTGTGCCGGTTGTGGGTTAACATGGATGTTTTAATGTTAAGCAACGATGTACAAAACATCGAAGCCTTATTGGCGCCGTGGGATCCCCCCCGGAGCACCGTGCGGGCGAAGAGGCAAAGCGCCAAGGCGCGCGGGGGGGGGGGGAAGGAGGCTGCGGGAGGGGCGGCGCCTGAGGAGCGTTAATGTCGCGCGCACTTACGGCCTCATCATCGCCCTCCGCGCTGCGCCGCCATTAAGGCCTTTGTGAGCTAAGGCCCTTGCGCCCACGACTCCAACCAGCTCTGTATTGAAATCGGCCCTCGCGCCCTGCGGCCCTCGCGCCCTGCGGCCCTCGCGCCCTGCGGCCCTCGCGCCCTGCGGCCCTCGCGCCCTGCGGCCCTCGCGCCCTGCGGCCCTCGCGCCCTGCGGCCCTCGCGCCCTGCGGCCCTCGCGCCCTGCGGCCCTCGCGCCCTGCGGCCCTCGCGCCCTGCGGCCCTCGCGCCCTGCGGCCCTCGCGCCCTGCGGCCCTCGCGCCCTTCGGCCCTCGCGCCCTTCGGCCCTCGCGCCCTTCGGCCCTCGCGCCCTTCGGCCCTCGCGCCCTTCGGCCCTCGCGCCCTTCGGCCCTCGCGCCCTTCGGCCCTCGCGCCCTTCGGCCCTCGCGCCCTTCGGCCCTCGCGCCCTTCGGCCCTCGCGCCCTTCGGCCCTCGCGCCCTTCGGCCCTCGCGCCCTTCGGCCCTCGCGCCCTTCGGCCCTCGCGCCCTTCGGCCCTCGCGCCCTTCGGCCCTCGCGCCCTTCGGCCCTCGCGCCCTTCGGCCCTCGCGCCCTTCGGCCCTCGCGCCCTTCGGCCCTCGCGCCCTTCGGCCCTCGCGCCCTTCGGCCCTCGCGCCCTTCGGCCCTCGCGCCCTTCGGCCCTCGCGCCCTTCGGCCCTCGCGCCCTTCGGCCCTCGCGCCCTTCGGCCCTCGCGCCCTTCGGCCCTCGCGCCCTTCGGCCCTCGCGCCCTTCGGCCCTCGCGCCCTTCGGCCCTCGCGCCCTTCGGCCCTCGCGCCCTTCGGCCCTCGCGCCCTTCGGCCCTCGCGCCCTTCGGCCCTCGCGCCCTTCGGCCCTCGCGCCCTTCGGCCCTCGCGCCCTTCGGCCCTCGCGCCCTTCGGCCCTCGCGCCCTTCGGCCCTCGCGCCCTTCGGCCCTCGCGCCCTTCGGCCCTCGCGCCCTTCGGCCCTCGCGCCCTTCGGCCCTCGCGCCCTTCGGCCCTCGCGCCCTTCGGCCCTCGCGCCCTTCGGCCCTCGCGCCCTTCGGCCCTCGCGCCCTTCGGCCCTCGCGCCCTTCGGCCCTCGCGCCCTTCGGCCCTCGCGCCCTTCGGCCCTCGCGCCCTTCGGCCCTCGCGCCCTTCGGCCCTCGCGCCCTTCGGCCCTCGCGCCCTTCGGCCCTCGCGCCCTTCGGCCCTCGCGCCCTTCGGCCCTCGCGCCCTTCGGCCCTCGCGCCCTTCGGCCCTCGCGCCCTTCGGCCCTCGCGCCCTTCGGCCCTCGCGCCCTTCGGCCCTCGCGCCCTTCGGCCCTCGCGCCCTTCGGCCCTCGCGCCCTTCGGCCCTCGCGCCCTTCGGCCCTCGCGCCCTTCGGCCCTCGCGCCCTTCGGCCCTCGCGCCCTTCGGCCCTCGCGCCCTTCGGCCCTCGCGCCCTTCGGCCCTCGCGCCCTTCGGCCCTCGCGCCCTTCGGCCCTCGCGCCCTTCGGCCCTCGCGCCCTTCGGCCCTCGCGCCCTTCGGCCCTCGCGCCCTTCGGCCCTCGCGCCCTTCGGCCCTCGCGCCCTTCGGCCCTCGCGCCCTTCGGCCCTCGCGCCCTTCGGCCCTCGCGCCCTTCGGCCCTCGCGCCCTTCGGCCCTCGCGCCCTTCGGCCCTCGCGCCCTTCGGCCCTCGCGCCCTTCGGCCCTCGCGCCCTTCGGCCCTCGCGCCCTTCGGCCCTCGCGCCCTTCGGCCCTCGCGCCCTTCGGCCCTCGCGCCCTTCGGCCCTCGCGCCCTTCGGCCCTCGCGCCCTTCGGCCCTCGCGCCCTTCGGCCCTCGCGCCCTTCGGCCCTCGCGCCCTTCGGCCCTCGCGCCCTTCGGCCCTCGCGCCCTTCGGCCCTCGCGCCCTTCGGCCCTCGCGCCCTTCGGCCCTCGCGCCCTTCGGCCCTCGCGCCCTTCGGCCCTCGCGCCCTTCGGCCCTCGCGCCCTTCGGCCCTCGCGCCCTTCGGCCCTCGCGCCCTTCGGCCCTCGCGCCCTTCGGCCCTCGCGCCCTTCGGCCCTCGCGCCCTTCGGCCCTCGCGCCCTTCGGCCCTCGCGCCCTTCGGCCCTCGCGCCCTTCGGCCCTCGCGCCCTTCGGCCCTCGCGCCCTTCGGCCCTCGCGCCCTTCGGCCCTCGCGCCCTTCGGCCCTCGCGCCCTTCGGCCCTCGCGCCCTTCGGCCCTCGCGCCCTTCGGCCCTCGCGCCCTTCGGCCCTCGCGCCCTTCGGCCCTCGCGCCCTTCGGCCCTCGCGCCCTTCGGCCCTCGCGCCCTTCGGCCCTCGCGCCCTTCGGCCCTCGCGCCCTTCGGCCCTCGCGCCCTTCGGCCCTCGCGCCCTTCGGCCCTCGCGCCCTTCGGCCCTCGCGCCCTTCGGCCCTCGCGCCCTTCGGCCCTCGCGCCCTTCGGCCCTCGCGCCCTTCGGCCCTCGCGCCCTTCGGCCCTCGCGCCCTTCGGCCCTCGCGCCCTTCGGCCCTCGCGCCCTTCGGCCCTCGCGCCCTTCGGCCCTCGCGCCCTTCGGCCCTCGCGCCCTTCGGCCCTCGCGCCCTTCGGCCCTCGCGCCCTTCGGCCCTCGCGCCCTTCGGCCCTCGCGCCCTTCGGCCCTCGCGCCCTTCGGCCCTCGCGCCCTTCGGCCCTCGCGCCCTTCGGCCCTCGCGCCCTTCGGCCCTCGCGCCCTTCGGCCCTCGCGCCCTTCGGCCCTCGCGCCCTTCGGCCCTCGCGCCCTTCGGCCCTCGCGCCCTTCGGCCCTCGCGCCCTTCGGCCCTCGCGCCCTTCGGCCCTCGCGCCCTTCGGCCCTCGCGCCCTTCGGCCCTCGCGCCCTTCGGCCATCTGTTGGCCCTCGGACTCGTGCGTTATTCTCGCTCGGGAGCACCTACCGCTACTCCATAACCCCCATAACCTTAGAGGCATCGTCAGAAAGTTAAGCATTCACGGATGTAACCAAAAAAGTTATTTCATGATGTTCGACATGAATTACAACAGGAATTTTCATTATCTATACAACACGTAAGGATGCTATTAACATCCTTCAATCCCTGCTTGTGAGAAATATTCCAATGCAATTTAAATAACAATGAGGAACATGACAATTCGTCTCCGACAAACCTATTTTCTCGCCTTCTACGCGTCTGCTGTTTGTAATTGCTCCACTTCTTGAGAACCCTTTGAAATAGAGATTAGGCTTGGTAAAAACCATGAGCATATTTGTTGAATTTGTGAATGCCAAGCTGTTTTAATGTATGCTATTTTTGTAAAAAAAAAAAAACTGAAAATATGTTTGTATAAAAACGTGTCCAAAAATAGTGCGTATTACATAGGCTGGAGTGCGATCAGAGTGTTTTCGAAAAATAGTTTGTTTGTTTTTTGCATAAATTCTATTAACGACAATTGTCTTAACACAGAACTAATGCAAAACCTCCAGTGCCCACTGTTAAGAAAGCCCGAATCACGTGCAAAGAAGAGAAACATACCTGTCAAGGACTTTTTTTAACAATATATAAAGTTTAAATAGAGTATTTTATTTTACTTACTTTTAATTATTTTCATGAATTACTTACGTAATATTACTTATTACTGTTTTTAATTTAGAAATTACACTTCCGTCATTTGACGGAGATGCAAGCCTATTTGTGGGAGCACCAGCCGCCACTGGCAAAAAATGCATCTTGCTATATGCAGTTGTTTGCTGAATACAACTATTACAACAAAAACTGTCCGATAGAGCATGGTTTTCACAATATGTGCAATGAAACGTTCGGACATTAGGGAATACTAATACCGAAGTAAGCTTGATTACACCATTACTATTTTCGTTCCAACTTGAATTCTAGTTCAGGAGAAACTGGCTATTGAGAATCAATAAGAATCGAGCGTACTCGTATTCCACTTTCCTGCATAATAATCTAAGAGAGTCAATATTTGTTGATGAAAACTTCTCCGTATCCGTAACTTCTCCGTCCTTACTGCATTAGAGACACTACACAAATTGATAGTATAAATACTTGTCTCCAGATCTTAATGTAGAGAAAATGTGGAAACTTATTTGATTTAGGACACCTCCAATCGAATACATAATACTGGTTTTTCTGTAAAATATTCAATGAAAGTTTCAATTTAAAATTTATTCAGCCTCAAGTAGATTCTGTTGTCTCTGTGAACAATTAAATGTTAAATTAAAAAGTCCCAGCTGACATGACAACACGAAGCGTATTGCAGTATCACAGCATATGGTTCACAAAAGACGTTTCGATACGTTTTACAAAAAATTACACTATATGAAAAAAATGGCCCGAGAGGGAGAATGTTGCCTCCATTTCCATATTTTTCATGCAAAATTTGATGGTCCTAGTTATCCGTATTTGAGAGATATTCCATTTGTCCCAGCTAACTTTCAATGTTTTCAATATTCATCATTTTAACTATTTTTTTATAATACTTTCGTATTCAGGAGCTCGAGGTAAAGTAAAATTCAAATAAAATTATCAGGTTACAAATTTGCTGTTGATAAATGTTATTATAACTATGCTATGTTATTAAACCTATGAAGTTTCAAACCAATGAAGTACTATCACGCATCTATAGAACGAAATGTGGACAGGAAAACGTAGAGTATTCGATACACTAATATTCATAATTTGAGAGAAATGTTAACTCTGGGAACACATAACCACTTGACTTTTTCCTAGAAAGAGCAGTTTTCTATGAAATGGCAGATTAAGCGCAAACGCCAATACGAAAAAAATGTTTAACTGTACTGGGATGCAGCCGCACAGGAATACGTTAAACATTAAATGCATTCTGCAGAGATTGTGAGCACTAGATGTGTAATCAAAATCACAATTACAATATATTAGCATTATAAATCATACATTTTAAACTTATATTACGGCCCGCAAAAACCGTGACTTCTGAGTTCCAGACGTATGACTAACTACAATTTTGTTAATACTGCTCCCTGCAGCTGCACCTATTTCCACAAGGGTTACGCACGTATTACGTCACCTCCGCCCACGACACATGCATGTGGAATAATGTCTTATTTCCTCTACACAACGATTTTAAACACGCAAGTACGGTTGCAAAGATATAAGGGATATTCCATAATAGATTTTCGTTACACGTGACATTACATTGCGATTTTAACAAGCAACCCCTTCCCCACTACCGAAAAACTTTCGCAAAAATGGATTTAAAATAATATAATTTTACCTTCACGTTCACTGTCTTTTCAGTCTTTCACGGAAACTGATTTCCTAGTAATAATCAGTTTCTTGAGTTGATTAAAATGGAAAAAGTTTGAAAACAAATTTTAAAATTACATTTAAAATATAATAATAATAATAATAATAATAATAATAATAATAATAATAATAATAATAATTAAATATAACAAAATTAAAAGAACTAAACAAATATTGCGAAGCAGTTGCGTTGCCCAAAGCGGTCAACATGAGGTGATAAGTCTCAGAAGCTGCGTGTAACAATATTAATCTCGCGTCTCTTCCATCGATTTTGTGTCTTGTCTAATTGTGGCAACACCGTACGTCTCCCCCCCCCTTCCCTAGGAAACTCCCGCCCCTTTCGCTGAGCGCGGTGCGACGTATGGCGCGAGAGGAGTTTCTAGGCTGAGTTGCGAGCGACCGCAAAGACAAGGATGAGGTGGGTGGAAGTGTGTGTCGCAGCGACGGCGCGCAGACCTCCAGTGCGGTTAGTTCCCCAGGCGCAGCGCGGCGCAGCGCGGCGCAGCGCTGCGAGCGAAAGCGCAGCACGCCACGAGCAGACGCAGTGCGCCCAAAGAGCAAACACCGCACAAACATTCCTTGGATAAAAAGTATGTTTAGCATGCGGCCGCGAACCGCGGTTTCTCCTGCTTGTGTTTTGTGAGCGAAATACCCATCTCTTTTCATTCTAACTAATAATGTGCAAAGCACTGCGAAACATGTGCAAAAACTATGCGATGTGTGTGTGAAACTTGTTTTGCATACACCGGCGCACATATTAAGTAACTTTTTATTTTAAAGTTTCATGAAAGAAATATTACAATAAAAATGTACATGAAATTTCACCAACTCTTGCGAACCTATTAAAGTTGGAGGTGAACCTGGGAGTTGGAGGGAACAGAAGGCCTCGAGGCCTGAGACTCTCAAATAATTGTATTATAATTTTCATATACATGTAACATGTTCATATACAATGTAATTATTATTTAAACAATATGACTATTATTATTATTATTATTATTATTATTATTATTATTATTATTATCACTTCAGTTTAACATTAAATTGCATTCAAGCTTTATTTGAATTGTAAAATGATCGAAGACTATTTAGCCTCATCGCAGTAGCTTTAAATGACGCTCAAATGATGTCAACATTTTTACACGGAAGGAAAGACATGAAGAGAAAACTTTTATAAAACTCTAGGATTAATTTATTTTTATACAAGTAATCTTAATACTTTTATTTGTCTGCTCATTTCTTTTTCGTAGATTTTATTGTTGTAACACCCTTTGTATCACTCCCAATTAGGCAAGCAATTAAGTAATCGGGAAATTGTGTACTTCACAGTTGCTCCCACTTGCAGTTTATGTAGTTTCATAGAGACAGGAAGTCATGTTTTACAAGTTTTTTTTTCATTATCTTAGTGGGGAACCTAAATGTCAGAAGTCAAAAGGTGTGCTATTTTCTTACTTATAGTAAGAACGATTATATATTATACATTATATCTTTATATATAAACTTAATAATTATAAATATAACCATCTTGAAAATTATTCATACCACTTTTTTTTCACATCTCATGAACATTCAGCAACACATTTTCTTTCAATTACAGCCATGTTGAATTTGCTCCACTTTTTTATCACTGCTTTATTAATACTGCATGCTTTGTTATAGATTTTCAATGTTACATTTTTGGATGTAACTTAATTAGTTGGTAAAAATGGTTGAAAAACATAATATAAAATATAAATATATTTTATTTACATTGATTTGAATGTTAAATATCATGGATTCTCAAAGTTAATTTATTTGGAAAATGTTTATAGTTTTTAACAATATTTTTCTTTCATGATAACCACTATATCCCACCTGATTGATCATTCTTGCCTCAGCCCGATCTATTCAAATATATATTCCCTATTCCATTCATATTTATTACATTTACACGAAGGGTCCTCGGTGATTCTAACTCGATGAAAATACTACATTTCTAATTATCCATGGCCAGATAAGAATATTGGTAAGTTCGTCTTTCATATAAGTTTAATTCCTAGTCGGTCCAAAAAGGAAAGAAATATTATAATCCTGCCTTTCGGACCAGTGCGACGCGTGGGTGGGGACGGGAAGCGAGAACGGGGGGGGCGGGGGAGCGGGAGGGCGCGTGTATAATGCAGGTCGTGGAGGAGCCACGACCTGCGCCGCCGCCCCCGCCGCCAGCCGGAAGCTGCACTCCCTCATACATCAGCGGCGAGAAGCGGAGCAGGGACTCGGCCGCCCCGCCCCCGTCCCCCGCCCCCCGCTCCCCCCTCCCTCGCAGTGCGAGCGCGTCCCCTCGGCGCGTCCCGGATAAATCATGTCGCCTCCCCCGCGTCCCCCCCGCCCCCCGCCCCCGCCGCCGGCCGCTGCCTCGGAGCGTCCCCTTTAAGCCGCATGCGAAATCGCGAGACACAAACATCGGAATCGAATCACGCCGTCGCTGCAGCCAGAGCCGCGCAGGCGCCTTGTCGAATTCGCCCTTCCGGGGGCACGGGCGGAGCCAGCCGGTCATTCTGGAGGGGGCCATCGTAGAGTTTGCTAAATAACAAACATTTGTTATTATATTGTATATTATTTTTGTAGGATATAACTTACAACACAATATTTTTATATTGTTTGTTTACTACAGTAGCGGCCTTTATGCGACTGACAGTTCGATGCGCTCACACAATACTGTCACACAATATCACACACATGGCACCATCTACATGGCAGATACATTAAATCTCAAAACATTAACGCTCACTGACAGGCGACGACACGTCTTGATATTATGATCACCATAACCTTCGCCTCAGCCGAACCTTATCGCCTCCGCGTCTTCGTGTGAGTCAGATGAGCGGCAACGCTCAACCCTGGCTGTGAGAAAGTAAACAAATTCCCGCAAGCTGATTGCTTCAGAGCAGATCACATGACGAACCGCAGCACGAGAGAACTGTCAGTCTCCTATAAGCTGCCGGTACAGTAGTATTATGATTGTCACTATATAAATTTCTGTATCTTAATCCTTGTACAGAAATATAATTCTTAAATAATTACATAATTGTAATACAAATATTTCAATAAATTTTGCAATAAAATAATGTTACAAGCGAAATCTGTAAGCCTTTGAGGGGGGGATGGTCCCCATGTCCTGCATGCCCACCCCCGGGGTCCGCCGCTGTCCGCGTGTAGGCGTGGCGCTGGGGAGAGTAGCACTGTTTAGTTTAACGTACAATGAAGGCTTTCACGGTCGGTTTCTACATAATTAGAAGTTTCCGGGTTTGTAGGCCGGATCAGCCTCCGTTAGACCTCGGTCTACAAACCCGGAAATGTCTAATTACTGTTTAGTTTGTTTGGCATTTACTTCTTACTTTGGCCATTGGGACAGGTAATGAGACTGCATGAATGTTAACTCTGTGAAGAAGTTCAGATACTGCAAAAGAAACGAGTTGAAAATTTACATCGGAGATATTTGTGATTTAAATAGTAGAACATAAATACCAAGAAATACATTTTTAAATGAAAGTAGAAAGCGAACATAAAACGTAGATTAATGTTATCGAATCTGTACGTATGCGTGTGCAAATACGTTGTCTCCTACTGAATATAAGTAACTAGAACCTTTTCCTTCGAGAACCTTCTTCCCCCAAATGGATTTATGATGTGTACTAAGTTATGTCCAAAAATAAGTTGTAAGTAAAAACTTTAGGAACGCATGCTAAATGCAGTAAGATGGAACGGACAGCAATTTTAAAACTTATCGGTTCTCATTATACTCGTAAAACGTAACATAAATTCTCATTATGCTCTACCTACTTTACTGAGTTTAATATAAACCTCTAATGTTAAGTAGGTTTGCGCCGAATGATATACATTTCAAAGAGGTACAGTGAAGATTCGTACAAATGCAACCTTTGTATCAAAGATATATGGACATTGAACAATGATTATCTTCGTCGCTGTCCTTTAATTTACTTTGAAAGTAGTAAATTCAGATTCAACTTATATATACCCCTCTCTATTATTATTATTATTATTATTATTATTATTATTATTATTATTATTATTATTATTATTATTACAGTGCCTCATTGAAATAAATAATATGATACAAATAAATAATATAATATGATAAAAATAAATAATATGAGTTACAAATAAATTGATATTCAAACATCTTTTTTTCCATAATAAACGCGAAGTCAATTTTCCTACAGGGGAAAATGCAAGGGGAGGCAAGGCCAACGGAAAGACGGAAGTACGAACTTCTGCAAAACAGTTGCGCGAGGTTATTTTAAGAAACATTAAAGATGAAAAGACGATAAGAAATGAGAGGAAGAAATGCGGCTGATAACGCTATCGCTCCAGCGAGCGACAAATCGGAATGTTCGTCTGATAATAACTCACGCCAACCTTGTGTGGATTTCAGCTGCCCCAACCACATTAAATAAATTATAAGTCTTTCAAAACAAATTCTTAAAAATAACTGTAATTCGTATCTTGGTTTGTCAGCAAAAATAAAATAGTAGAATAGTAAATATGAGTTCGATAAAAACATGTTTTTATCACGTAAACAATATGAATAAGAATTGAACAGTTAGTACGGAAAATGCAAATAAGGGTTTAAATAGTCTTGCGATTAGTAAACATATTTCTAATATTATCATTAAGTATAGAAAGAAATGTTTTATGGCTGCGCTAATATCACGAAATAGCCATCGTACAAAATGATTTCTTGAACTAATTGTTAATAGCAAAATGCAGTAAAAACAATAAAATGCATTCTCAGATTGATTGTAAATAATATAAAATTTCACGATATACAACTGTAATACTATTGTATGATGAGCGGCGATAAATGATTTCTTCGTGCAGACCAGAGCGTCTGCAATGGGTCCACCGTTTCTGTTCAGTAACTTGACATGAACATGGAAAAATAAAATTTCTTGATAGGAAATTAAAGAATATGCGCAGCAGATGTTTTTCAATGGTCACTCTAGAAAATGATGTAAAGATTATCAGATCTAATACATAGAGTATAGAAAACCTATTGAATGTTAATTGCATACCTTTCGTTGATCCAGCTCAGCCCTTTCACTATGGCGTTGCACGTATTATTATGCGGTTGTATGGCAAATTAGCTTGAAATATATGTAATGGTTTGAATTGTCACCAACTGCAGGTTCGAATGTTGTATCATACCGACACACTGCCAATAATTCTAATGCAAAATCACGAGTTCCAAATGCGACCGCTACGCCGGACTTGCCAAGGACACCGGTCCGTTGCCGCACTCAAACTGTTCTCTTGTTTCTTCTTTCAACAACAAGCTAGAAAGTAACGCTCTCTGGCGGTTGAAGAAAGAAATTTGTTCCGAATTCTGCCCGGGCAGCAATATGGAGTGAAACTAGACGCTCGGGCGAAGCATCCTTGGCTAGTGGCAACTGAAATGAAGTGGACAAGGAGTGGGGGGCGCTCAGAGCGGGAAAAAAAGCTGAGAAGCGTGACCCGCGCTTCAAAAAGAGGGCGAGACGCTCTCGCCGGAGTTATGAAATGTAGACAAAGGATTTGAATTCGAAAGTAACATCTACATTGAGTACATGCAAACTTACGTTAAACTAATAAGTAAGGAATAGGTTTTTCATGAACTAAAACATCGATAAAAACCATAAATAAAATATTTTTAAAATGTTGTTGAAATGACCTGAACGAAGAGAAAAAGAAAGAAAGAAATTGAACAAAACAATTCACATTAATTACACTGTTTTTGGGGATTGTGTTTTATTAATTTTATTAGCTTTTAGTTCATTTCAATGCACGAGAGACATCTTTTATCAGCTCTTAAGTTTACAATACATAATTTACAGGAAGCGACAGTTTCTTCCGTTATGACATATCTTCTGCAAAAATAGACGTTTTATAGGTTATGCTTTCGGCATCCTTAATACTCTTGAGGTTTGTGGCATTGGCTCAGAAACCAGCGTTTCACACAATGAACAACTTAAGCTGTTATATATGTTACTGACGTAATCGAGACTTCTTGCTTTCGTTCAAGGGAATTCAGCTAGCAATGTTTTGGTTCGGACTGTTCTTTACCAGGAAACCTCTGTCTTTAATGTTATCGCAAAATCGGTCGAGCTGATGGCGCTGGTGGGTGCCACAAGAAGCTTAGTTACATACTCACAACGGCTGACATCATTTCTGAACCAAGAAATCGAACAGGCCATTCAGGAATTCTGAGGAGAACATTTGTTACGTCGTGTAAATATTACTTGACGTAAGTTTCACGAAAAATTGTATTAAAATCAATCAAAATAAATCTTCAAAATTACGAGAAAAGGTAAAAATCGACATTTTAGTCCAAATCGGCTAATAATGAAAACAAATTGTCTATAAAATGGATCATTTATTTTTGTCGTAATGTAAAATTAATGTGTACACTAAAAGACACTGCTCTAAAATGAAAAGAAAAAAACGATATCACATTTAAACCCACACCTATTAATAACTCCGCACAAACAAATATATTTTTTTGTTTCTATAGTAGGAGTAGTTCGGCTCTTTCAGTTTAGCCTCTGAGAGTCTCATTATTAGATCATATTCGTTTCTATCCATTGTCCGTTTTCTTCAGTCCCTGACACTCTGTTTTCAAGCCTATTTCCTCATTCACATTCACAGGTATAACTGTTCGATTGATGTTTTCGGGTACCTCAACTGCTATGGCCCGAGTCCCGTTAGTGGGGAATATTTTATTGCAACAGGAGGCGATATTCCTTACCGCTGGACGTGGGTTGGCGGGAGATTTCCCCAACCAAGTACCTCCCAGCGCAGCACAGCCCCAACCTGGGGAAGCTATAAGCTTCCGACGTATGATAGTGTTGTTCATTAAGTGTGAGGTATGGGAGAGGATAAGACACGTAAGATGATGCAAAGATGGAGCGCGATTCGTAACACGGTTGTTAGTGCGCAGTTACAGAATACGTTTGATATTGATCGAAAAAAAAAAAAGAAAATTACCGATCAGAGCAACCGGCCACTGGAATTCTTCTTCCGATAGCCGGCTGAACGCGATCTAGCTATCTAGCCAGTGTCAAAAATTCGCTCCCATCTGGAATAGAACCGTCGGAGCTCCCGATCCGACTCGCCGCCCATTATTAGCTGCATCAGTTGCCACCGCGAGCCAACCAATCACGCTCGCAAGTGACAGGGCAAAGCGGCACACCCACAACTGGACATGGAACGCCGGAGACAGTGCGAGATAAATCATTGTCTGTCAATATTTCGTGCCCTTTAACTTGAGTCAAGTTCCCACAATGATTGATTGATTGATTGATTGGTGATTCCGGGACCTTCAACTGCTAAGGTCATTAGTCACTTAACTGTATTGCATGCTTTTATCCCGGAAGGGGGCGGTGATTTTCGCCCGCTGGGTGACGAAATCCGGAGCCGACCTACGCGCTCGGGAGCTTAGAACTTGGCCTGGGCTAGGGCGGTGCTTCGCTGACAGTTGATACGAAGAAGAACCCCGTCAAATAGGCAGGCGGCGGATCTCCAATGGGGGAAGATCACACCCACCTCACGAGGAAAAAACATGCACTACAATTTCGGCACTTGTGATCTTAGCAGTTGACGCGCCCGCAATCACTAATATACCAAACAATGAAATCATTGAATTTGAAAAGTAAAACGTGTATTTCAGGGAAAAAACATAATACGTTTGTATACAACAATCTCCGATATTGCTCACACATGTGGCTTTGTAAAAGCACACACAACTATTTTATGAAGGTCATAGTTTCGTCATTTTATTCTCTTGGATATTTACTGGCAAAATTTCTAAATAATTTGGTAAAGCCTTTTTTGTCTGAAGATTATCCAAACATCATACGCAACATTTTTGATCTAATTAAAAAATTAAGAAAGTAACAATTCTCTCGACCTTAAGACTAGTTTCCCCTCACGTGGTTTCAATGAATCCTTCCATTCCACATTCAATTCTCTTTGATGCTCTAGAATAATTATTAAGGGTGGTATTCACGGTACAGTTTTCATGCAAATTCTCACACATTTTTTGTATAGAAACATCAAGATCACAAACAACAAGTATAAAAACCAGACGTCGCGCACACGCGGTCTGTACGTTTTCTGTATGAATCGCCAAAACTCGCCGCTAGGGGGTTTACTGACAATTGAAATTTGCTGTCCGAGTACTCTGAGTGGGGGATATTTCTGTTCCTGCGTTCAGCCTGTAATCTTTATTATATATTAATTAACTGGTAGGGGCAAAAAGAAGAAAAATATGAATGCAGGATAGGTAAAGAGGTAGTTTATCACAATATCAGTTCACACAATCGCACCTTGTCACATCTGACCACAAAATCGAAATGGCCAATTACCGTCGCATCGGGTAAACAAATCCGTTAGTGAACGATTTTGGCGCTAGAGGCGCTTGAATCAAACTGTAAGCTTCCTGCAAGAAAAATTATGAACATTCTCAAAAGTTTTATGCAGATATTGTGCAGTCTGAACTGCACGTTTTCTGTACGTCCAATCTGCACAAATACAGTACCCTATATACCAGTCTTTATAATAGAACTCTTAATAAATTAGTCAATAGTATCAATTCACTAATAGTAGGCGTGAGCAAGGGTCCTTACCACATTGCGAAACGGCAAATTTACACCACGCTGTGCCCACACCAGTTGCTTTGTACAAAACTTAGAATGAATTAGCTCGAAGTGAAAGTGTTCAAATCACTTTGAATATTAATTAAGACAGGTGAAGAATAGCCCATCATACCACCAGTTCATTTCTCCCCGCATCAACACACGAGGGCAAGTGCGCAATGCCTCAACAAATGTTACAAACTTCTAGGGCATGTACAGGTACCGGAAATGACTACTTTTGCCAATGAACATGCAGTGGGAAATTGCATACAACATAGTTACATGCATGGCATATGCCCCTTGTTATCAGGTATTTTTTACGCGCAGGTGTTCAGCAGGTCACGTTGTGATGCAATGAGATTTCATGTTTGAGTCAAACATCTGCGCGTACGGGTTTGCATAAACATGAGGGACAAATACCACACATACAGTGCGCTACGAAAGTTCCGCACTGAGTTGAATAAAGGCATCCTATTAAAAATTGCATATATGTTGGTAGCAACCAGATCACTGAGAAACAAGTGAAGAGGACAACACTTCCAGCATCTGTTTCGATTGTGGTGAGTACGGTATTTTGTTATCTTTCGCTACATGCTGCATCACGTGGTACCAACATAATTTCTGTTGCTATTACTCTCACCGGAAGGTGTCAATGCGGTGAAACTTTCCTCGTGCAATACACAACACCATTTCACCCCACAGGTGAATGGTCAAAAATGATCATTTATCTCGCCCTAGAAGTTTGCAACATTTATTCCGAGACACCCTGTACTTATCTCGGGGCCGCTCCTCGACTGAGAAGTGCGACGCGAGCGGGAGCGGTAGTAGCCGCGCCACGGGGTGTTCCGGTGCCCTTTCGGCTGAACATTATACGAAATTTCACCCCACATGTGAATTGTCAAAAAATGATCATTTATCTCGCCCTAGAAGTTTGCAACATTTATTCCGAGACACCCTGTACTTATCTCGAGGCCGCTCCTCGACTGAGAAGTGCGACGCGAGCGGGAGCGGTAGAAGCCGCGCCACGGGGTGTTCCGGAACAAAGTGCCAGCCGACGCACCTCGTCCGGGCGCTCGGCCGGTCCTTCGGCGACACCCTCCGTCGCCACGCGCACCTAATGGAAAGATTGCCGCCCGCCCGCCCGCCCACCGCCCGCGCCTCATTACACCCAAGCTTATTCAGCAGCGGCGCGCTATTATTAAACCGCAATTTGTCAGAGGCCCCTTGGCAGGTGGTGATTACCGGCATGCATATACGTATTTAACGAACTGAAATATTTAACTATTCTCTCTTTTTCTCATCGTCCCCCCTCCCTCCAACCCAAACTCGCCCGCTTTGCAGATCTCATTTATCATCCTCCTGTGTGCGGAAAATATTAATTTCAGACCTTATTTCACTTTTATTCGCGAAGAATAATCCGTTCAGACGGCGACATCCGTAAAATACGGTTACCATTTTTAATACTGTTTACTGAAGATTATCAGAACTGAGCGCGAATCCCCTTTGGGAAAATAATTCCGATATTTGTCTCGACGAATAGCGTTGCGCGAGCTACATCATTTGTTTGGGATTATGTTCGCGCCGTGTCCTGACTCGCGGAGCCCCCAAAGCTGACAAATCGATACAAGTGCCCTGTTTTCTTTTCTTTTTTTATATCTTTCCAAATGGGAGGGGTGGTATTTAAATTAACCATTTTTGCGAATCCTTTCATTATAACCCTTTTCTATTCCGTCCTAGGGGACGAGCGATGTGATGACCACATATCCTAGAATGACCCCTCCCACTCATCTAGGAATCCTCCGACAAGCATCAGAGGCGGTCATGACATGAAGCAGGCTATGGAGCCATAAAAGCAATAGCTTTACAAAACTGTGTACTATTTGAACTCAGAAAATGTTTTCGCTCAATCAAACACCGTCTGAACTAAATATACTAGAACCCAACGCAGAGCAATGAAAATAGTTTCTTTTTTATATATTATATTTTAATCAATAAAATGAAATATAACCTCTCTGTGTTTTAAATAAAATTTTTACCGGATAAATTCTTTATATTATTAGAAAAACAAATTCTAAATTGTTGGTCAATATCTAAATAACAATGCATGTGTTTTGATTTGGTTTACTTCTAATAGTGCACTGTAGCAAATTGCATCCGTTCCTTGTGAAAAACACCCTTACATTCGGGTATTTAATTCTTCAATATAATATGGACTACCGCAGCTAAAATCGTCGGTCACAGGTAAGGAAAGTTAACTGGTTTTAGAAAAACTTAAGGATATATCATTTTCAAATATTACTTTCAAGAAAATAGTAATCTCGTCACACAAAATAATTGCCCAACATTCAGATTAGGTTCATCAAAAGAAATTGTTTAAGTACAATGTTCCATTCCAATTCTCTAAGCGCAATAATAAGCATTTCCTGAATATATTATTGGCTTCTACCAAGGCGTTATTATATTCACCATTTTCTGCAAAAATAACTTTTATCTCAAAAAGAAACCACAGCTGAAAAAAACACATTCTTTCTAACCGCCCAAAACAGACCCGTGCAAATTGTACAATTTTGGAAAGCCACAAATGGATTATTTACATTCATATATCTTCACTAACCATAAGTGCTCACCCTTTTCTTCGCAGGCACAAATGGACCCCTTGACGGATACCAACCAATATTCCGGGCGAGAGGGCAGTCACGAAAACGACGGCGTGGCATGACAGCAGGAAACAAGGCAACATCGATTTCCCCAATCGAGCGGCCGTTGCTCAGAGTAAAGACGTTTGGGGCCAAAAGTTCAAAGGACCAAGCAATAAGCACTTTTTACTTTTTCTTATCTGCTTCATAGATACGTTATGTGGTACTGCAAGAAAAGTGCTAATTTTTTGACATAAAAACACGTTTTATGGATCCTAATACCAAAAATCAGACTTTTCTAGCTTTCAGTAATATGTGGTGTAGGCAGAATCTATTTTTTTTTGGGAGGGGGTATTGATACCGAAAAGTTTATATTTCACTAGATCTCTATCTATTTATCTTTAAAGAACACTGGCGCTTAATTTTGCAGGATTTTGGACTTTTCAATTATAAAATATAATGGCCTAAATGTGATTTTCATTGAAATTTTGATAAATGCAGAGATTCAACTATTTTAATCCGTTGGGAAATAAACTGAAATGCCATCAGTGAGACGATCTTTTAGATACTCGTAAATTTTCTGGTGTAACCCAGTGTCCGGATTCGAGTCATATCCTAAAAACATAAATTTTTGCGAGTTGGAATCATTTTTGCGTGTTTGTTGGTATTACTCGTACAAAAACAAGTAACCGTTACAATAATCAGAGAAAGGATATGCTGTTGTAACAGCACTGTTTTTTCTATTATTTCTATTAATCTTGTCTCTTAGCCTCCTCTTTAGCTGTCACACAGTAAGTATCCGGAAAACGTATGAACAATGAAATAATTTGAAGAGAATATGTTGTAAAACGTTAGTAAATATTGTAATAGAACTGAAGCTCAATATACAAAATGATCAATATACAAAAAATGGACATTTCAAACATTTTCAATAACGATGCATGTAACATTTTTTGGAATTTTTGGAAATTAAGTATTTTTGAAATTACGCAAAATTATTTCCATTCTTTTCTTTTGTGAAGTGAAAGATTTTCACTTCTCAGTCAACTTACCAAAACTGCCTGACTAATTAACGAAATTAAAAGATTGTATTGTGTTTGTTTTGCTGCCATTTATTTACAGTAACATTAAATTACCTAATATGGACATTTATCATGAAGTTTATTTCATTTTATAATGCAGTGTGACAAGAAAACCATCACTGTCACTACATATTTAAAATAAGCAAAAAAATGTTTTTAAATGTGTATTGATGCAGGAAACATTGAGTCAGACAAGGAGGAAAAAAGCGGATACAAGCACCATTTTAAAAGCGGTATGTAAACGACAAAGTTATCGTGGTATGCATCTCTTTACGCAACATAGCTACGATGACTGTATTAAAACGTGAGCACAACAATTTTAAAATACACACATTAATTGCAAATACTGTAATCATAACATTTAAATATTGCGATGCGCTTTTAAATAAATTAATTATTACATTTATATATTTATCGTAGACTAAATGGTTGAGAATTCTTTATTATACTGCATATGCTCTTTTATGGGAATGAGAAATATTTTTCATAAGAAATGATTTGCACCACTGTTTCACTTTTTCAAGAAATTTGCTGTTTGCGTTTGGTATTAACATAATCCTACAGTTGTCCAAGATTTCCGGTCATCAATTAGGGAGTGAAAGTTAAGAAGGTACAAATTAGTACTAACAAATTTTCCTCCTTTCGATCTCTTCAGATCCATTTCAGGAAGCAATATCAAAAATCGCAACATATTATTCTTACACGTAAACGCTCACTTGGGGATCGATATACAGAGGGTGCGTAAGTAGCTATTATATTTATTATTTTTATTATTATTATTATTTTTATTATTATTATTATTATTATTATTATTATTATTATATTTATTATTATTATTATTGTTATATTTATTATTATTATTATAAAAATATTTAGATAAAAATGATAATGAAATACCAAGGAAACACTTATTTAAAAAATAGATTTATGAAATCACAATAGGGATGACGTACAATTTGTAGTTAAGTGCAATGTCTCAAGTGCAGAATGTCTCAAGAGATCAGCATTTACACAGGCTCTCCTTTTGGATTTCTTTGCGCTTTAGACAAATGACTGCGCAACTACCATCTCACTTTCATGGGTAGTCACACTCATTGTTCGACCACTCTGACGCATTACAGATAGACCCAGTTTGATCAAATTTGTTGCGCAACCAGAAAATTGACAGTCTACTTGGTGGAGGTGCATTGAATTCTGCGGTGTACTTCAGTCGAATCTGTTCAGAATTCTCAGTCGTCCATTATCGTTTAATTATCTACTTCCGTTAGTCATTGCTTAAAGTACATGAACAGATAGAAAAGCGGTCTTGGAACAGATAAATATAGAGGGTAATTCGGTTCCCGTACTGCTGCACCCGCTGTATCCGGTAGCAGAGCGGCGTCGTTCGAAGAGGCTCCTCGAAGCGAAAGTGACGCGAGAAGCGGCGAAGGAGCGGCGGAGGCGCAGGGGAAGCCGGCGCCCTCGGAGGCGGCGAGAGCGCTGTGCGTGATCCTAACCGGTTCCAGGTGCCGCGTCTAATTAGGCGCCGGCAGGTGCCTGCGCCGGGTCAGATCAATACGAGGCGGCGGGGGCGGGGGCGGGGGCGGGGGCGGCCGCCCCGGAGGCGACCAGCCCCAATGATTGCCGGTGGGTGTGGAGGCGACAGGGCCAGGGAAGTGGATGATTGAACGCAGTTATAAAGCATCGACGGTATAATACACGACGAATGGTGAAAGGATCGTGGGTACGTCAGGGAAAAGTTGAACGCCAAGGGAACGGTTGTAGGAAGGATGAAGAAAGAAGAGAAAAGATGGGGTAAACGAAAACATTGGTATAAGAAAAGGGACAAGTCGGAAGGTTAATGTAAAGTATTGACAGCGGGAATTATAGAAAACGTATTCACATGAAAAGTGTGAAGAAATAAGGGTAAAATATATTACATTTCTATGTTTATGTCAAACCTTCATCAATTTATCAAAAATATTGTTGGTACAGTTTTATCGCTTTCGTTTTACTTAAACCCCCCATGAAATAATTCATTCTCCACTTATGACACGTTTCTTTCACATTATTATCTCCAAACAATCCTTTTAAATTATGAAGTAAATTGATAAGCCACAATGAAAAGATGCCTTAATACTAATATTTTTGAATATTTATAGATGATTTAAAAATTTTACTCGTATTATTTACCATTATTACGATAATATGTAGTGTCATTATTCGAATAATTCCTCAAAACCTACAGTTAGTTCACTGGTTTTGGTAGCTGGAAGCAACTGAAA
Source organism: Gryllus longicercus (assembly GCA_038098605.1). Lineage (NCBI taxonomy): Eukaryota > Metazoa > Arthropoda > Insecta > Orthoptera > Gryllidae > Gryllus > Gryllus longicercus. The sequence goes on along the minus strand of JAZDUA010000478.1, from coordinate 736,906 downwards.
AGATTCGGGAAAAATGCATTTTAAGTTATTTCTTAAGAAATACTTGTTTAACCAACTTTTAGACCCAACACAACTGTTGTATTTTACGTTCCTAATCTGTTGAGCCAGGTATTATTGTAATCATTGAATTCATCTCTTCACATTTGACAACATTACTTTTCACAACTCACAGCGTTGTTCTACAATTCAAGCAATATTTTTTCTTGTACGATAAAATTTAGATTGAAAGTACTGCTCACCGTTACCTGGTTTAGGTTTTTTAAAGGAGATTTGGCGAGTGTTTGAAAATACGATTGGTTCGAAAAAGACAGGAAGAGTTTGCAACGAACTTGCCGTGATGTCACACAAATAGTGAGATAAACAAATGAGTTTTAAATCAATCAGCCTAACATCAGAGCGTGAATTCACTAGTAAACACCACGGCAAATTCCCAGAATTTAAGTATTTGCGTCAAAATGAGAATAGTGTATTGTTTCAGAATTTTGATGCTGACAATCAAATGCGAAATTAATCCCTCACTTGCGCATTATTGATTCGTTTCCCATTCATATTCCTCCTTTTTCAACTCCTTTATACTCACAATATATATTCCTGGAAAGCATTACAATGTAAAACTGAATCACCCTACAGGAATTACTCATACTTTACACAAATTTTTACAACCTTTTAATTTGAAAAGCATTTGTTTGGAGGAATATATTCACTATGTATCAATGAAAATCTTCAAATCCTTTCTCTTCGTATTAAAACATTTATAAATCTGAAACTGAATAAATATCACCTGTTTTAACTAGGTACTCATTAGATTGTTAATTGCGTTTGAAAAAAGTGATACCTTAAAGTTAGGCAAGTCAACTAATATAACAAGGTTAGTATTCAACTTTTAGCCTGATTTTTTAAAAAAGACACCTAAATGTGAAACAGTTAATTTGCCAACCGTGCTTCCCTTTTTGAAGTACAGTAAAACATCGTTGGAGAGTGATGGTGTTGATCATTCGAAGTGTTATCGCGGTTTCGTTACATTACTTTCTCTACTGTACTTATAACCCAATCACTTCGTTCTCAAAAGAGCCTGATCCAGGACAAAGGTTTCTCTCAACGGATTTACACGTTTTGCGGAGTGCTAAATTCGGACTTTTAGTTCACCAATTCTAAAAAATATTGGCTTCATGGAGAAAATGGCAAATACCCTTAAAACGTCGCTTTGCTTTTTCTGCGTTTATCTCCAAATCTATCCGCTTCTACTATTTACAAAGTTAATGCCAACAAAATTCCCTACAAAGTATATATTTTAAATTTTATTTTATGAAAAACATCTTAGGCACTAAAACTCTCCTAGAAAAGGAGACTTTTGGCTCTCAGGATTTTTTTCCTTGGTCATATTCTTAGTGACTGAACTAGTAACAGTATATTATGGAGTAAGACAAATTGCTATTCTTGTTAGAAATACTTTCTCTGATCCTTGCAACCAAGAAGACCCTCTCTTGCTCCTACACGAAATATAATATTTGATTGAATACGTAGTACAGTGAGAATTCATATTTGTGTGCTCTTGGTATCAAAAATTGGTCTTTATAAAAAGGATCGTGTACTAGCTGTGTGCCCCCGACCCCCGTATTTTCATCCGTCTGTGTATCATCGCTTTAGGACTTCCGTCTATTCGGCCGGGCGTCTTCCGAACGTCCTTCGATCCGCCCGTCTTACAGTCCCTCCGTCAGTCCGGCTTTCAGTCCCTCCGTCCGTCCGGCTTTCAGTCCCTCCGTCAGTCCGGCTTTCAGTCCCTCCGTCCGTCCGGCTTTCAGTCCCTCCGTCAGTCCGGCTTTCAGTCCCTCCGTCCGTCCGGCTTTCAGTCCCTCCGTCCGTCCGGCTTTCAGTCCCTCCGTCCGTCCGGCTTTCAGTCCCTCCGTCCGTCCGGCTTTCAGTCCCTCCGTCCGTCCGGCTTTCAGTCCCTCCGTCCGTCCGGCTTTCAGTCCCTCCGTCCGTCCGGCTTTCAGTCCCTCCGTCCGTCCGGCTTTCAGTCCCTCCGTCCGTCCGGCTTTCAGTCCCTCCGTCCGTCCGGCTTTCAGTCCCTCCGTCCGTCCGGCTTTCAGTCCCTCCGTCCGTCCGGCTTTCAGTCCCTCCGTCCGTCCGGCTTTCAGTCCCTCCGTCCGTCCGGCTTTCAGTCCCTCCGTCCGTCCGGCTTTCAGTCCCTCCGTCCGTCCGGCTTTCAGTCCCTCCGTCCGTCCGGCTTTCAGTCCCTCCGTCCGTCCGGCTTTCAGTCCCTCCGTCCGTCCGGCTTTCAGTCCCTCCGTCCGTCCGGCTTTCAGTCCCTCCGTCCGTCCGGCTTTCAGTCCCTCCGTCCGTCCGGCTTTCAGTCCCTCCGTCCGTCCGGCTTTCAGTCCCTCCGTCCGTCCGGCTTTCAGTCCCTCCGTCCGTCCGGCTTTCAGTCCCTCCGTCCGTCCGGCTTTCAGTCCCTCCGTCCGTCCGGCTTTCAGTCCCTCCGTCCGTCCGGCTTTCAGTCCCTCCGTCCGTCCGGCTTTCAGTCCCTCCGTCCGTCCGGCTTTCAGTCCCTCCGTCCGTCCGGCTTTCAGTCCCTCCGTCCGTCCGGCTTTCAGTCCCTCCGTCCGTCCGGCTTTCAGTCCCTCCGTCCGTCCGGCTTTCAGTCCCTCCGTCCGTCCGGCTTTCAGTCCCTCCGTCCGTCCGGCTTTCAGTCCCTCCGTCCTTCCCTTTCAGTCTCTCCGTCCCTCCGTCCGTCTGTCTCTCCGTCTTTCCGCCCGTTTCCATCTTCGTCAATATCCAAAATCTCCACATATATTCCATATCCGTAGGTATTTCTTACAAAAAAGGAACGCTTGTGCTACTGTTAATTTTTCGAATAATTTCCTGGAGGTGAATATGCAGAGCGTCTAGAAAATCATTTTTTTAGGTAGAGACTTTTAGGTAGAACCTAAAAGTATCTACTATGTCATGTGGGTTTGGAGTAGACTGAAGGATAGAATGGATGATATTTCTTATGTTCTCAGTATATTTCTAAGAGTAAATGCAAATTCCTTGAAACTGAAGTCAACGCACGAATTGACACAACGAAATTACAAAGGAAATCGAGGAACATTTGAATGGGTGAAAACAAGAACGGTATAAGTGACATTTTATAAATTCTGAGAAAAACGTGTTTATTTTAGGCTACACTTTAGTGGCAATATATTTTCGTGGTTTTAATGAACAATTGAGATGTCGTGGTTTTTATAATTAAACAAAGCATCAAGATTAATTGGATCGCTGGTGAGGATCGCTGGTATTTATCAAAGCATCAAGACTTTACAGTAATAACGACTTAAATAAAAAGATTTCTCTGAATTTATAAAATGTCACTTAGTATACCGTTCTGGTTTTCACCCATTCATATTATAACATGAGAATGTACTGTTGTGTAGTTGTTATTGCTTTGAACGCATAGGAACACATTTCTTTTTTGATATCCTTTGTGGGATAAAAGTAAATGGAATGTTAATGCAGCTTATGAAGATAATTCCAGGAACAAAACAGATATTGAGTAATGTGATAGAAGCGGGTTTTTGAATAAGAAGAAAATGCCTTTTTTTACAAAGGGACATTGTCGATCAATAAATAGAAAACATTTGCAAACGATTATCGACTTACCTGAGGAAATCATGACGTGTTTTCGACGAACTACAAAACAAGTGAATAGAGAAAGCGATATTAAATACAATGCACGAAGTTCTGTTGATCGCTTACAAAACCCACTAACAAAGCGTTTCAAAAGAGACGTTAGCATTATTCAAGGGGGATAGTTTTATTTCGTAGTAATCATACAGTGATATTCAGCAAGTTATGAAATTACGTCAACTTCAACTTTATTCTAGGACCTGAGCTATCTTTGTTTCACAATTGGAAAAATAGATGTGTGGTTGGAAATATGTTTGTTTTTTCAACCTTTGAATTTGATTTCGTTGGAGTTAACAAAATAATTTTGAAGAGTTATAAAATAATTTTCTGAGTGGCACGAACGAAACAAACGACAATATGTTATCTTTTAAAGAATTATTTGAAAACAATCCGAAACTGTAAACATCTCTTGTTTTTATGTTCACATTCAGTGGCACTTCGGAAAAATTATACTTAGCGTAAAAATGTCCAAGATGTTTTAAATAAGAACTTCTGACATTGGAATTCCGGTTCCATTTTTAATGAAAAATTACAATTTGGGTTTTTGCTTACATCCATGAAACTTTTTTTTACGATTTCCGTTTGTTGCTTCCGTTTTAAGAGAATGGATTAGTTAGAATTATTACGTAATGCGAAAACATATAATTTGTGACATTTCTCAAGTCGGGGATACTTCGACTGTAACATATGGCTTTGATTAAACTGCAATGGAATAAATAGAATACAGTTTATATCATTCCATTCTTTACAAATATTGCAGGGAAAGGAAATATTTATGTCGGGTCGTACCATAAAACATTGAAAAATAAATAGCGAACGCCTTTTTGGATTTGCATGGACATTTTATGTGCATGTAGTCCAATGATTACTATTAAAATTAAGGGCTTCTTAATGAATATTATCCTGTTGTGTTCGAATAGGAAAAAATGAATGTATTTTTACGGCATGAATGTAGAAAATAAGCTTTTCTGAAATTAAACGCTCTAAAAACTGTGTGCAAATATTTTTCATAAAGTTCTTAATAAAACTAACGTCAAATATACTCTAAATAATCCATCTGCACCACGATAAAGAAAACAATTGATTTCTTCATATACCGAATTAAATAATGAAACATTTACGAAGATTTTAGATAATCTTTTAAATTTTGTAGTAAGTACTGTCTACATCTCTAATAAGAAAGTGTTTTATTTATTGTTAATACTCTCTTCTTTGTATTATTTCTTCGAAGTAGAATTCCCTCACTTGTACTGGTTCATATGTCAACTGAATTATATTCCTTTTCCTAGATAAATAGGTGAATAACTGGAAATTTTAAATATTGCTGCAGTGCATTTATTACACATTCATTTATTTTTTTTCTTGAAAACCAATGACAGTAATGAATATATATGCGATCGATGACATTATAAACTTATATGCAAATTGAATATTTAATATTATCATTAGATGTTCTGTCCAATGGTAGACACCCTATTGAACTGTCGACCATACTTGTTTTTATCCCTAACACTTTGTCTTTTTCTACTTAGAATTTTCGCTTCATCCACCAATTCCAGTCTCCTATTTATTATTCCTTCTAGCTCTCTGAAATACGACTAATTTTCTTACAGTCATTTTCAAAACGCCATTAATAACGGAAAGCCAACTCCAAAAGTCCATACAAAAATTACTTCGGCAAGCAAAGCATCTGCCCTTACATTTACGAGCCCGGGGGGCTGGCTGGCAAAAAAGCGGTCCTTGTGCGCGTGAAATCGATAGAACGACGCCCCAGATATGGCAACAAACGGACGTCGCGTGTTGGAAAAGCCACCGCCGCCCGCGCCTCGGCGGACGAATGTTTTTCTCGCTGCGTGACGACGCACGCGGATACGAACACTGTCACTGAACGCGTGTGTGCGCGCAGTCGCAAAGAAACTGCTTTCTTCACCTCTGTAATACACACAACGCAGAAAACACGACACGCAAACGCTCACGCTAGGTCGTGTTTCTCTTCTGTGGAGATGTTTTTTGCAAACGCAGGAATTGGAAAAGTATATTGACATCTCTATTACGTTGTTGATATTTAATCGGTAAGAACTGACAGCTCGCAGACAGGAGTAAGACAAATATCCACGATGAAATAAATTCCATGGATCAACTGAATCATTCTTTTTTATGATGCGAGACTTTTAGAGCGTTATTCTTTAATTTATTAACTAAAAATGAATATCGTTGAGTCTTGTTTGAATGGAAGTATATAAGGCATACGCCAGCTTCGTCTAGTGGGTTGGAGCTCATTACATTGATTAAAGGCTATGAATGATTGCTGTGTTATCAAAACGTTCTAGTTGCAAATGGACTAGGGATTTGAAACGTAGCTGGACAATGGGAAACAGTTCTTACAGCACGACACCCACAATCAACGCACACAGACGTTCGTTTTAAACCAACGGTAATTAATATTTCTTGACTGTCTAAACAATCGGTAGAAAACAAAAGCATGGGTTTATATGAATGACATTATTTTCTACGTCCCGTGTTATCTGCGGGCCCCTTTGCCAATGTCAAGGCCAAATACCTCATTTCAGCACTATCAAAATAAATAATCTCCGAACCAATATTTGAATGATAACCTCCATTTCATTCATCACCGTCTAAGTGCCAGTCGTCTCGTCGGAAATGACGTCCCGAAAGTGGTATTTGGAGTTGGCATTACACAGTCGATCTAATAAGCAGCCGCACGAACGAAGCCAAGAATACAGAATGATCAGGCGCGCCACCCAATCCAGCCGTGGCGCTCGCGTGTCGCAGTGAATTATTGCTAGCTCTCGCGGCGCAGCGCGCTTCCTCGGGATAGCCGTCATTACCTGAAGGTGAGCGTGGTGAGCGGTCGGTAGGACTTGTGGCTGGCGGCGTCGGCCATGGGCGTGCCCCAGAAGTCGTCGCGGAAGACGTCGGCCAGCGGGCCCGCGCCCACCACGTCGCGGTTGCGCGTCACGGCCGGGATGTCGTCGTGCACGAAGTCGCCGTGCAGCGCGTTCAGGTAGCACGAGCACGCCACCGCCGCCACCGCCAGGTACACGCGCCCGCCGCAGCCCTTGTCGGGGTGGTCCCTCGCCGTCGCCGCCGCCGCCGCCGCCGCCTGCGCCGCCGGCCCTGCGGCGGGCGCGTTGGGCCGCGCGGGCCGTGCCGGGCCCCGGCGGTGCGCCCGCGCCCGCTGCTGCGTGTCGGCCCCGGGCATGCTGCGCATGCTGCGCGCGGGGGCATCACTGGCGCATGGCGGGCGCAGCACGGCACATGCTGCGCTCGGCTCCTCGCAGCGCCCGCGGGGCCCAATGGCTGCGGAGCGAGACCTTGGGGCACACCTACGGCTCACTCCTCACCGGTCAGCCCCGAGGTCCAATCAAAGCCCCACAATACCACGGGATCTGCGTGCCCTTGCGGGTGCACCAAGTCCGTTCTCTCCTGCACCGATTCGCAAGAAACGAGACGCGATCGAGCACTGCGTCGCCACCGGTCGCACTCGCGGTCGCGGAGGGGGGAGGGAGGGGAGCCGGGGGGCGCGACGGGACGCGCGCGAGCGGAGGGCGCGGCGGGAGCGGTCCCCGGTTCGAGTACCGGCCCGGCCCCAACTGCGGGCCGGCGGGCTTCGCTCGAGGTTTATAGCGGGCGGCGGCGGCGTCGGCGGCGGCGACGGCGCGCCGGGGGGTGCGCGCATGCGCCGTGGGGGCGGCGGTGGCGGCCGCTCGCGCGCGCGCGCTCTGCGCTGACAAGTGTCGGGCGCTACCGCTCCGCCGCCGCCGCCCGCGGGCCCCGTTTGCAGTGGGGGCCTGGGCCGGCATCACCACCGCCGCCGCCGCCGCCTGGCGCCGCGCCCGTGCCGCAGGTCGAGGACGAAGGTCGCGCGGTGGCGGCGGCGGCGGCGGCGGCCCCCTCCCCCTCCCCTGCGGAAGGGGTGGTCCCCGCCCCTGACGTGCTCCGCTTACTTCTGTTGGTTTTCCTCTCCGGCGTTCCGCCCAGTCGTCAAGGGCAGCAACCGCGAATACTTCTCGAACAAACTGCGTACATAATGTGGTGCATCGCGGCTTCGTATAATACAGCACGCCAGGAAAGTCTCGGCGCAGTCGTACCTTGCTGGTGAGACTGCTTGCCGCTGAAATTATGTTGATAACACGACTTGCAGCTTCAAAACGTAAATTGAGTACCCGTCACAATCATAATACATGTAAGTGTGGTCCCATTCACCTGTTCTCGTTGCTAACGGCATAAATGCAATTTTTAATAGACGGCCTTTATTCAAATCAGTGCGGAGAGAGTTTCCTACCGCACTGAATATCGGTCATGGACTGCAATAGTGGCACAACACAAAATATCAGCAGTTGAAATAAATGAGTTTCGTGTTTGTTAATCTAGAAAATTGTGTTTCAATATTTTTTTAAAAATCCCATAAACGATTTTTCTCTGATGAAATCGATTTACAAAATCGATATCTTGAAGGTAATACTGTGTGTATTTTCATATGATAGCAACATTGTTAAAAACGAAATATGTTACTTGGAGCTACAATAACTTTAATAACTTGATTGTGATAAATGTCAACTCATTCTGCACATCATACAAATTTTAACAACCGGTTCTATGAACTACGATAATGTTAACAACTGGTTCGCGCGAACCCATGGGAACCGGCTGAATGACAGCACTGAATATAAGTGCTGTTAATATCTTGGCTGATTAATCGACAGAGAAGACTCCTCGTCAATTTGTTATCAGGCCTTGCAATTAAAAGCTCACCTACCTACATCGAGTTAAGTGCTAATCTATAAAAAGCTATTGGATTTTTTAATTTATTAATTCAATACAAAGATGTAGGAATTTGTGAAGATTATTTGTGTTTAAAATCAATCACGAAATATGCGGCCATTTTTTTGAGAATTTTGAAAATGTTGTTGAGGCTTGATGTAAAATTTTCCTAAAATCAAAATATCCATTTCAAACTCGCAGAGTTACATCCCTAATTATTTTCCCTTAGTCTTGTCGTTACCCTTTACGCATTTGTCATACAACTTACTCTTGGATGTTTCCCTAATTGTTACCTTTCTTTCAATACATTTCTCCAACAATTACTCCAAAAGAGCTGGATCGTCGGTTTTGTAGGGCTTAAACCGTTTTTTTTACATAATAGCGTGACATTATCAATATAGTACTGAATACATATAGAACAACCGAATAGTTAATCTCTACCCTTCAACCTACTATGAAAATACCAGCGAGAAGCTGTTACACCGTCGTCCCAGAAAATCACTCTTTTTTCATTTTTGTTCGTAGCAAGTAAGTACACATCCATGGAAGTAATGCCACATTACTCTGTGATAAATAAGTAATCAAATTTCGACTTAAGTAAACATAAGGAGTACACTAGTAATCACCACTGATGAAGTTTTTGTACTGTTTACACAAATGCTGCAAACACAATTTTCCACAAAATGGCTTACAAGAAGGCTACTGCTCCCAGAGAAGAACGCGCCTACAGCAGCGCATTCTGTCATCCACGAGCCATAACCAAGTACTCAAAAGATATCGACAGCGTCCCCGCCAATATAATTTTAAATTTGAAAAGCATATTGTTCTAAAGTCACCTCAGTTTACGGAAACTGTCGGTGTCTGTCTAAAGTCACCTCAGTTTACGGAAACTAGTGAATAAAGAATGGGAAAATCGCACTAGTAGTAATTGCGGCTTGTGCAGGTTTCCAGGAGAAAAGAAGTCATGCAAATAATGTAAGTGAAACGTACAACGAATTATATTATATGGTTGTGAAACTTAAGTTCGTTACCTCTGCGGGCATCGTTACTGTTAGAAGAACTCTGCTAGGAGCTTGCTTAAGGCTAGATCAATGTGATATTAGTTTTTACCACAAAGAGTAAATTTTAACGAAACAGATGTCTCCGTATTTTTTCGTGTGCTCAATCCCACGACCTAAATTTTTAATATCACTGAAACTAGCAAACGACCAAACGAATTTGAATACAGGCGCAGAACAAATTGTTTCTGTTCACAACCTGTTAAGCAGGACGCTTTATCATACTGTCATGGAAATCATAAGCTTCCCTTGCAAGGACCGCATAAAGACTCTGGTTGGTAGTCGCGGTGTTGCCTGTCATTTCAGAACCACAGCAATCTGTTCTTGTGAAATGACTTTTCTGAATGACTCAAGACATAAAAAAGTTTGCCCTCAGTTATTTTTTCACGATTCAAGAAAACGAACAATTCTAGGAAAAGAGCTCGGAATAGTATAGCACTGCTGATTCGGTTATCACATGAATCAGGCTGTGAAGGAAACTAAAGAAAAATACACTTTCTTTTTTTTTTGATTGATTAATTGATTTGTGATTTGGACTCGTCAAGTGCTAAGGGCATTCGCCCCGTAACGGCTTCCCCCGCTGGCTGGCGAGATACGGGGCCGACTTACGTCGACATGCGGGAATTTTTCCCAACCAGGTATCTCCCACATGCGGGGCACCGCCCCAGCCAGAAGAACCTGTAAGCTACCGACTGGCTGCCCGACATGTGAGGAAGTGTAGTGCATGTAAGTGTATGTAAGGTGAGGAATGGACATAAAACAAATTAAAATCATCTAACTTCCTTCTCGGAACTATCCGCGGCCGGGTCAGGGAATTTCATAAGAACTCCTTCTGAAACGCTATAAAGCAACTCCTACCCCTGATTTACTCTACAGGATTGCTCTGTTTTAATAAGAACATATTGAGGCCAGTGTGCGGAGGTTTTTAAGAAAAGAAGCTGGAATCATATTAATGGATAAAGAGAAGTGAAAGATTTCGAATATAATTTAAAATGGCAAATACCTTTCTTACTACAAAACAATACCAACATAATAGATTGAAAAAAGTGTATTTCAGAGGACAATCTGTAAGATGAAAAAAATCCGAATGCACCAATTGGGAGAAGTATCTAGGGAGTTTTAAGAAACGCTTCTTATGAAAGCAGTTCTTACGACACGGAGGGATCAGAAGGCTTAATATTTCTGACGATGCCGACCACAAGGGTCACTTGAGGAAACTTTTGTAAACAACTATTTTCTGATATGTATTCATATTCATGTGAATGACCCACAGGTAGAAAGAGAAAATGTGATATACGAAGTTACAAAGAAATGTTGAATGTCTTAAACAAATTACATTTAAACGCTCCATTTTGTGCTGACCATCATACTCTTCTCTCAGATCCAAATTAAAATTCCACCTCACTCATCCTGATGGGACGTGCCGGGTTGCTTGAAACCGAAAAGAACAAACTCACTTGGTCAAGAAGTTACAATGGATCACTTGAGTCTTTTCGTAAACAACTATTTTTTGATATACATTTCTATTCATGTGAGTGACCCGCGGATAGAAAGAGAAAGAAAATGTCATTTCAGAAGTTACAAAGAAATATCCACTGTCTTGAACAAATTACATTTACAACTTCCATTTTCTGTACATTTCCATTCTCTTCTTTCAGAACAAAATTAAAATTTCACCTCACTGATCTTGACGGGACTTGTCGGGTTCCTCGAAATGCAAAGGGACAAACTCACTTGGTCACGACTTCACAACTCAGAAACGTGATCCCATCGCAGACAGAAACATTGCTTCAAGTACAGTAGCACACTCTCGGAGAGATCTTCCATTCAACATTCATCGCGCATACTACGAAACGTCGCCTCGCGTTGCCTCGTCTGGACGGCAGAGGGCTCTAGGACGACAGTGGAGCCGACGCGCGAGTGCGGCGTCGAGGCTGCGCCGCGGGCCGCCTTTTGTCGCAGGCGTTTCTTCCCGAAGATATTTCCGTCGTCTCGCAAAAACAGCGGCGAGGCGGGCGGAGTCTGGTGGCAAGAGAGGGCGGCAGGGGGCTGAGACGGGGTCGTTGGCGACCCGTGGAGAACAGGCCTCTAATTGGGCCCAATCAGCAGGTGGGCTGAAACTACTGTCACGACGCGTCGCGTCGGTGCGTTTCACAAATAACGCGCCGGCTAGTGCGCGCGAGAGCTAAAACAGGCGTACACATTCGACAAAAGACACTTATACAAGACCCGTCCAATCCTTCCTGTACCTAATTTGCTGAGTCAGAATATATATAATTTATGTAAATTTTGAATAAATTCTCATAGCTTTCTAATATATTTATCATTAACTTTATCACATACCTTACTTAAAATAAATACATTTCATCTCACTCTTAAATTTCATTTCATCAATGCTGTGAGAGTATTCCCTTTTCTATCTACTCCTTCCTCCCTCGCTTACATTCCTGTCTTCAATGTGAAAAACCCCCTCATCCAAACTGCGTACGTTTTTCTCTTTGAATGAGTTTTTTTCATTAGCTATTGTATTAATTTTTTTTGAAAATGGTCAGGCGGAAGAGCAGGCTAAATGGCCTGAGCCTCGCCATCAATAACAACACTCATTCATTCATTCATTCATTCATTCATTCATCCATTCATTCATTTACTTATTTATTTATTTAATTATTTATTTACTTAAAAGAGTCCGAACAACTGTGAACTAAGCCATCTACTCTCAATAGAAAGGAATTCAACCCACACATGTGACCCCAGTAAAATTTCGATAAACATGTCCTATTTCATAAAACAATGTCCCCTATTGAATGATAGACAAAATTTTAGTCCTAAAATATATATACACTGTTAATCAAAGTGTAATATATATTTTTATAGTCCTTTCAACAGTTTTTACTGCAAACTCCTGTTGTTTAGAAATTTATGTTTCTATCCAGCGTGCATAGTACTCGTATGAGATGTCAATGTCGAAAACAAAAAAGAAATGAACACTAAGGTATTAACTATTTGGTAATTCAATTCACATATAGTATCCCTAATGACATCATTTGTCGATGCTAATGTAAATAAATGAAAGAGTGCATAAATAAATATTAAAACGATATTCTTTTAGTTGACTGACATGCTGTTTGCTCTAATGTGAGACTTTCTTGTTTTTTATTGATTCTTTTTTACTTATTCCACGTCCAACGAATCAGTAAAGCATCTTGGAGTACTACAAGCTCACTGGGAAACCAAATATCCTACACTGAACACAAGCCGAGATAGTTCAGAATCAGTATCACCACTGCCCTTGAAGCGGCTCTGGCTGGGAGGTCGAAGGGTTCGACATCAGACGGTGGCGGAGTTTCAACACTAATTTCACAGATGGATCAATTTCCTGGAGGAGACGTTTAACACCTTTCTAAAGTGTTCGGCGCTTTTCCGTCGGTTCGACGATCTAGTGTAGGCGGATACCGGAAGAATACCCTGCAGGAAGGTCCACGGACCGCGCGCAAACTTTCCTTTCTGATTCTTGTCCCGTCCTGTCTCCGTACATACACACTAATTTTCATGAAGTACACTACACAGATATCGAAAGACCAGTCAGGAAGACAGCGTCCTGCTCAAGCTCAGCTGTTCTGATCGTCAGTTTTCCGTTGTTTCTCCGATCGCTCCCAGGTGAATGCCGGAACAGTATCCTAACAAACAGGCCATAGACCGCGCGCGCGATCTTTCCTTCCCCTGCCTTGCCCTATCCTCTCCCTTTACACACACTTATACTTACATGCACTTTACTACCACACACACCAGGAAACTGGTCGGGAGCTTAAAGCTTGTCCCGGATGTAGTTGTGCCCCGCTGGTGGAAGATGTCTGGTTAGAGAAATCCCCGCTAGCCGATGCCTGATCATGCCAGTGGGGCCAGATTAATGAAACATCATGAGTAAAAACATGCTCTACGTTTACGGGACTATATACCTTAGCAGTTGACGCGCCTACAATCACCAGTAATCAATCACTCATTCCAAATCTGCAAAAAGTCAGCACCTCTGCGGATACAAGTTGCAGTACAACTCTACCGTGTTTTAGTGTTTCTAGAGTTATAACGTGCGTCTAAAAATTATTGTGTTTCAGACGCCAAAAGTGGTCACTGCATCGGTTGTGACTACTCCTTGTTTAGAATTTGAAGAATATTCATTAGAGTCTTCCCACTTGCTTCAAATTTCTCGCATATGATGCTAATGCCTTCTAGACATGAGGAGACAACCTGCAACTCTGCGTCATTGCATCATTTTTTGTGGGTATCTGTCAAACACTGGTATCTGTCACAGGGGACAGACATCTAAGAAACAATGATACAAATATTAATTCCATTGCATGGTAAATTACTCAATTCTGGTTGCGACTAAGGGAGGGAGATAGTGTTACATATTTCATAATATGCTACAATAAAGTTATCCTATGAAATTGTGTTTTTTTTATTTGCCACTTAAGGAAACTTAATTTCTGGGTGCGCCTCATATGTTAAGTCTAAGTTGTAAACATATTATTGATGCTGACACTTCAGTAATGTAACATGACCTGGCACTTGATTGTATCAAAGAAGTTCATGCTGTAAAATATCGAGCTGCCATCACCGACATAAATATTTGTTACCAAAATTTTGAAATTTCAGAGTGGTCATTGCTAAAACAAAATTGCGAGTTGGGAATAAATTAATATAAAATGAGCATATTAAAAATTGGAATTTTTAAACCAGGGCTCTTTTGAGAACAAGGTAAAATAATCGCTCATTGGGTTTCACATTACAAATTTCAGTGTTTACAACTACTTTTCAAAATTTTTATATTTCCCTTCAGAATACTATTCTTCGCAATTGTACGTAAGTTGGACCCAAATCACTGAAAACACTACGTGTAGTTTGTTTCGTTTACAAAATATGAGTTTTGTCACGACTCTAAACTGCACTTCGTCTGGTTTATTTTGATACTAAAGAAACTATTGCAGTCAATGGATTCACAATAAGCTAGTCATACATAACATATGTTTTTAATGGATTCACAATAAGCTAGTCATACATAACATGTTTTTCCAGACTAATTTCGTAGCTTCAGAATTTTATTTACATATCTCACTACCATCAGGCATATTATCAACCGTTCTTACTTTTGCCAGAGGATGACACGCCATGTGTGTGAAGAACTATTGAATGGTGACTGCGGAGACGATCAATGGTGAGTCTCTAATGTTTGAAATATGATGTCAAAATGAGTGTGCTTCGGCAAAGTAGGATATTTATATTTACAACTTTTGAATTTTTAAGATTGTTTTAAAATGTTTATATTTATTTTTTGCCCAGTGTTTGGACTATTTAATCATAGGTACTTTATTTTTGTCTTATTGAAGGTATGTACATTTTAATAAACCCTCGGCGTTGTTCTTGTTCTACCTATAAATAACTTCCATTTTCCATTAATATTTTATTAATACCATTGAAGTGTCCCACCAAACAACATTTTTGAATTTCATGAAAAAAACATTAGTGAATATAATCTTGTTATTTCAAAAAATTCATCACTGCACGATTTATAAATCATTTGCCCTCAATTACATTGAAGGGAAGATTGGATAAAAATATTTAAATTTTGAATGTTAGTGACATTCATGTGAAGTGAATTAGTGACAACAAACAGGTTCACGCTACTACCCTTTTTCTATTATTTATTTGATTATAGTATTCCCCAACCATGAAAAATGTCATCCCGTGATTTTTCGAACGTTTTTTATATTTCTAGTACAAGTAAAAAGAATTGTTTGCCAGATAAACTCCCTATCAAACGAACTACCACGGGGAAGTTTTGACCAGCATTGGTGTTTTGACCAGCATTTGAGCAAAGAACAGAGTTAGAAATTATATTTCAATTTATTGCATAAATCTTGTTAAAGTTAACTTGATTTTATCTATTTTATTCGTATTGCAATAAAATGAAAGTGTTGAAGGAATTAAAAAAAAGAGTAATCACATAATGAAAGTAGAGTAATTATTTGAATAATATGTAATTATTTGAAGTATTTGTGTATGTATGTGTGTGTGTGTGTTCGTTTGTTCTAATGTTAATTATGTCCTTTAGGAAATCTATTATATGAATGAAATGGTGCGCAGAAAGTAACACACATATCCGCTTACGAGGCTCAGGGAATATATAACTGCAGTGCTTCTGGCAAGTAGGTCTTGGGCTTCGAATGCCACCGGAGCAGTACTTTAACCAACGGGTCATGGACTGCGCGCGTTCTTTCTTTCTTTCCATTTCCTTGTTCTATTCTCTCCCCTTACTTACACAAACTTCCATTTACATGCACTACACTATCATACTTGTCGGGAGATCAGCTGGGAGCTTAGAGCTTGTCCCTGCTTGGGTGGTACACCGCTGGTGAGAGATCGACCCGGTTGGGGAAAAACTCGCAAGCCGACTGTAGGTCAGCGCCGAATCTTTCCATTCAGCGGGGAAGATTACGGAAACCTCCCGCGGTTTAAGAATATTCTACAAGTATGAGTCTAGTGACATTAGCAGTTGACGCTCCGAAGCTCTAATCAACCAATCAAATATTACGTAAAAAACTAAAGTGGTCTATGGCAGGAATCACAATGTGAGTTACGCCACTTAAGAATTAAGAATTAATTACAACCGTTTTCCAATACTAAAGTGGCACCTACAACGGAAAATGACACATAGACCACTTTAGAATGCATAGATGCTCACCTGTTTAGATCGTATTTACCATACCTTGGATTTTAGCCAAAATGTTTCAAAGACTACGTTAGATCCATGCGAACCATTTCTTCACTTTTAATCAAAATTTTACATTAGGTACAAGTATAGTGTCTGAAGAACTTCTTTGAATGCGTAATATTATTGTAGTAGATGTATAAATCTTATTTTTAACAAATTACCTATTTAACAATGATGTAAGAAAATGTGTTCTTACGCCTCTCTTTCCAATTGAAGAAAATAATTCTTGAAACATACCTTGGAAATGAAGCACATGTGCATTAAATGAACATTGTATACATTTACGAAAGCATTCTTCGCCCGTTTTCCAGGGATTACTGCGCTGCTTTTGTTATTATCCTCAAGAGATGCGTAAGACGTGACTAGATGTTCATGTTGCTGGTTCAGCCTTTAACAGCCCTTTAACAGCGGCATCGCACAAAAGGAAGCGCAAACGAGATCCGGCGGGGCGAGAAGCGCTCGGAACAAGAGCGTTTGACGCTCCGCGCCAGCAATTGCGAGCGGCGTGGAGGACCGCGCTTCGACCCCCCGCGGCGTTAATTTACGGCCGCGCGCTGTAAGCGGCCTGAGCCGGCCCGCAGGGACGCTCTCCGCCGCAGTCCAGGGTTCGCAGCCAGATGTCACCGCTGGGCGCCGCGCCGGCTGGCAGCGACCGCACCGCGCGGTGGGGGAGGACAGAGTGACGGGGCGG
Source organism: Gryllus longicercus (assembly GCA_038098605.1). Lineage (NCBI taxonomy): Eukaryota > Metazoa > Arthropoda > Insecta > Orthoptera > Gryllidae > Gryllus > Gryllus longicercus. The sequence continues at coordinate 719,937 of JAZDUA010000478.1, read as the reverse complement.
GGCGGGGCGGGGCGGGGAGGGGCGGGGCGGGGCGGGGCGGGGCGGGGCGGGGCGCTGTCACAACCGTCGCATGCCGGCGTGTCGTGCCTGCTAGAGTGTCACGCATCGTGCGTGCTGGGGAAATGTAGATCTGCTCTTGCCGGAAAGATGTACCTGGATAGAATTTTGTACGAGTACGGTGCTTGAAGAGAGAGTTAACTAGTAGTTAGATGCCAATTTTTATTTTATTTATTGTAGCTATTTTCGAATACAATGAACAATATTTTTCGTCTATTGCATACGTACGTAGTAAAGGCAAGGATGCTAATGCTTCTGCGGAAAGTAGCAAAGAAACTCATAGTTTGGGTCCCTGATATCGCAAAAGTGGATAAATCTTCTACTTTCATGTAGTAAATCACAGTATCTATCCCGCGTTCTCATAATACACGTTTTATGCATTCTTTGTATTGAATTAATGGAGCTACAACAGCAATACTTTCTCTCGTTATTACTAACACTTGTCTTTACCGAAAACTCAGAGTTCCAAGAGAATTGAAAATGAGACCTGCGCTATTCTTGAATAGTCATTTCCTCAATCCGGAAAAGAAATTAAGAAAAAAACTTGCTGCAATCTTTGAGAATTTTTTTATCAATTGCATTAACTCCAAGCACAAATGATGTGAAAACTTTTAGTTCTTTTTAAAAAAATTATACATGACCTGTTTTAGAGATCTAATTTTAGAACAGATTTTATGAGAAAAATATATATCTCCAATATTTTACTTTTGCCAACGTTGTTTTTTGGCGATTTTAGAAAATATTGATAGTTTGCAGAAATGTATTTATTGTAGTTGTTTTGTATTTATATTGTAGGAAAATGCCAAAAATTTGAACTTTTGCAATTTTCAAAAATTTAGAGATTTTGATAAAAATGAGAGCTGTGCCATTTAAAGCGCTCTTTACGCAATATGAGGACCAAGTTTAATAAATAAATTGTAGTCAAATTTGCGTAAAAAACATTAAAACTGCTATATCCGTCTGCACCCGTCATCACCTCTTGCATTGTAGGTACGAAAATGACAGTCATATTCGCCGTCACCAGCTTCATTACCGCGCAGCTGCCTTCAGTGCCAGAGGGTGCTGCCTACGCCATCGCCACAGCCACCAGAACCCCTCCCTCCTGCAAACCTCCGCCACCGTGGAAAGCACCGATCCCGCTGACCCCACAGCAGCCACGTCACCGTAACCTTCCGCCCCTTCCCTCTACATTACTTACGTCACCGCGTCATCATTAAGAAACAATGCCATTACCATTACCATTACCCTTCCCGCCATTTCCATCATCAGTGCCCGCACCGCTGCCAGTTCTCCTCTCCGTCTCTGCACGCGTCAGCACCATCGATCCCCCTGTGATCACCATCCCATCATCTCCGTTACATGTACCGCTGTAACCGCTGTGTCCTGCGTCCCCAACGCCGATGCCCCACTGCAAGCGCCACCGCCACCGCCGCCGTCCCACTTCCGTTTCGCGCCGTGTACGTCCCGGGAGAGACGGCGCGGCGTCGCGACGTCGGGAAGTGGAGCGGAGCGGCGTGGGGCGGGGCGGGTAGGGGAGGGATGGGGCGGGGCAGGTCGGGGAGGGAGGGATGGGGCGGGGCGGGGAGGCAGAGCGAGTTGAGGTGAAGCCGAGCGTCACGGGGCTGGGAAAGCGGAGCGGGGCGGGAGAGGAAGTGAAGAGGAGGGGCAGTGAGCCGCAGGGCGGGGCGGCGTAGACGGCCAGGAGCGGGGGTGGGGAGGTGTGGGATGGAGCGGGGTAAGGCTGGGCGAGGTCAGGCGGAGTGGGAAGGAAAGGGATGGGACGGGGTAGGGGGTGACACTGGGCGGGGAGTGCTGGGTGGGGGAGGGAGGAACGGGGCGGGGAGGGGAAGTGGAAGGGTGGGGCGGGGAGATGCCGGGCGACGAGGGGTAGGCGGGCGGAACGGTGTGGAAGCGGGGGCGGGGCCGCGGTTGCCCCTGGCGTGGCTGGGTCGGGGTCGGGGCGTCGCGGCGCAGCGCATGGCGGGGAATGGCGAGGCGGGAGAGGAAGTGGAGAGGTGGGGCGGCTTAGACGGGCAAGATGGGGTGGGGAGGGGGATGAGACCGGGGTGGGGGGCAGCGCAGTCTGGTGCGGCTGGACCGCGGCTGGGGCGAGGCGGGGTGGAGCGGGTTAGGGCTGGGTGAGGCCGGGCGGGGTGGAAAGGGATGGGACGGGGCGGGGGGGTAAGGAAAAATCATGGCGGGGGAAGTGAAAGGGTGGGGCGCGGAGCTGCGGGGCGACGAGGGGTAGGCGGCGGAAGGGGGTGGAAGCGGGGGCGGGGGCGGGGGCGGGGGTGCCCGTCGCAAAGCGGGGTCAGGGGGAGCAGCCTGGCGTGGCTGGGCCGCGACTGGGGCTGGTCGGGGTCGGCGTGGCGGGGAGTGGCGAGGCAGGAGAGGAGGGTGGCAGAGAATAGACGCGAAGGCCACGGGAGCGGAACGCCGGACGCCCAGGCCCGCTGCACTGCGACGCCAAAGAGACGGCCCCCGCGCCCTCCCCCTCCCCCTCCCCTCCCCCCCACCGCTTCCGAAATCTAAAGCTCGCCCAACGCGAACCGCCCACGCCACGTCGCTGGAAACAGGTTTTGGTTCCGAGTGCTTACACTGAAGAAAGGGTTTCAGTGTAAAAGTACAGAATTGCTATTAAACTCTCCATTCTTCAATGCACAAATTGTGGATTGCAAATGGTATAAAAATGATTTTTAATAGTTTGTGATTTTGGTTATACATAAAATGTCACCATAAATGACTGTGCATTGGGGCTCATGTCAGAACAGGTTGCGACAGGTCAATTGCAATATCTTTGACCCCAAAGTACGAGTCCGAAAGTACCCTAGCTGCCTGGCTGGATCAAATTCACCCACTGTCTGGAGGAACTTTCCAACGGTCGACTGCTCTGATGGGATCTTTCCCGTAGATTATGCGATCAATTACAGGCGAATGGCGGATCTGTACCCTAACAAACGGACATACAAAGGAGCGCACCTGTCCTCATCCGCGTCCTATCCTCTCCCCTTACTTGCAAGCACCGCATGTCCACCCATATCGTGAGACCAGTCGGCACCTTGTACGAGATTGTCGTAGCTGGAGCGGTTCTCTATATGTGTACATTCTTGGGAGAGGAAAGTCCCGTAAGAACTTGGCGATCGGTGCCGTATCCTACGATCAAGGGAGGACGTTACACCGGCCCATTCAGGGATGTGACATGCACTACACTTACGAAATCTCACTAATTGACCGCCCGGAGTCTCTACTCACGCGAGTGACTGTAATAATACTTTCTGAGACGGTTTTATTTACACGCATCACATTAGATTTTATTATTAATATAGTTTGTGTTAATAGACTTTGATTGCAGTGGCCAGCAGTTTGGTCATCGCAAAATTTACCCAGGACAGGAGTCTATCTTTCTCAAGTGACGGAGTGGGGAGTCGCAATATCGTAGAGAGTACTGATTATTTAATGCTCAAAACTAAGCTCATTTTTTATTCTTTTTTAATTTTTTAAAATCAATTCTCCAAGACTCCCTTAAAGCAATAATGAAAAATTGAAATTATTTTACAACCTTGCAACCTTACAATCTTAAAACCTTAAAAACAACAATTATATTAAAACAAAAATTAATTTTATTTAATAAATATGAACTGAAATAATTATTTTAAAAAACCGTGTGTTATTTGATTACAATTGATTATGATTAGCAAGACGAATTGTTTCCCCTATAAAATCTTGAAATACGATTTATAACATACAAATTCTGAAATATGCTTTTGAATATGCAATTAAACTTAACTGTATTACATTTCCTATATAAACTTTTCTTAATAAAATTTCAGAATAAACATGCTTGGAATGATAAACTAATCGTGTAAACATATCTAACTTACTTTTCGGAAAAACTAATTGAAGTAAATGTTCACCTTAGTGATGATTGCATGTCTTGTTGCGTTTCATCTGCGTGGTTTAAAAACTATGATAACAAGAAATACCCTACATTTACACAGATATTTTATGATCAATAGAATAAAACGCATAAGCAAAACGTCAAAGTATTTTCCTTTTTTCAATTCACTTCGTGTTTACAATTTCAGTGCTGCATTGCATTATGTTATGAATACCTTAGGCATATTATCAAGCGTAAAAAAAGCGCGATTTTCTACCACGAGGGCCTTGAACATATAAAAGCATTTTTCTACATCCACAGAAGTTAGAGGTGCATACTTGAAATAGCACAGATGAGTTGGCTGCAAATCTTGTTCCATATTCTCAAAAACATATTTCCAAACAGTACATCATTAATGCAACTTATATTCTATGAAAAGATTAAACATTTTACGAATAAGTCTCTATTTTAACGAAATATGCAAAACATGGGTCTATCATTACACGAATGTGAACCAAGAAGAAAAATCTCTCAAACACCCAAAAATACGCATTAACTTTTTATTCTATACAGCACTGAATTCTAATCATGTCTCATGAAATTAGCTATCCCCTGAAGCAACAGACAAAAATACGCAACATAATAAAAATCCGCTCCGTAATTATGATTATGGCTTCTTCTGGAAGAAAGCGCTCCCCCTCCACGCAAAGAGCTCGAAATGGACTTTTAGTCTCGTGAGTAGTCGCTGCCCTTTCAGCATTCCGCCCTACGAAACGATATTATCTCGCGCGATCCGAGGAGCGCTGCATCCAAACAATCGCGAACCGAACGCGTGGCTCCCGAGGCGAGACTCTGGCCACTCGCTGCGTCGAACACCAGCAGAGTGTCTCTTATTAGGACGGGGCGTAGCCGACGTCCACGTGCTACAGCTGCCGCTACACTCTCATTATCTTGCCGTAAGATATTGAGCTCATTAGTGATGGGGACATTCTCCGACGCATCGGAGTCCTACACAATGATTGATTGATTACTAGTGATTCCGGGAGTGTCAACTGCTAACATCAATGGTCCCGTAAGTGTAGTGAATTTCTTTTGCTTGGGAGGTGACGGTGATCTTGCCCCGTTGGATGGCGAGATCCGGCTCCAGCGGCTAGTAGAGGTTTCCCCAACCAGATATCTCCCACCAGCGGGACAAGCTGTAAACTCACGCCTGGTCTCCTGTCAAGTGTGGTAGTGTGGTGCGTGTGTTTGTAAGGGGCGAGGATACGAAAAGGAATCGGAAGGAAAGATAGCGCGCAGTCCTTGCCCCGTTTCTTAGGGTACTGCTCCAGCATTAGCCTGATATTGATAGGAAAAATTACCGATCAGAGCACAGAATTCTCCTCCTGACAGTGACTGAAGTCAACCTAGTTACGTAGCGCGTGTCGAAAATCATGCCACCGTCGATATTCGAACCTAAGACCTCCCGGTTAGCGGCATTTCAGTGACTAGTGGAGGCTCTGACCCTCATCTCCCGGTCGGTGCCCTTCACGACGACCCTGCCAAACGTGAATAAACTAGATATTGTTGAACTTCAAATACAGACGAAGGAATGAAGAATCTTCGAACGCTAGACAATGCTACTCATCCATACAACGATCTGGATATGCCCGTAAATTCAGACATCCTTCTTCTCCGTTCTTCCGATGCCGTTGGAGTTGATATTGTGTGTATTAATTAAGCCTATCAAAAATTTCATTACAAATGTAGTCAAATTTTTCTTCCATCAAAAATTTTACGTTTTTATGGAGAGTTTATCTTAAAATGTTGCAATTCTGTGAAAACGATAATTCATTATTTTTAAATTGCTGTGACTCAAAAATATTTGCTTGCACGTAAGCAAAAGAAATTCCAAAAGAGGCTTTTTTATCACGATCAAAATCATACATTTTCATTCAGTCAAAAGCTTCTCTTCAAATGAAAGCGAACCAAACAGTTTTTTTTTCAACTCAACTTTGATCTTCAATTTTATTTTACAGTGCTTGACACCTAAAACTCATAAAAACACTAACATAAAACAGTAAAAGCACTCAATCAGAACGCCCACAAAAACAATACATCGGTTGGTTTCCTTCACAAGTTCAAACAACATCGTAATGGACCGTTCATCTCGCATGGCTGGAAGTAGCTGAGATACTCCGAAAACAGCGATGACTGGGAAGTATATCGTCATAGGAAAGCGGAAAAGGAATACGGCGCAAAGCGACCGGAAGCGTCACCGTATGCAGCGGCCAGTTCTCAATTCCATGTGCTATAATATTGCGCATTTAGTGTTGGCGAACCCTATCCGCACTTCTCGTTGTTCCGTGGATCTGGTTTTCTACTATTACCATTAAAATATTGGGAGAGATTTACTTTCTCGTATACGTACATATATACGATATATGTAATACAAAGATAGTTATGTAACGCTGCAAAAAATCGATTTCGAGATTTCAACGGATGAACCCGTTTTGAGATCCTGTATAATCGATCAGGTTTTTTTAAATTCCGTCGATCCATCAATCCGTCCGTCCGTCCGTCCGTCCGTTCGTGCGTCCGTCCATTGGTTCGCCCGTTTGTCCGTTCGTTCGTTCGTTTGTCCGTTCGTTCGTTTGTCTGTTCGTTCGTCTACCCGTCTGACTGCCGGTCTGTGAGCAACACTAGCGCCTAAACTATTCATAGGATTTTTCCAAAATGTATATTCCCCTATCGATCTGATTCAACTCAAAACTCCGGAATTTCGTAAAGTACTCTTTACATTTTTAGGGTACTTTACAATAGAGATGGGCTTAACAGCTTCAATAACTGTCATCGGAATAATGATTGGCTCGTAACAATCGTTAATAATATCTGAAAAATAACACGTCCATTATCAGCCATGGTCAATGCATAGCAGACTGCTACGAGTTAAAACCAGTTGTGGCAACACTGGACAAAACGAATTACGTTGGTAGCACCTTACAGCCTGTGCAGCTATCTCACGGCGCTTGCTTGCACTTCTTCCCCAAACATGATTGGACAGAGAAACAGTTGATTTATGAACGAGACTAAAGGGCGTAATGACCTGTCAGGAAGAATAATAATTGTTATATTATGATAGGCTTAGCAAATGTGTATAGAATACTAATTAAATTACAGTGATTCCTGATTCTGGTTCAGGTTGTAAATATTCTTTTGTGAGGCCAACTTGTTCATAGGGAAGTGAAAAGTGACAAAAACAATGACAAGGAAAACTGGAGTTTTTGCTTACATACAGCTAAAATGGTATTGACTATTGGACATCTAAAAATTATGCGAGTTATTCGACCGTAACTCATTTTAGATGGTAACGCCATCTCCCACTTCCAGAAATCATGTAACATCTTCCCATTAATCTACAGAGGTCCCTGGAAGTGGAGAAAGCAATGACATGAAAGATAATATAGAGAGAAGTCCTAACCTCCCGTAACCCTACGCAGAAGGAACCTGACAAAGAGTAAAAAAACTCATTTTATCTTATGAGACTTATGGCACAGAAATAATTAATGACAACCATATTGGAAGGATTTAATTCAAAGGACAAACGTATATAATAATATATAAAATCATTGAGATATATGGTGTGTAATGATGAATCATTTATTAATGAATCTAGAATGTGAACAGATCCTAATAACTTCCGAATAACTGCTGTAAAATTGTTATCGAAGTAAATGGTTATCGCGAAAGCTTGTGGTTCGGGTTTCGCTCAATAGATTGCAGTACTATGAATTTCTACCGATAACAGCCAATAACTGGGTAAACGAAATTACGGTTATTTCGAATATTGTTATTGGACTATTAACTGTTAAGAAATAACAGTTTAGCTGTTAAGGGCACATCCCTATGTTACATGAAAAACCGAAGACATTTTCAGAATTTTCTCAAAAATGGCTCCAACATTTTCCGTAAAAATGGAGTGAAATGCACGCTTACAAAGATGGCACACATTACTAGTGTTTTGTATACGTGATTGTGTTTGTGGTCCAAGTGCTTCAAATAGTATCTTATAAAGTTTCTCGAAAACTAAAATGTTCCCTAATTCGGCATTTTCAGAAATGCTTGAATGACATTGTCTCAAAACCGGGTGCATATTTTCTCTTGAAAGATTTTGTACGGATACTGACAAATACACTGAATAACATGAGATAAATGTCACTTTGATGTATTTTTTTATTTCAAAGTTACACGAATGTAAATTTTTAAATACATATCGCCACGTTAATATATTATGGAAGTTTTCTTGTATATATTATTGCATTTGTGAGTACTGGTACTTCAAATTATTTCCAGGGAAGTGCCTTGAAAACAATATTTTTCTGAGAAAATGAGCTCAAAGTTGGGCATTTTGAGAAACGCCCAAACGAAATTTCTTCAAAGACAGCTCAAAATTTTTCAACGAAAATGTACAAAAGTATATAACTAGGTTTCGCGCTCGTATAAAATTCTTCAAGTCATAATTCAGTTCTGCAGAACTGAAAATTCTAGGGGAGTAAAAAATTGAGAACACTTGGAAAAATTAACATCAGGCGACAATAGATACCATCTGGGAAGATGGTGGACCCAAACCGAAAAGCTAGAACAGACAAAAGAGATAAGAAAAGTAGTTCTAGAATGTCTGTGCAATTCTGTACCATGTTTACATAATATTAAATATTTCTCTCAAATATTGACAATATATTATTTTTATTATTTTGTGTGGTCATTGCACCTTCTAACAATGACTAAAAGCGTCACCATTAATTTATTGACTATAATTATTGACTATAGAATGTTCTCCAGTTAGTTTATAATACTCACACACGAATTAATTTTAAGCCAATATTTGTAGGTTTAATTAATCTGCTGTCAAAAACGTTGCACTACATTGTAAAACATGATTTATAGAACAATAAAATGCATTTGTGTTAACTAATTTATTTTTTAACAGATTAACATTTAAAATGTTTCAGAAGTTTGAGTTACAGTAATGCAGTGCATTAATATTGATATTCCTGATGCGTGATCTGAAAGTACCAAATGGAACCAAATGTACCAATCCATCTCGTGAACATTTAGAACGAAGCCTCATCTTCATACTCTGGCCTTTCAATACTTACTTTCCAAGAATTATAATAGCGTAACTTTTCAACTTTGTTTCGCTACAGAACGAGAATATCAAAGAACAATCGGGCGAGCGATATATTTGTAAGTTCCCCGAAGGGCTCCCAAACACGCAGTGAAAACACATCTCACAAATGGCTGTACTTTATCGCCACTTCCAGGACGATCGCTTTTCATTTGTGTAGCGCTTGGGGTTAAAGCTCGCAGCGGAGCGAGGCGCGTGGGAGGGGGAGAACGCCAGAGAAAGAGAAGCACGCAGGGCGCTCTAGGAACGACTCAGCAACTCCGCTTCTTCCCGATTGGCGTCTGTTGCGGCGGAACGGGTGCATTTTCGTGAGAAGTTATATTACTTGTTTCCAATCCGCCCAGGAATAGAAAAAAACTTCTTTAGGCACCAAGTGCGTTATAAGGGTTCTAATGATCGAACGGCGACAAAATGCCCGATGGGCAAGAGCCAATCTCGGGTATTTTGTCGCCCGAGATCATTAGAACCAGTTAACGCTCGTGGTACATATATAATTGTATTTTTTATCTAATTTAATTGATTCAGATTTACTTATTTACATATTAACGAGATGTTAACTTGACTGGGTTTCTCTTTTCATATTTCTCTCCCATAATTCTCTTTCATAACGCACTTTCTTATTTCTCTCCATAAGTTAACATGTAGCATCATTCAACTGTTTTCAAATTTCCCTCGTAATCATTATCCTTTCGATCCAGGTAAGTTATGCAGTGTTTATCGAGTTCCATATAGAAGGCCAAAAGTTAAAAAAAAAATTCAGCTTTCAGCCATGTGAGAGGTGTCTTGAAGTTTCGTTAGATACGTAAGAACTCGGGAAAAATACGAAAACAATTAAACACTTTGGATTTTGGTTGAAAATACAAATATTTAATTGTGTTATTTTGTCTGTTCTCATACTGTATGAAGAAAACTAAATTATTGAAGCTGTGCTTACGAAACTGCCGACGTCATGCAATTGCAAGGCTACAAGGATGAGGGGTCCCCTTGTTTATCTGGTATTCAGATGTTGTATTTTGAAGCTGCACCTTTTTTTTATACACATTCTTAGTAACAGCTAAGAATGAGAAGGTGAAAATAATTGCCAGTAAAGTTTCTTTAATGAATAGACGCATAAGTGTTATAACTTAATAATTATTAAGTATTTTATTGTTACTCATTTACGAAATAGATGTACTCACTTGCTACAACATGTTAGCTTTTCCATTTCGAAATGTTTAAGAACTATGTCTGTAAAATAACGGCTTATGACTTACAAAATTCTCTCTTGATTTTATTAAAGCTCCTCAGATATATGTAGTTGTGTACCAGTAAAGGGAATTAATAAGAGAAAGATGTTAAGGAACAATTAAAAAAGATCAGAATGAGTGGGCCGTAAGAATATACTCGTATTTACCTTAATTGTCTCCCACAACCTATATAATCATTCATTTTCACTGATGATTCAAGTTTAATGAACTTGCACACGTGCAGTGGGAAACCGCAGAACTTCTGGCGCGTATGTGTGCGTTCGTTCACACTTCGGAATCGTTCCTGAAAAGGAATGCGTGAATCAGATCTTTAAGTAAAGGCTGTTGAAGAATTGCACATTAATGACGCAGTTCTATTGCTATTACCTTCAAGGTTTATCCTTCACTGAAACAGGGAGAGTGGGCCATGACTGACTGAAAAATTAAACAGGTTAATATTATCATATTAGACATGTATGATACATGATTAGTCATTGCAGGTTCGCGCACAAGACTATGTCTTCTGCGAAATAATGTCAACATTATTTGTACATTGTTACAACCTGTAAATAAATAAATAAATAAATAAATATGAAGCAGAGAGCATTCAAGTCTGGTCAGCAATTGACTGGCACCTATGATCTGATTTACAGCCTTCATTCTGATTCAATTTCGAAGTTACAGCGAACGCGTTTCTATTCATAGTGGACCCATGCTTTTTGGAGCGCTTTGAAACTAAAGCTAGAAAAGCACATTATTTCTCGCATTATGGGTAATTTGAATTTTTTGAAAAATCAGGCCAAATAGGACTTGCATAATTTTTAAAGGCGTGCTTCTCTCTCTCTCTCTCTCTCTCTCTCTCTCTCTCTCTCTCTCTCTCTCTCTCTCTCTCTCTCTCTCTCAAAGATATGATCACCAAAATAACAATAAATATTCTTTTAACATCCACAAAATATTACAGCTTCCGTAAGCAATTTCTGGCTCGTAACTAATATCTTTGTTCTCCTTACTACGTAAGTAAAAGAGAAAGTCGTAAGTAGTCTGGTGGAAATCTGCGATTTTTTCGAGAGAAAATCTCTTATTGGCGACGGAAAATCTCTTATTGTGAAATATTTTCCCTATATGTAGTTAATTACTTCTTGTAACACTTTGTGTAGTAAAAATACACGTTTTCTGAGCCCTTAATGCCTAAAAATCGATTGACGCCAAAACTTCAGTCTGTTCGTCCGTCCGGATCCTTGTACAAATGCCTACACTTCCAAAATTGATCTCGCCCAATCGACCAATCGATTGTGATTTTGAAGTACCTCTAATTTCGCTTTTGAATTCCACCTGCACGTTTTGTAATTCAAACATTTTAAATAGGTATTTACGTGGAAAATATCCATCATCACTTTCTGGTTATTATCAACTAGCTGGCTGAATGAAAAAAGACCCGATTTTCGAGGATGCTTAAAAATGCTTCGGTTATTTATTGCTAGTATTGCAAGTGAATAAGACTATTATTTCTTGTTTTAATCATCGCATCCTTAAGCGTCGTGTATTGGGAATACACCATTTCATTCGATAGTAGCATGAGAGTAAATATAGTCATAGAATGAACATTATTGATTGTGTGCTTTGAGAACACTTTGCATAAAACAAGAAAAACAAAGATACTTTAAAAGGGATTTTACGAAAAAATATAAAGAATCAGAATTGAAATGCCTTTAATACTTACAAGAAATGCTTGAAATATTTATGTTTAGAATTACAACAGTCGGATCTCTCTGGTTGCTGCAATTTTCTTTTGTTATTTCGATTTCGAAAATGGACCACGCAGCATTTACCCCACCGACTTTGTTTTCGAAATAAGGCGGAGCTCAATACACACGATCCGTTCTCGAGTTTCCCATCAAGATGTCCGCGTTCGTTGCGTGGAAAGAAGGCACCCCATTGTCTAGCGCCTTTTCTCTCGCGAGAATCCGCCTCAAGGAAGGATTGCCTGCCTGACCGCGCTGCGGGGAGGAAGACAACCGGCACCCGCCCCCCCCTCCACTCCGATGCAAAGCGCATCTTGTCCCTGGCCCTGCAAAGTAGCCCTGCGCGGCGGGATGTTTATATTGAAAATGAGCTTCGCGCCGCCCTCGTGAGAGCTGGGATCCGGCGACGGAGGGGACGACGTGCCCCGGGGGGAGGGGAGGAGGGGGAGGGGGCTTCCGAGGAAAGCCATCTCGTTGGCTGAAAGCGCAACGCTTGCGAAAGAGTGGTCAGTCTTGGCGAGACATCCGCTTTGGAAGAGTGGGCAAAGGAGATGAAAATACAGTTATTTGGGAAAAAAATCTACGGCACGTTTTATATTGCACTGATGTAAGCGGGTGAAAGTGATGAACGTCTTATTGTTCGATCATTATTTCGCGCAAGTCAATCGTAACGTGAAAGTTTAAAGTACTTTCATTATTAGTGAGCAGAGGGATTTATTTTAAAAGTGCGTTTCTTAATAATAAATGTAAATCGTAGATTTGATGATTAGTGCGAACAATGTTCTTTTGATTTTCAGGGCAAAATTATTTCACCAAATTATTTCAGCCGCAAGGATTAGACCTTTTAGTCTGTTCCGTCTCCTACAATTATTGCTTATTCCATCTTCCTAATTGTCTTCCCACGTTTATTATACCTATTGCCTCATAATTAAAAGCAATTCCAGTTATTCATTCTTCAGACATTTTTCGTATGTTTTTTTTTATCTTAATCTATACTGCTTAATATATTTTATTTACACCTATAAAGTTGAATTCTTTTCTAATTTCTTCATTTTTCAATTGGTAAAAAGGGTGTGTTACATTTTTGAGAAATTTCATTTCTGTTGATTCAATGGTCATTTTTGCCGTCTCGGTTGATGTAACAATAGCCGGTAAAGTAATACTTACAAGAGACACATATGATTTTAAACTGCATATTCCGGGCATTTCCTTGAATTTTACGGAACTATTTTATTACGCATGTAATTAAAGAAAGCCCGAGGTTGAGTGTGTATTGCCAATCAACTACTGCCTACCCAAGAGGCAATGTTTACATCCACTTTGCTCTCGGTTGATAAAAAATACACGAATTTTGACATTTCCACCGACGTGGCGCCTTCCGGATTTCAAAGACCACGTGAACCTCAACCAATAGAGATAGAGCTTTTTTTCGCGGTTGAAATATGTTCTTCGAAGACATCTTGAAATCGGGTCATGTTCAAATTTTTGAAAATGTAACTAGTTTGTGCGAAATTTTGTGAGAAATATAGACAATTTTAAATTTATTAAAATAATATTTATCCCAAGACGGCTACATTTCGGTTCTTTAAATTTTCACCTTGTATCTATCAAAAGGCGCTAAAAATTGGTGCTAGTCTGATTTACGAAGAACTCTGATTTCGAATATCGTAAAATATTAACATTTAAAAATTTCAGATAAATATTTCCGCCTTAAACGAAATCTGTTCTAAAAAAAGGGATCTAAAAGAGGTCATGAACATTTTAAATGAGAAAACGAATATCTTGGGGCGTAATTTGTACTGAAAATTAATGTGATTTATAAAAAAAATATGCTATAAAACTGATCCGACATTTTCTTCATTTTGTTTTCCACGGATAGAACAAGAAACGCTTAAAAGAATGGCGCAGTTCTAATTTTCATTTAAATCTTCTCAGTTTTCGAAAACTGCAAATTTAGAAATAACAATGCGAGAAAGCACCACTCATTTTCGATCAAGCAAATTCTGCTGCAGTACGTCTTTTTTCTTCCTCGTCCTTGGTGTTCTGACATTCCTTTCCTGTGGTCAGATGTAACCCATGCGCTATATTTCCTAAACGGACTGTACTTTATGCCCGTCGATAAAGATTGATCAACTAACACAAATGACACTTCCTTGATCATAAATCTCCAGCAATTACGCCTACACAAAGTTATGAGAGTACATATTTGTTTCAAACAATGGAAGTAAATAGACTGTCACTAATTAAGATGAATTTGTGTTGTTCAACTATTAAGAAGAATATTTCGTGGAAACAGAAACAAAAGCTTGTGAATTAAAACAGAGCTCAGGTTACCCAACACTTTGAAACGCAATGATTGTCACATCACTATTTCCTCATCGTTTTTCTGTCTAAATCTCTTATGTTTACCTTCTCATATACATACATATATACAGAGTAATAATACACATAGTATAGAAATTTATATAATGCTACGGAAAATCGATTTCGAGATTTCAATGGAAATGCACCTTTTGGGGTTCCGTGATATAGAAAAAGTTTTGTTGTTTCCTTCAAACATCCGTCTATCTGCCTGGCTGTCTGTCCGTCTGTGAACAACACTAGCGCTTAAACTATTCAAAGGACTTTTTCCAAAAAGAAATATTACCTGGTTGATTTGGCCCGACTCGCAGCTATGCGATTATGAGAAGAATTCAAGCTTTTTGTATGAATAGTGCTAAATCCCCTGTATAAGATGACATAAAGGTCATTTCCCCGTAGTCCTTTGTTGTCTTTTTTTCCAAATATTTTACAAACGATTTTTTACAAATCTCTCTCATGTTGTTAATGTTTACTTACATTACGGACGTTTGCATTTGTGAGTAGAAATGCTTTAAATTATTTTCAATGCAATTTATCAAATAGTTGACAATTTTGGGTGAAAATTAATTGAACATCAATCATTATCGCGCATTTTCAGATACAATTAAACGACATTTTCTCAAAAATGGCTCCAACTTTCTCAACAAATATTTGTTTTACCCTTTTCTAACATTCTTAAAACCATGTTTCAATTATGGGGTCCAAAAACTAGGAAAAATATGACAAAATATCCTTTAGATGGCAAAATATCCGTTAGATGTGGGGAAAATTGTAAGCTACCGCTTACGACTAAAGTGAATAAAAACTTACTAGGTCGAGAAACTCACTAGGTCGGTTCCATTCTTTAGCACTACTAGTTTATAATTTGTTGTTTATCATCTTTTCTTTCCAAAATTTTCAATTATTTTATCATCTTTCCTATTAACTTTAATACGCGTTTCCCAACGCGGCGAAGAATATTTCTTGGCAACAGAAAGGCAAGCTTCTCCGTTAAAACAGTCTCTTAGGTTCCACAACTCTGCTCTAACGAACTTTAGGAATAGAGACGATTCACAAATAGTATTTTCAGCTGTATATCTTTTGAAATTTTTTGAAATTTGCATGTGCAAATTATCAACTATTTTTTCAACTATTTTATGCATCGAGAAAATAGAATTTGGCTGCATGGCTATTGTTATATGGGTAACGTGACTGGCGTGGAAACATAAAAGACCAGAATTTGAATCCTGATGGTGGGAAAACATTTTTGTTTGTTGAAATCTCTTTTTGGGGGGTTTATGTAGTGTTATGATATTGCGTAGCCTTTACTAATAATGCAAGAAAATGTGTGCTGTTGTGGAACCGCTAGTTTGTTTTTGTGGGCAGTGTTGTGCGTCTATATTGTAACACCACCGGTCGTCTCATTAGAGAATGCCCGGTTAGCGGCCCGGTTGTAGCTCAGTCGGTGATGGAAGGAATTGTTAAACAGATACAATGGCAGTACGAAACAAACACTTTGATCACTGGTAAAAATTACTTTTATTCCTGGGCAAGAAAAAGAATGCCCCAGGGAAGTTACATTTGTAAATTGAATAAAAAAATGAGAAAATTAGGTGAAAAGAAAAGAAAATGCAAGGTTAGAATTCAGAGTAAAGCTTAACTAGGAAGAATTATAACTAACATTACAATGGTGAAAAAAAATTACAAGTCAATGTGCCACAGCGCGGCACCGCATTACAAAGTTACACAGAGGCGAATGCCCTTCAGTGATACTGCCTGGAAAAAGGTCTTTTGTGCGCCCGGGAAGGGCAGGGCGCGGTCGAGGAAACGGCTGGCGTCCTTCAAAGGAATGCAGCAGAGGCCGATGGCCTCCCTTGTCGACAGCTGAGCGGCCGCCTCGTGACGTCACCAAGGGGCGGTGGCGTCTGGCGGCGTTGAACGGCGTCTGGTAGTGGCTGGTAGAACTCGGAGCGGCCGGGATTCTCTCGATCTCAGGAGCGTAGTAATCAACCATGCGTCTCTCTGATTCTCATAATAATTGTCGAACACAACTTCAGAAGGTCTAGAACTCCTTCGGAGAAACATTCGCCTCTCTTCACGACTAATTCCCACCCCAGAGAAGTTTCTCTATCTACTGCAGTCGGCCCAATGCTCAAGCTCGCAGTAAAATTATATAAGTCCCTCATAGGCGCATTCGCCCGAATAATTCCCACCCCAGAGAAGTTTCTCTCCCAACTGCCCTCAGCCTAATACTCAGGCTCCTTCTGACAAATTTTATAAGTCTTTCAGAGACACACTGGTCTCTCCCCGACGAATAGTTACCCCCCCCAGAGAAGTTTCTCTCCCGACTGCCCTCCGTCTAATGAAATTTGTAAATCGGAAACGTAGCAAGTAAACTTTTACCCCCACCCTCTTTCTCGTGTGCTCCAGCTCCTTATAATAGTCGCGTCGCTATTGGCCAAAGGTAATGGCGTAGTACTCTATTTTCAACCAATCGTGACGGGAGGAGCGAAGGAAGTTTCCGTTCTCTGTGCCATCTGTGAGTGTACAGTGTTTTTCTTATTCCTTCTAGAACATCGGCCATGCCTGCGCAAGGGGCGCGTTGTCCGGTGAAAGAATTACCGTTCTGGGTTTCCCCGAATGCGAGCGGGCGTTCTAGAGATTTCGCAGATGTTCTTGCGTCCGCGCGCCTCTCAGTTAATCTTTTGACACCAGCTCTAACAGCAACTTCGTAATGGGCCGGGGGCGCAAGTGGCTGTCACGATAAGCGGGGTTGTGCGCGTGTCGCCATCTGTTTATTCTCCCAGTAGAACTTGGGGCGGCCGAGTTTATTTTATTTAATTTGTATGAGGAAATCGGTATCGCTACAATATACAACGTAACATTTCGCAAAATACATTAAATAATCACGGAGTATAAGAGAAAAGATGTCATCTTCCGCATTTTTCATCCCAGATCCGATTAATTTCCATAACATTTCACACCCACGCATAAAATCATGCTGAGCGTAGAGCAAGGTAAAACCTGTTGCGTTTGGGAAAATATGTTCAAGAGTCTGGAGGCAAGCAAGGCGACGGGTCGTGGCACAGCTGAGATTGGATTGGGGGCCAACACCAGAAAGGTTATTCTTTGGTTCCCCCGATGTCTCTCCCTCTCTCTCCGCTCTCTCGTTCGACGCCTCGCCGCATTCAGCCTCCACCGCCGCTCCGCAGGCTGCCGCGCCAGCGCGTCGTCTGGCGAGACAGCGCACAATAAGATCGAAGGAAAATACCTTCGGTTACGCCGCCCCGCCCCCGCCACCCCGCGCGCCTCTCCTCACCACCCCTCCCGCCTCCCCTCGCGCTGACCCGCGCTACCCCGCACCACCCGGCGCCACCCCGCGGTACCACGCACCGCCCCGCGCCGTCCCGCAACACCCCACGCCGCCGCCCCCCCTCCCACGCGCCGCCACGCGCCGCCAACACTGGGTAGACATTACCCGCGTTTTCTTATTGCTCGCGTCTTCCTTTCTTCGTGTTTTTTCCCTTTTTTCTTATTCTTTTTTCTCATCTCCTACAAACAGTTTGCTCACTCATGTTGTTTTCTTTCTTCATTTTCTCTCTTCCTTCATTCTTCTCCTTCTGCATCACGTTTCTTTTTTCCCTTCTTCATCATTACCTTCTCCTTCTCCTTCAGGTGTGGTTTATTTTCTTCATATTTTTCTCTCTTCTCTTCTTTGTTCTTGTTCTCCTGTTACTATTATTGCTCTTCGCATTTTACTTCCTTAATACTCTTTGTTATGTCTTGCTTTTCTTCTGTTTCACATTCTCGAACTGAACTCCCCATTTGCCATTCACTTTCAATTCATCGCTTTTCTTGTTTCCCCTTTTTCTTCCCCCTTTCCTCCTCTTTCATTTTATTGTCGTTTTGACTTCTGCTTCTAATCATTATTCTTCCTTGTGCCTTTTCTCCTTCTGGCTCTTTCTTTGGACAATTTCTGCGATATTACATTTCATCTACTTTTTATTTCAAGCCTGTTTACAGGAAAGTGTAATTTACGTGTAACAACCCAATGCCTGACCTGCGAGTGGTCGAATCCCTAATACCATGCGCCATGAGCATATCCCCACAGTCTAATACTACTGAAAATTCCACTTTTGGAAATGGATGTCGGTTCATACCAACAAATCCTCCCCACTGTATCGTTCCGATAACCGAGGCGCCAATTTCAGCCTGAGGCGGCAATGTTTGCGTTAGCTGGGAGGTACGAGAGGGTCGTCGCAAGACGGACTGCTCCGCTTTTCAATGGCGACGCCCACGTCGGCGGGCGCAATGCCACGTGAAGCTTATTGTGGCCTCTTCCAGTTTGGATGATGCTCCGTTTTGTGCACAAAAGATTCCACCATTCAACCCCAAGAGGATCGTGAATAGCTCAGCTGTTTCGCTTTTACTTTCTCCCCCCCCTCCTGCTTACGAAGTACAGAGAAAGTATTGTGACGCTGCGGGAGAAACGGCGATTGTTCGACACGAAAATTCGAATTGGCGGACCCAGACAACAAAAATGTGAATAAATCTTGGTTCTATATAGCTTACATTGTGTAGGTAGAATCTACGTTTGGTGGATCATTGATAACGTAAAATCGATTGTCGACAAAACATCTGTGTCCGTCTGTGAACAATTCTTGCGGCTAAACCATAGGCAGGATTTTGACCAAAATTTATATTAGTAGATCAATCTGATTGATGTCACTTCCCCTTCGATTTCAAACAGGAACATTAATTTTTTGGGTCACATTTGGATAACAAGCCTCAACATTTTCAATTATTTTCCAAAAATTCCATTAAATTAATTTTACTTAATTTTTCTTTAATTTCATCTCTTGATAAAGCAGTAGACGAGTAAATAAATAGTGTAGATCGCATTTTCGGTGCAGAATTACAAAATTTCAAATGTTTTTCGGCATCTTCTAACAAGAATAATAATTAAGGTAGAAAATGTTTTCTTAATGAAATCTGCATATCAAAAACATCGTTAAAAAGGGCCATTTTCATTTTTTAAAAAGAAAGAGTAGTTTTGCGTATTGTTGCATGAAACATAAGTAGGGTTGTCAGAGTTGCTTGCAAAATGTAGCGGACAACTGGGAAGGGAGGATACTAAGTAAAGTAAAAAAAAACAATTAAATTATATATTTTCTAACAAATTTCCTAATCTTATTCTCGTAGACTGTACAGCTTGAGATTTGCGTACCATTTCTTTCTAAATCGTGTGAATAAAAAATGTTCACTATTTTATGAAGAAAAAGCAACAACAGTGAACATAATGTGAAAAAAGCGGACTGCCCACTCAAATTATGGACACATTGCTTAAACACAAGCAATTTTTAAATTCTAAATACTTTTTCACGAAAAAGCTTTAATTTCTTTCTCTAAATATTTACCTCGTATGTAGCAAAGAACTGTTAATAAAGTGAGGCTGGTCCCATTTCCGGTGCACTCTCCGTATTTTCGAGGTTTGTAAAAGAAATCGAAATTGTACATTCGAATTTCCTACCCTTCTTTTGAGGGGCTGTCATTTCGCAAAATAGCATCACAGCGTTTTGAAATTCTAACCGAAACTTCTCGTTGTTGCCAGTCATGATGATCGTATGATGTAGATAACATTCTTAAGAATGGAAATCGATTGAAGGGATCTAACATTGTAACTAGAAATCAACAAATACTCTTCTTTTACTTTAAGAAGTTTTGATGTAAGCAAAGCGTGCTTATGTGAAATTATTCTTGTTTTTTCAGTATAACGTGCTGTATGTTTTATTTTTGTTATTATGTTTGTTTTATTTTAAGGTGAGACGGTAGGCCCTACCTCATAAATATTAAAAGAAACAACTTTGTGACCCGTTTTCTCAGGAAATACTGAAACATTTTAATGGATTTTGCACTACTTATTAGTGATGCATGAAGAGACTACTAATCTTCAATTAAGTTTTAATCTCTATTCCGCAGTGATTTATAATTCCTTCCCAAAAAACATTCCACCAAATTGGAATTGATACAATTTTGGAATATTCAGTGTATTCAACGAAAGTCAAATTTCCTCCATTCTTTAAGCGTCTTTTCAGATGAAATCCGATGAAAAATAGTTAAAATTCAAAAAATTGGAGCCAGTTTTGAGAAAACCGGAAATTTAATTGAGGCTTCATGTAAAGTATACCCCCAAAAATTAAAACAACCTTTTCAAACACGTAGAGTCCCGAATTACTTTAATTCAAGCAGGGAATATTCATTTTGGGAAAAATCGGCTGAACGGAAGGCGCTTTCGTTGAATGCGGACGTATGGACAAACGTTTTACCGTTTTACAAAGAGTTTTTTCGGTAGAAAATGGCCGTTTTCCGGCGTCTGATTCTTTCTATTCTTACGAAGAAAAGGCCAGAACGTAAAAAAGTTGACGAAGTAAAGGCCAGAGTTGAAAGCTGAAAAAAGTTGAAATTTTTTCTCTTTTTCAAAGTGAATTCTACCGCCACAAGTTCGTCATACTTGGTAATATTTCGGCTGCTTGTTTGCAATTATATTGTGAATTCTGCCAGGACTGCAGTAAAACCACCAGTACTTCCCCAGCTATTTGTCAGAATTCGAACGAACGTGTCATTTATTCGCGGAGTCGGTGTTGTTTGTTCTGATGGGCGCAGCGAGATGCGCCAATTGGCCGGGACAACAAAGGGCCCTGCGCGTGCGGGGCGCGGTGGGCGGCCGGTCGGACTCACAGAGGGCCAGGCGCGACAGGTGAAATCCGATGAATGTTTGCAAGGTACTCGGCTACTCCATCAAGTGTACCAACATTACAAACACATTTTTATCGAGGCTTGTGTGTGTGTGTGCGCACGCGCTGACCGCGAGCCGAGGGGGCGACGGCTGCGGGGGTGGGGGTGGAGGCGGGAGGAACCGAGCGCTGGCTAATCATCGGTCAACACAATGAAAGGACCACATCCGGAATCGCTTATTAATTTCCATGTGTGCGTTTTCATCGCCACTCGCGCGCGCAGCGCGTGGGCGAGGAGGAGGGGGAGGAGGGGGGAGAAGGGTCGCGCCCTGGCTGTGTGCTCGGGCGGCCACACCCCTTACGAGAGCGGACTCACCTCGTCACGCGACTCTATTGCGCCCCGTTCGTTTGCTCTCGCTTTCCCCGAGATTTCAATTGCGACCGGTCCTTCCCAAACACCATCAGGACCAACTTTCTATTTTCCTATCATCCCGGAGAATGTTGTTTCCTTTGTTGTTTGTAAATTTAGTTTTGAAATAACACATTTCTTTAATTTCCTCTCTCCGGAATCTAGGAAAAAACGAGTTACTTCATATAAAAACTCTAGTATTTCAAAATTTTACTGACCATTCCTTCAACCTTACCCCCTAGCACACGCTCTAGTTTATTCGTTAATTAAAGGAAATTATTCACATTTATTTCACGTAGCTTTACTTCGTTTTATTAAATAAAGATTATAAATCAATTGTGGAAGTAGACATTTAATACCATAGTGACTTCTTTGTTCACTCTCAAAATTTCCAATTACGGCACTGTCACTGTACCCGAAAAAATATGATCAATAGGATCTAGAAGTCACAAGGTTGAAAAAACTGTAAACGATAAACTATTTTTTTCTAATGAGTGTTAAGTGCAAGAAGAAATATAACGTATTTCTAATTCATTGAATATTGCGTAATTCCTCTGGCAAGACATATTTATTTTTTAATTATTTTAGGTATTTATATCACAATGAACTTGTTTGAAAAAGAAAACGTATAGTAGTTTCTTTCGAAAGTTCATACATTCTATTACATACGAAAATTTTAATTCCGTGAATTCAGTTCTTAGTGACAAACAGTTGTTGAATGTTTACTGATTACCACAAGAGAAACATTATTTTGAAGAACACATTAATTCCTCTGCACTACCTCCTCTCATACAGTCGTGTGTCACGCAACCAACCCTCGTCCCTGCCATCCCACATCCCAACTGTCCACATTCACTTTCACCTGCAAACCACTACATCCTATATGTCCCGTGCTGATCCACTTCTCCCCCATTCATTCACTCTCGACCCTCCCTCATCCTCCCACGACCTCTCCCATGACAAAACCTCACTCCGCACAGATCTGCCGCTGCACGCCCCGCCGCGCTGCCCCCGCAACCTCTCGCACCTCTTTTCAAACTGTTCCGCCCGCCCCTCATATACCACGCCGCTCACTACACCTCCATGCCACTCCCTGTTAGGCCCGCCCCGCCTCTTCCCCGCCGTCCCTTCTCCTGACACATCCCCACACGCCTCTTTCCGTTCTGATCATCCCCGCCCCGCTCCACCCGGCCCAAACCGGACCGCCCTGCCTCAGCTTCCCTCCCCCACCCCACACGCCCTGCCCGCCCCGCCCGGACCTACTCTGCCCTGCCCTGCTCCACCACGCCACGCCCCGCCCCACTCCGTCACACCACGCCACGTCACGTCACGACCTCGCCGCCCCCTCCCCGCCACGCCATTCCCCTTCTCGCTCCGCCACGCCCTGCCCACCCCGCCCTGTCCTGCTCCGCTCCGTCACACCCCACCTCTTCAAGCCCTCACCGCCGCTCCCCCTCACCTCCCCCTCCCTCTCCCCGCCACGCCCGACCCCTCCCAGCCACTCTTCTCCACGCCCCGCCAATACCCCCCACAACGCCATGCCATGCTCCTCCCCACCTATCCACTCCCCATAAAGCCCCTCCCCGCCTTGTCTGAGCCTCCTCTGCGCGTCCCGCCTCGCCCCATCCCGTGCTCCGCCCCCGCCCTTTCCGCTCAGCGCCGGCCGGCGGTCGCTCTGTCGCCCAAACAAACACGAAAGGTGGGTGCGAGCGGCGGTTCCATTTCGACTCGACGCCGACGCCGCGTCCGCGTGTTTGTCGGCCGCGCGGGCGGCGCAGGCGGCCGATGGGCACGGGGCATCGCGCGTCAAACATCCGACAGTTTGTGCTCGGCCCACGGCGCCGCCCGCTCCCCGGGCAGGGCTATTGATAGGCACTGTTTCTGCGTCATTGATTTGTTATTTACGCTGCACCTTCACATCATACATACAAGATTTGGAATATTAAATATAATTTATGTACCTCAAAAATAAAAATAAAAAAAGTTTCTAAAATTCTGCATAAATTACGGTTAAGACAACGGTTAATTTGCTCATAAAATTTTAAACTAAGTTACGTTAAACAACTTTAGGAATGAAAACAGTTCTGATTCTTCGTATTTTTGTACTTCATTTTAACACTGATTTGTCTCTTTAAAATGTAATTATATTTTTCTATACAGATTACTTTCTTCAATCGTGTAGCTTCTATAGATAGTATACAGTCTAATACATTTATAAAATATAGTACACTATGTAATAATATTCATTTTTAACAACATTACTACAAAGTAGCTTCAAAGAAGCGAATTTCTTCAAACAGGAATCTAAATTGATACCACTGTATCATTTATAATTGCCAACTTTTCAAGATACAATTTTCAACTTTTCAAACACAATAACCCAAGCTACCCATTACGGCCTAGCCACCACCTACCAGCTCCCAACAAGAATAAAAAATAGATATCCATTAGATTCATTCCTCAGCATATTTTCAGAACTCAATTAATCACATAGGTGCTCTGTGAGTTTCCTATTCATGTGTATTTAGATTTAGTTGTAAGATTAGCATTTAAGTTAAATATAAGTCATAAAAATATATATGATGTAGTATACATAATACTGAACTATGTACATTCGTTCACTAATAAAGATATACAAAAAAAAAACACTTTTCAAGATTAAAGCAGTTATCTTAATTCTCCTTCACGTTCTACTGTTCTTAGTTTCCGGTAGACACCGAATGTATTGAATACGTTGCTGGAATCGCGCCGCCGCTGCAGATCGGTGCGAACCGACGGAACCAGGTCAGAGGGAAGCAAAACTACATTTCATTTTTTTCTGTTTGGGGATGATATGAATTATAGTGAAACAATACAAATTAATTTCGTAACATTCATTTAAAACATAGTTTACAGATAGCCTTAATTGGACATAAAATTACTCTCACAAATGTCAGATCTCCAGTTTTATGACATCGATGACCAAGAAAGTTGGCGAGTATTTGGTTTGGTAATTTAGCAAATTGAAATTGGTATATTTGAGAAAATAATAAATCCAATATAGGAAGACTATTGTAATAATACTGTTAACAACACATGTACTATTGTACTGGGCTCATGAAGTGATAATTGAGAATGTACAGAATTCATGGTTCGATAAGTGAGCACACAATATTACTCTAAGTTATTTATTGTTTGTTTTTTCTCCGACTCTTTTTTCTCTTGTTACTTCTTCTGCATGTTTTCTTTCCTAACTGTCTTTGTATTTATTCTTATTCCCTGGAATATTTTGGAGTTTCTTTTCTTTCGTCCTCCTATTTTTTATTCTTCTCCCTTTCTTCTCCTTTCTCTTATCATCAGGAACCCAGGTAATATTGATATTGATGGCTTTGCAATGGTTGCTGCAACACTCGTGTATAATGCGGAAACGTCATGTGTGTCGCCTACTACGGCGTGATTCACGATGCTCATATAAATTTACTAACCGATAGTCTAATCCAGGTCTGCACAGCATTTTACACTTTCACTGACCTCGGGAGCCACGCGATAGCCACTCGAGTGCACACGCGGGGAGCTATGAAGAGTGGGGAGGATACCCATTCTAGGAGTGAGGACCACTAATGAGAAAGCGCAATTCAGACCCTAGGGCGTTAATTGATAGAGCAATCGGTAAGAACAAGGCTGACTGTTACGTACAATTCTAGTAATATTGCCTGTATATTGTAAATGTTTGTTATCGATGTATAAGAGTGTGAATTATAAGTCAAAAACGAGACATTTAAATTTGTTTTGAACACCAAGTATTATAATTGCTTGAAAAGCTGATAATCTAAATCGCTTTGCTGCGAAGTAATCACACATTTAGCGTGGTGTTCAACACAAATTGTTAATATTGAACCGTTTTTGTTTGATGATGACAGTAAAAAGTATTTTTTTTGTCAATTACGTTTAATTAAATAAGACGGTTTTATGAAGGCTAAAAATTACTCTTAAAAATTTATGATTACTTTCTGCTCTAATTTCTTTTAAGAGTACATTGTATATTTTAATATCAAATCAAAATCACTATTCTTAATCGTTTACGATACCGTATAAAAAAGAATACGCCCTTGAAATTGCATTTTACAAACTCCATAGTAACCTCATGATTAACATATGGTCAGAAAGGTTTGCTTGTTGATATTTCTAATTCAGATTCGTAATGGGGGAAATGGTCCCAATATATGAGCTGCCAAACATTTCATACCTTCTTGAAATTGCCTGCATTTCATTTTTAGGCCAATCATAATGCTCTAGCTAAGAGTTTATTTTCATAATTAACTTCGTTTTGCTATCATTTGAAGGTTATAACATTTTTGGTGTAAAATCAATTATTAAATTGAACATTTTTGTTAGAATGATATATTTTAAAATATGCCACTTCTTGAAAATATGGTTTAAGAGTCATAATGAGCATAAAACAAAACAAAAATCAGAAAGAAAAATATATCAACCAGTAGCAATGCAGACGAACATGAATAGTGAAGAACGTGTAGTCAGAATATTGACATTACCCATTTAAATACGAGTAAGTGGGCAAATAATGTCACAGTATGTTTCAATGCATAAGACGCCTACGTATTCAATCTCTTGGTATATTCTGGTGAAGAGATTGCCCTATAAATTGTACAATTGAATACATTGCTATATGAGAAAAATATCAGCCTCCACTTTTTTTTATTTCACTTATTCCCAGTACTAGCTCTTTCGCCGCTCTCGTGGGCAGACACCCGGCTCTTGAATGCAGAATACCCGCGTAAGCAGGCGTTATGCAGTCTTGGTCTAGTCTAAGTGCAGTAGCCTTAGTGTTGTGAAACCGTTAATGAAACGTATCACCGCAAGGGAAATCATAAGATTTGTTGTAAATTCATGGAGAAGGTATTGGTATTTTCGGGCGTTGCGTTTTCGTTTAATATCCCTAGCGGTGACAGCCCGGACGAAAGAGAGGTGGCGAGGGAGGCGGAAACAAATGAGGTATAGCACGACGTAGGTAAACGCAGGGAAAGAGGAGGTCACAGTGTGAGGTCGTACAACTGCGTGATTGAAAGGGAGTGATGTGGCCAAAAAGACTGAACGACGCCGTGAGCTAGGACACATGCTGTGAGGGAAAGAGCGGCAAAGGGGTGGGGCGACGTTAGGGAATCGGGCGAGGAAATCTGCGAGCAGCGGAGTCGACAGGCGGGCAAGCAAGTGGGCGTTGCGGCAGGGCCGGAGGGCGTTTCAGACGGGGAGGGAGGGTCGCCAAAGAGATGGCGGAGGAAAGGGGCGAGAAGGTGCGGAGGTGGCGAGGACGCAAACGTGCGGAAAGCCGGGAAAAAAGCGGGGAAGGGAGAAAAGGTGAGGAAAGCGAAGGGGAGGTGGGGAAAGGCGCTCTGGAGCAAGGAACGTGTGAGGTGGGAGAGGTTGGAGGAGAAAGATCGAAACATTGGAAATGTCGGGGGTATGTGGAGTGAACTGAGGGAGGGGTGCGGCAGCCGGCGGGCAGAGGCGAGGGCGGCGGGGGCGGCGAGGGCGGCGGGGGCGGCGAGGGCGGCGAGGGGGCGAGGGAGCCGCCAACACCAGATGACGTTTTCAGAAAAACGCCTTCGCCGTCCGATAACGCACGGCGCGCTGCTTTTTTGTGCGTAAAAATAAACTTTACTCCATCTGATAAAACCCGAAAAACGGTTTTCTTGTTTTTATCCGCAACTCAGAGCACAACATGTTTGCATAAGTACACGCCAGGGTTTCCTCTGTTAGGAACGTGTTATGGATTCATGTTCTCGTAAAGATGGAAAATCAAGGGAGTGATAATTCAGACTGTGTCGTGGTAATGGAATTCATTGGTTATTGACTTCCGATTTAAAATAGCATTTCTACGTTTCGTTATAAGAAAAAAAATGTGTCTAAAATTTGTGAACAAATTTGCTCACTGTTTTGCAATCTTAACATACTGGAAATAAACTGCATATTCAAAAATGTATTGAAAGTTGCCAATAAAGGAAGACATCTTTAAAAATCTTTTAATGCTTAAATTTCAAAATCTGTCACAGTTTTGGACTAAAATGAAGGCATTTGTTTGATAACGTTCTTAAAAGCTACTCGATTAAAACTTGACTTACTTATTATATTGACAGTATCAATGTATATTTTATAGATAATTGCTAGAAAATTATATAATATATGTAGTATGCGAAGATCTTCCAGAATTCACTTTTTAAATTAGTAAAGTAAAATATTTCGTACAGACTGTGTTGAGTTTGAATTGTAAAGTTCCATTTCTTGAGAAACAATAACCCCTCATTTTATTGAACATCTGTGTTATTTTAAGGACTAGGAAAGTGTACCTTTGCAAAATAGATTGAAAGTCTATTTTATAGGGAGAAATGATGTAAATAGCAGATAGATAAACCAAATGAAAACATTCGTCAAATTACGATTTTCTATACCTATTTGCTATAAGTGAAATTTGCTTTGCCAAAGGAAAACTTAATAGGAAGCAGAGCAAGTGAATCAGTAATTTGTTTGCAACAGACCTTGCGGGTAGTTTGTACACCAGCATATGCACGCCTTCCCGTAACTTATAGGCGATAACTCTTGAGGAATGTAGTCCAAGAGCCTACAGGACCATTACCATGACAGAACATCCCATTGAAATCCCGGCTAGCTGCACAAATCTCCGCCAGACCTATTTCTCACAGGCGGGCGTGCCGTGTGCACCCGCGCAGCGCCTGTTGATGTGTGAGAATGAGGGGATGAGAGCACACGTGGGTGGGCGGAAATTATTCTCGTTGATGGGGTAAGGCAAGGGATTGCAGGATAGCAACAGCTAAATATAGTGTAAATAATACGATTGTCACCACCCTGTCACCTTTTCGGACGGATTTACGCTCAGAAATGTGTTTCCAGACGTATAGTATGCCCAATTGTGTCCTTGTTACTGAGTAATTAAATTTGTTCAAAGAATTGTTACCCTGTGCGAGATGACGTCTTTCTCCTTATCCCGGTCAGGGCGACCATTCTTTGACCAAATTTAATTAGTATAAAGTAATCTAAGTAATTATATTATAGGAGGAGACAAGTCGAAAAAGATCGAGTGAAACTGTGGGGACAGCACTTCGCGGGAATGTACAACTTCTAAAGTCTTTTTCTAAGAATAGTTTGAAAGTTTATATAAAAATTAGTAAACTATGTTACACTTCGCGTTATCGAAATACATTATGTTTAAAATATTTTATAAATCTTCCTGCGTTCCATCTCAAAGAATAATAAGTTCAATTTTAAAATCCACAGTTACACAACTAGAATTTAACTAAGAAATGTAGCACGTAAATTAAAATTGATTTAAAAGGTGTTTTGTGTTTGAAATTTTACCAACAGTGGTTTTAACAAAAAGTAAGTTAAAACAAATATTTGAATAAGTAGAAGTATTTTTACCTTTTAGAATTAATACTGAATCCTTAAAGTAACGCTTTAATTAATTTTTTAAAGAAATATTTTGAAAATATTTCAGCATTTTAAACGAACCAACGTCTAAAAAGTAGTAACAAACTGGCATGTTGTACTATTCATACAATAAGATGATACACAAAAACGAATTATATAAGATATGGCGTATATAAAAAGTTTAAAAATAACATTACACACTCGATACTTAACATTTCACAAAAGACAGAGACTTCCCTAAAAATCTTAACCTATTCCGTATTCTTCCGACTGATCACGAAAAGTGACGCTAGATCGCAGTCGCGGCTGCAGCAACCAAGGCGGCCGGCGCTCCTCGCTTGTTTTTCTGCGGCGGAGGCACGGGGCGCACTTTGGCGCTCTCCCGCGGCGCTGCGGGCAAACATACGCCGGGCCGGCGATAGCATCGCTTGAAATATGGCGACGCCGCGGTGTATTAGCCCCGGCGAAATCGACCGACCGCCGCCGTCGCTTTAAATGCTAACGTACGACCGCACCGCGTCCCCGTCCCCGCCCCCGCCGCCACGCAAATTACGTCGCTTCTTCGCCCGCCCGCAGCTCCCTTGCCGCAGGGCTCGCACTCTCTCCACAGCAGAGGCGCGAGCGAGCGAGTGAGCGAGAGAGTACTTCGCGCTTCTGGGTCGCCAACTCCTTCGGTTCTTAGTCCCGTGGGTGTGGCGGTGTTCTTCCCTGCTGGATCGGGAGATCGGGGGCCGACGTAGGGGGGTTACGGGGGAGATCGGGTGTTGGCTTACGGGAGTTTTCGCTTTCCAGGTATCGCTTCATGCCAGGCATCGCCCGAGCCGGGATATGCCTTCAGATTCAGACCGGTCTCCCGATCGCAAGCGTTTTGGCGTGTAGGGCTTGAAAGTGTAAGTATGTGGGTAAGAGGCGTGGGGTGGATAAGAACAGGGAAGGAATGAGTGCAAAAGGTTCATAACCCTTTTCTGAGGGCATTCCTCTGGCATTCGCCTGGAGAAACCACAGAAGACCACCGATCAGAACGGCTGGAAATCTCCATCACAAAACAGCTGAATATGATTCAGCTCTGGAGTTAATGTCGAGAATCAGCCTGCGTCGGGACTCGAACCCTCGCCCCTCCCGGCGAGAGACGCTGCGGCAACGGGTGTTGTCACCGAGCCATCTCAGCCGCAGCAGTGGCGCCGAAGCCGCACCAACGAAGTGAATACAGTCTCACGGGAAATTGAGTAGAAATGACCCGAGAGAGGAGGCCACTGTGCCGTTCTGTGTACTGTATTCTTCTTCGCCTCCCGTTATGAACAGGAACTCGGGCCTTAGAATATTGAACAAAGGATTTTTTTTATTTTCCATTCAGATTCACGTCAACTGTACCTACTTACTTTAATTTCTAAGAAGTTGGCCCATCTATCCTCTCCCGAGGAGAATGTATTCTCTTAATATTTCTATCATATTGGACTAAATAATGAATTCAAACATTCATTTCACTCATCTGTTCTAATATTTCCACTTCTTCTTCCTTTGGGAGACGCAACTAACGAAGATATTTATTTTGCTTTCGTTGTTTTCAAGGAAAATATTGTTTACAATGCGGATCATTCGGCATTTAATTAATATCTTATACTTCTCATCTTCTTGTGGCTATTCAAAAATATAAATAGGCCATTGTTCGTCGACGAAAATAATCGTAGTTGTTTTTGGTAGTTAATGTTATGTTCAGATGTTTTCAAAACTTTTTCTCACAAGGTCTACCGCCGGTACAATGAGTGGGTAGATTTTTGAAACATTTAATTTCCAATCTGTTTCACTTCGTATTATAAATTTTTACATTTCGAGATTTTTGTATTTCTCACTGATGTTGTGGGGTAACGGTACTGTTATGTCTTCTCCTCTCTTATAGGATGAATGTTATTTGTATTGATCATCATTTCGCAATTCGCAGATTCTTCAATGATTGATACTCTTCTTGGTTCAGTTCGTATTCAAAGGCCTAAGAATCTCTGTAATGCCTTCGTAGAATACGATGAAATATGTGCACAATCGTGGTATCGTTCATAATATGTGGATAATCGTATTAACATTTGTGATGCTGAGACGTTTTGTTTGATATATAGAAATGACCACTACAGCTTCTATTACTACTAGGAAAACTGTTACTGTTCAGTCCAAGAGACTTTCTAGTTCTCTCTAGAGATCAAGATTATTATTTTCGACATCCTTCTTGGATCTACTGAGATAGCCAGGTTCTCTATCCATCCATGTTCCTCTTCAAAGGCGGAGAGATCTAACAGATCTGACACGAGCCTTTACGGGAACTTTCGCATTTTTTCGAACCGCTTCCATACCAGTTTAGTTCGATCAACTGGAATTAGGCAGTAGTTACGTATCTTTGTGAATATAATAAAATATAATTAAAACAGACCGTCATGCTCATTAGAAGTGAAATTTCAAAATTAAGAAACGCATATGGAAAGGTAAAGTAATATCTTGAAATGTAAAAAACCGGTGAGGTCTTTGACGACACTTGGTTGATAACGTAAGAACTTTCGACATTATTAGCAGTCAGAATGGGAAAGAAAAATCTTGAGAGTCGTATTTTGTTACAATGCAACTGCACCATTTCTCAGATTATATCAGACCTACAAAGCTGCGATTTCCCCACTGTGTACGTGGTGCCAGGTCAAAATTAAAAAAGATACTGAAAGCTTCTCATCTCTAACACTTGGTTTTGCCAGTGTTTGTAAGTGGTTTACTTTGCTTTACGTTCTAATGACTTATGTGATGCACGCAAAGAAGCCTTAACACGCAAAGAAGTTTCATTTCAAAAGTAAAACATAAACACTGATTAATATACTTCTAGTGTTTATGTTTTAACAATAACGTATAAGAAAACCCTTTGAATTTACAACATCGAGTGTCTTAACACACGCAAGAAAGAAAAGAGAAAAGGATTTTGGTTTGAAAAATGTAGTGAAAACGTCGACGAGTAAGCGCGTATCCACCCTGAATCATCCTCCACTTGTCGACGCAACCGCTTCGAATGGGTTTCAATCGAATGTGAAAGTTCCTTGCCGCCGCGGGCAAACAAAGGGGCTGCTTGAAATATCGGCCGACAGGCGGCGCCCGCGGCGGCGAAGCACCTGGCTGTCGTCTGCGCGATAAATCTCTCTCGGGAATCCCTCAATTGTTCTAGTATTCAAATCGTCACGCACCCGCGACTCAAGAATTCCGCGCCTTCCCTGCCCCCCCCCTTCTGCATATCTTTCCTCCCTCTTCATTTTCTTTTCCGTTCTCTTGGCTACCGATTTTTTTTTTTTTTCATTTTGTGTGATTATATCTTCCCCTTGAGCTCTAACGGATACTTCTACTGTTCCATCCTCATCCTTCTTCGCTCCTTTTCTTTCCACCATTTCCGTTATTTTCCGATGCACACATCGCACGTTTTCGCCCTTTATTTTCTTGCGTTTGCCCTCGTCCTACGGAATCCACCTTACTCTCTTACTTCCGCTCTTGCGCCTTTTTATTATTTCGAAAGGTACATTTATGCTATCGCCAACCTGTCACCTACATCTTCCTTCTGTTTTCACGCCCTCACCTCTCCTATCCCCTCCCACCGCTGAAGCCTTTTCGGGTTCTCCACTCTCATTTGCTAGTGCATATCTTCCTTTTTATCATCGCCTTCCCACTCTCCCTAAAACATCCTCGTCTCATCCTTTTCTCTTAACTTGCATTGATCCTCATTCAGTCTTTCCGTCTCTAGTTTCAGCAACATCCCCATTTTCTCGAATTCAAGAGAAATGTGAGAGGAATGATATCTTCCTCACTTATTCAATGCCTCCACGCACTTTAAACATCGAATGTCAATTTCATTATGCACTCTCGTTTCTCTCTTCTTTCTCTACCATGCCTTCTCTGCCAACTTTGTCTTTCCTTCCTTCCGTCCATCCTTC
This sequence comes from Gryllus longicercus, assembly GCA_038098605.1. Lineage (NCBI taxonomy): Eukaryota > Metazoa > Arthropoda > Insecta > Orthoptera > Gryllidae > Gryllus > Gryllus longicercus. Next base: position 686,995 of record JAZDUA010000478.1, on the reverse strand, counting down.
AATCTGCCGTCAATTTTTTGCGTTTCCTTTCCCGCTTTTCCCTTGTCAGTTCACTCTCTTCTTAATCAATCTTTCATCCTTTAATTCCTCTTATTCGCTCATCTCAATACGTCTCTCTTTCTACTTGTGGCCTTTGGGTGAAGACTTTCGTCGCCTCTATGAACAATTCCCGCAATAGCGTTTCCATCTCGTTCTCGTGACTCAGGCTCGTTTTTTACAGCATTTCCTACGTATTCCTTGGAACGTCGGAGGGCACGCGTTATAAATTTCTGCGCTCTTCTATACCGCCATGATAAATGTTTCTTCACATAAAGCGCCTCCGATTTTGAAACTATTCCAATAGGAATGCAATAAGACGTTTGCGGGAGAGGACGGTAATGCAATGTTAAATAATAAATAAGGAAGCTCTGTCCTTCTAAGCAGGCAGTCTCTGTAATACGTATAAACGACGAGAATACCGAAAGTATTCGTTCATAATACAAGCGAAAGCCGAGCACACGTCGGTTGTTTTTTTCCTTCGGTCCGAAGGCGGAGTATTGCTCCACTTGCAGCGGGACCTTGCGGTGAAAACGTGCACTAAATCTGGCTGTTCCACTGGGGCCTGTAACGCACGACTACGCTGCAATTCTTTTGCTGGGCAAATCGCCTGGGGAATAGAAGGCTATGATAACCGAAGTATTGCAGACGCTCTTATTTATATCAACATTGGAATTTTCCACTATAATGTCTTAAAAATATATTTTTCTGCAGTAAGAATACTTTTGATAATTATATTAAAAAGCCATATTGCCTTTATTGAAGGAACATTAATTTTAAATATAATTTTTAGGTTTTAGTTGTATTGTTACAAAATATATGCACGTAAAAAACAACTATTTCAATGGAAATGTAAAAGTTTACGGTTACTCTTGAGGCGGAAAAAGGCATATATTAAACAAAGTAAACATTAACCTTTTGTCGCCATTAACTTTGCTTTGGTACAGTACTAAAAATACGAAAGTTAGTTACAGAAAAATAATTATATACTATAATTATATTTCTCGTGTCGTATACATTAATTTACTCTGTAGACTCTCGAATACAATTTTTTTTATTCCGTACAATCAAACTCGTGATTTATGATTTGTAGTCGTGACATCCTCCGCTCTTTGTTGATGGCAGGATTTCACACATTCTTCTGCACGGCAGAAAAATTCGTTTTGGACGAAGGGAAACCCTACAAGGCATGTGCTGTACAGAAACTTTTGACATCTCATGAATATAAATTATATGCTGTAATTACCAAACAGAGAGTTTACTAAAATTGAAATATTTTCTGGAGGGTCGAGAGAGCAGCCGCAATTTTTTGTTCGGGATGTTTTATATAGAGTTCGTGAACTCGTGCATATGAATTATTCTGATACTTTCCTTGAAATTTTTAATGGTAAAAATTCCAACCGCGTTTCCCTATTAAGTGTAGCAATCCTGTTTTTCAATGCTTCAGAATAGATTACGGGTTATATGTTGGGGTTACTGTTCAAAAAAGGATTAAAAAGCACGGCTTTACCATTTAAGACACAACTGAAACAATAACAACAACAAAGAAATCTGCCCAGTGACAAATATTTCATTTTAAACATTTCAACAAAATACTACTTTCTGAATGTCAGTATTCTAATCATGAAATAGGTATGTATATCTTAATGAATTTTTTTTGCGGACTTTCTTAGTAGAATCTTAAAACGCATCGCCTCTGCTTGGAATTAATGTCTGCAACAAGTTTTTCCGTGAACAACTGTATATTAAGCGCTGAAAATTGTTGAAAACGATGTTTATTTATTTATTTATCGTTGATTTGACATGAAAGTCAATAGCAACTAAACAGATAGATACATTTCAAAATTACAATACAAAATTTAGAACCACATTCATTATCCAAAAGAGAAAGAAAACAATACGAACAACAAAAGTATAGTAATACTGTATCTAAACGTTACTGTAAATATTTATTTCCTTAACGAAATCAATAATTCTCTTATGATCTAATGATAAATTAGTATTTTTTTTGTTTAAAAATATTTTTTTCTAGTTATTTTCTTCCACTTATTAATTGAATTTTATCTCTAGATATTTTTGTATCTATTAGCTCTTGCAATTGAATTACTGTGTAAGAAAAAGTACTAAAATAGTTTTTAAAATGGTTTTTAAAACTTTTTTTAAATTTTAAAAAAAGTTTTTAAAATTTTTAATAGAATATTATCTTTCTGATTTAATAAATATCATGTTTATTTTTCATGCAATTATGTAATATTTAAAGCGAAGTGCAAAAGGTAAAGCAAACCTATGAATTATTTACAGATCCGACTTGAAACATCTGTTTCCCTGCTAGTTTTGGCTGGCATCATAAATTTATCTCAGCACGGCTGATAAATTGTTGCCTCTCCAGAACAAATGTTAGAGTTTGCAGATCACACAATCATATATACGATAAATTTCGCGTTTGCAATTTGCAAATAGTTGCTTCCGCTACAGGTTTCACGATTGCAGCCGTTAATCACTGTGTCAGGAAGAGCATAATTTTAAAAAGAGATACCGAGCCAGTGAACTAGCTCGAGTTTTCAGATAGAATACCACTCTTTATTTTTAAAACAGTCGATCATTACAGAGTTCAATTTTTCGGTTAAGTCAAAATATAAACGTACGCATCTGAATATATATTCATCTCTACTCTGCGTTCTCACTTCAACTGTAATTTCTTTTATGTTTCTGAATTTACATTTAAAATTTTCAACATAGCTTTTTTAAAAATAATGTAAAAGACTGTTCAAATTTTTACATCGCTAGAAACAAACGCATTTCTTAAATGTTTAATTTTGTTGGAATCAAATCATAAAGTCATGAAAGAGCCACTTCATATAAATGTATTTTATTTACAATTTGTCTTGTGATATCACATAATGCATCAAAACGTTCCTTCAATAATAACGGATTATTTCAAATAATAGTTACATACAATATCGCACGATATTTCTGTATAAATAAAAGTACAACTCTCGTTCATCTACCATACGAAGCGAGAAGAATAAAACTAGAGCCTCAAACACTTTAATTTGTGAAAATTCGTCGACTGTAACAAAACAAATTAATGGAGAAAACTCGCCCCCCCCCCCAAAGAAGACTTTTCTACATTAGTATTCAGTGATAATCTCAAGGCACTCTTTAAGACTTTCAAGCACTCTTAAGACTTTCAGTGTTTCATTTTTTATTTTTCCTCCACAAAAATGTTAGGGTTATAAGATTTATTTGAAATAACATTCAAAGATCTTTTATTGCATTGATTTATTGCCTTCGCAGTAGCCATCGTCGTCCATCATCATTACTATAACATCCACAAGACTGCCATTCATCACATGGTTGGAAAGGTCATGAGGGATAATCTTTGGAAATGTGTATTTTGTTTTTTATATTACTCTTCACAAATCAAATAACAGTGAATTATAAAGGATTTAATAGTATTTCAAGAATTTTTTCAAAACCAGTGTATTTGTTCAATACACTGGTTTTTCATTTGGAATATAATATTTAAAGACTTATCCCCAAACGGTATTCATAAAAACTTTAACGTTTTTTTTTTTGGAAAGGAAGTATCTTAACAGAATTTCGCCGCATTAAGGACGGAAACGATGGGAAGGGCGAAAGTATAATTAACAGTCTTCACCCTCTGAGTTCCTGCAGAGGATGATGGGGTTGGTGGTGGGGGGAGCTTTCCAGTGAGGATAGGGGAGAAGTCTGCTTGGGTTAGAAAGTGTTTCGACTCACCAACATTAAAGCCCACGGGCGCCGCCATTCTGTACCATCACAAATTATGAAGTTGTAACGCGTTGATATTGAGTTGTCATAACCCAAAAGTTTCGAAAACTTCTTATGTAGAGCTTCATATATACATAAAGAACATTTCAGGCCCGAAATTCCAGAAGTCACGGCCGTAACGAGTATTCCATTTCGAATAAGGGAACCTTTATAATCACAATAAGTAAGAGAGAACTAGATTAGAACATTTCGCGCGAACACGAAATCCACTTCGCCGTTGTATTGTCAAAGTGCTGAGAGGGTTTCACCCGCATACATTTTCTATCAACTGAGTAACTTCAGAAATACGTTTGTTCTCATTTTGGTGTCGGTGATTCTATCGGCCCATGAGATAAGTCTGAATGGAACCTCAGCCCCTGCTAAAGTTCTATTCTTGGAATGTAACAAAAATAAGATATTGAGAAATTGACCCCGATATATCCTGCGGGAACTTAATTAATTTTTATAAAATAATTAATTTAACAACAATTAGTTAATTGAAGAATTTGTTTTCCTCTGTTTAGATTTTCTAATAAAATAAATATAGAAAATAAAGTATATTCTTTATTTATTTCACAGTTAAGAGACAGATATGAAAGCAATTGAAGTATAAGATTCATTCACTTATAGTTCATTTCGTTTACAGACAAAAATTTTATTATCCTCATAAAAACTAATAGTAAACTTCACATTGCAAAAAAAGTATTGCATTTTGGAGGATTTTGTTTTTACTTCAATGACAAATGGAGAATTTTAACTTTTTTATCTTTCAGTTTATTTTCAGTTTATTCAATTTCTTTTAGTGTTCAGTGATTAACTTATGGAACTTAAAAGGACGGCTAAAGGTCAGCAGATCTGTAGTAAAAATGTCTAATTGCACTTACGTATAATCATTAGGCCTCATACGGACCTCTGTGTCTTGTAGACGGCTTCAGAAACTCCCTAAACAAGTTATCAATTTCTGCTCTTCCTGACATTTGCATAAATGGAACGTCCGTCTGAAGTATCGATGTGGGGAATTTATGAGTGCGTATGGACAATACTCTAAACTGTATGTTAAAAAGTGGTAAAAAATTGTTAGAAAGTGTTAGCAAACTTGCACATTTTGAAATGCTGACGTACTTTTCTACGTACAAACACTCGTACTACAATCCCTTCTCAAGCTTCATTTTCATAACTTACTTACATAAATTTAAAACAGCAACCTACAATATAAGCAGTCCAAAATGTATGTATTCGTTTTATTTGCAACCTAAAAACAATACTATCATATTCCAACTTGTTACGCGCAATCTAAAATTCTTACCATTGATAAAAGGCGTTTAGTTTACTGCTTTCTCCCTTGTACATTATTGTAAATATTACCAATCATACCTCTCATCACAACGTTTTCAGATTATGAAGCGGGTCAGGGTCCGTATCACAACATTATTTTTAGCTAATCATGCACTGTCATTGCCATCTCTGCTTGAATAATCTTTCCTCCACTATTCAGAAAAGCAGCACATTTCAAAAGCTTAAAATAGAGGTCATTATATATCTGGATTCATCAAAATGTTTTTTAGCGAACTTCCCACTGTTCGTTTGCTGAAACTTAGGCCTGGGTGGACGCCATCATTGTTAGCGATGTGTGAAATATACTTGAAGTCGTAGGCTTCCGCGGCCAGTCATGTGCATGATCTTGGCTGTCCGGGTGACGCCGCGTCGAAAGCTATGTTGCCGACGTTTCGACCATCTTGTCGTGGTCTTCCTCAGGACTGGTATGCACATTTGGCATACCAGCCCTGAGGAAGACCACGACACGATGGTCGAAACGTCGGCAACACAGTATTTGACGCGTCACCCGGACAGCCAAGATCATGGACATATATCATACTTTTTTCAATCTAATATATCGTACAAAGCTCTACCCCACATCTCTCAAAAATCCTGCCATCTCAGCCATTTCTCTCTTCCATATTTTTCATTTATTTTTTCTTCTCCTTTATCTCTTCTCGATCACTAAAATTCTTGCTCGTTTTGATTCCTTTAGCTCTTCCTTTTCTTCAGTTTAATTTCCTATGTTACGGTACTCTCTCTTTATTCTAATTTTACTCACAAACATTTCTAAATTTAATGCTATTATCTAATTATTAAACTGAAAAAATGAATTAATTCCTAGTGCACGCAAAATACATTTTTTCATTTTTAATGTTACATTTCAACGGCTAAAAATCAGAACAGTATAAGTGACATTTTATAAATTCTGAGAAATCGATTTAATTCCATAATCGTGGTTTTTTGTTTTATCAATAAAACCGTTATTTCATGTCAATGAAGCAATGAAAATATATTGCCACTGAAATGTAACCTAAAATAAACATGTTTTTCTCAGAATTTATAATGGGTCAGTCATTTACACTGTTCGTATATATTCTGGACCTTCACAAAAAGGTGAAAAGCATCAACCCTCTCTTCGTTGGTTTTCATCTCACGAATATTCTTTGAGTAACCATAAATAAATATTTGTTCTTCAAATAGAAATATGGTCTACATCCATACTAATACGTAATCGGCTGCACTTAAATTTCTATTAACAGGAATGACTATGAACTAAAACATGTACAATTAAACATCTACGAGATAAAACAGCTATCAACTAAAATTTTACTGTATGGAGTATATGTGAAATACCACTTTCTGACTTTGAATTAACAAATGTAAGAATATCTTTTCCATAAGCTCAAGAGAAGGGCTGTGTTTTCCGGTTCATTAAATCAATTTGGAAAAGCATAGATAATAAAAGCTTGAAAGAAAATACTTAACGATATAAGAGATAGGAAGCAAAGATAGAGGAAAATTTCACCCTAAAATGTCATATTCAGCAGGTCATGGAATTGCCGTTAAACGATTAAAAGATCTTGTCGATATTTTCGAATTTTATACTAAAACTTCAGCGACCGAAATCTAAACAACTGAGTCACAAATGGTATTGTGGTGCATGAAGATGAAGAAAAAGAGAGTGCACATCAGAATGTTTTCGTGAAAACATTTAGCTCACTTTTCAGGATCCTGAATCAAAGAAATGCCGCCCCTGCACCTAAGGCTACTCCGAACGGATTGCCCGTAAAAGTATCCACCGTCTAGACAGCAGCGCCTGCCGCCGAAACATGACTTTCTGTTTCGAAAGCGGAAAGCATCGGAAAACTATCAACTACATGTAATTCTAATGACAAATGCAGTTTGTCTCCGCCGAATACAAGGTTTGACTAGGATTGGCTGAATTCCGAATTTTATAAAATATTTCTTTGACCAGTAGTTTTCCGCGATGTCTTCCGGAAATTCGGGAGCAGTACCTTAACAAACAGGGCACGTAGATCGCTTGGTGTCTCCTTCATTAAACATATCTTCTTCTCTCTCCTACCCACAGATGTTTACACTTCTATCACTCCTCTACTCTACACTCTGAAAGCTTAGTGGTTGTCCCATCTGGGACTGTATTCCACTGGAGGCGATACTAGAAGGCGGAAATCCCACAAGCAGATGTGAAAATCGGAATCCGATCTTACGTATCAGCGGAGGAAAAATACCGCCAAATCTGGGGATATAATATGCGTTACACATCCGGGAGTATTGACCATAGCAGTTGTCGTGCCGGGAACCAAATAATAATTAATCAATTAATTCTCTAAAATATGATACTGAATGCAAACTTTATAAACTTCTCCAACCCTTGGAGTTTCTCTCACCTTCCAAAGATGGGGGTTCCTAACCTGAAATTATATCCCGCCTTGGAGTGACTGGTTTTTTAAAACTTCTCCGCGAATTACGAACACAATCTGCAAATTCTTTTTATGAAGGTTTCATTCATTATTAAACCCTACTCAGTTATTATATAAACTACATTACATACGTGCCGGGAGCTTAGAGCTTGTCCCGGCTAGGGAGGTGCCTCGTTGGTGGGAGAGACCTGGTTGGGGAAAATTCCCGCAAGCTGACGAAGGTCGGTGTCGAGTTTTTGCCCCCCACCGGGACAAGATTCCCGGCACCTCCATCAAGAACCACGCACTATACTTACGGCATAGCGCTGTTTCTAAGTATAAATAACGTTGTAATAATCTCACTGGCATTGTAACCACTGTACTGTATATAATTATAACCAATGTTAAATCACATTTCCCAAATATAAAACACTGAAGAGTCGCTAAGAACGTTCGGTTGAAGCGACTATAATATGACAAAAAAACAAAACCATTGTCATTCTTCTATAAGGGGTGTTTAACGTGAATGGCGCAGCGGAGGGCAACAGCGTCGCGGGCCGTGCGTGGCCAGGCGCAGTGGAAGCGCTGCGGAGCGGAGAGGAGTCGTTACCGGCGCCTGCCCGCCCTCGGGCTCTTGCGAGGGGGGCGCGACTGTACTTCGTTAAGATCAAATCCCCCGCGTCGGGCTCTCTTTCCCCGATACGCGGGGCGGGGGGGGGGGGGGGGCTCTCTAAACAAAACATAAGTGCCGCTACAAGGGAAATCGTTAGCTAAAATATTTAACCGCAGGGAGCTTCGCCCTCTGTCTGCCGCCGCCCGCACCTTCGTCCCTTCGCCCTTTCGCCCTTTCGCTGTTACCGCGGCCGCCCCTCACATTCGTTGTTCCGTCCGCTCCCCTCTCCGTGGTCGCTCCTCTCGTTCGCGATCCAATTCTAAAAAACTCAACTGGTCGTAATTCGTATCAGCTCTCACTATCCGTCTCTGTGCAAAGGAATTTCGTAGACATCCACAACCTATTTAAATACTCGTCAACACGCTCTAACCAGTACAAACTTGGCAAAACCCGACTCCCGCAGACCCAAGGTGGCATCACACATTTCAACTTGTTTCAACGAAGACTCATTGCATCCCTAAAGTCCTAAGCAAATAATACAACTCCTTCCGCAATTTTTCTAAACATATGCAAATCCGTACACTTTCCGTACGCAATTACCACTTTTCTCAATCTTTCAATATATTTCTAATTTTACTTTTTACTGCCTTCTCAAGCTAATTTAATTACTCACTAATTATACTTTTACCATTTCTTATCCTTGATGGAAATGGCGCCACGTCAATAAGTGAAGTGCCACTCACCTACAAACGACAGTGTATATGTGTCAGTTTATAGTTAATTATAAAGAACGAGCTTACACGTAGCTACTGCTTTAAAAATCGGTTTGTCTAGCAGCCCTCCTCTTTCTCTTTGATTATTCTCTTACACTCGCGTATTGACGGCCCAGCAACCAGAACACTGTATGTCCTTGTGTATCTCCTGGCACCACAAAGGGGAGCGGAAGGAATCGTTTAAGAGTCAGAACCAGATACGTTCACTTGCTTGAACAATGTTTATTTATTTAATTAGTTAGTTAATTATTGCCTTATTTTAGGTGGCGAGACTCGGGCCATAAGGCCCGCTCTTCTGTCTGACCACGCAAATTTTGCAACGCTCCTTTCACCATCTAGCGGAGAAAGAAGTTATCATCTCGGGCGGCGAAACAGACGATTTGAATTTAGTTCAGAGGCTTCTTTTAGGCTTAAGGATATTTTACATGCAGTAAATCGTCTACATGGAACAGGCGGCTTTACTTTCCCTCCGAATGAAGGTGTACAAAGGAGTGGTTCGCCTATTGAAATCCGATTTTGAGCTTCGATTGGATTTCAGTTCGCAAACTTGGGTACAACAGCCCGATACACAGTTACCCGCAACCGAATCCAGAAACGACAGATTCCAATGCTAAAGGAGGTCACGTACGAATTGCTATGACAACCATGAAACATTTTCGTAGATAATGATGGAACGGTTCCCTGCAATTCACAACTGTTAGAGAAAAGAATGTTTCGTCTCGGAAGTACGTATAATGCACCACAGATTGCAGCACAATACAAGGCGCTATGAATAATTATTCAGTTGATATTCTTGTCACAAGATGTGTACTGTAACTTTTTGCGATTGTCACCAAAACGTCCAACATTTGAAATTTAATTATACTTATGAAATTATATAAGTTTTAACAAAAGAAGTTATACTATTATTTACGTAATTGTCACATACTCTTATCTTAGAAGTGGACAGAAGTTTTTGAATTTTTTTTACTAGTATTGACGCTTCTGTTTCTTTCATGCCAGATTGCCCCTTCTTGTGTTTGGAGTGTCTCTGGTTAAAAGTGAGGTAGTGCAGTAATTATTTTACAGAATTTGATATTTCAGAACTGTGCAATATATTTTCTGAAAGTAAGTTTGTAATATTTTAGATACAACATAAAGTCGATTAAGCAGTGACAACAAAAAGGATTTGTGATGAGGTCATCCCATTCAATATTTTCGTATGAATTGTGAAGAAATCAAATACTAGAACACAGAAATCGTACAACACAGATTCAAGAAAAGTGTTATAGTGATTTTCTTTGATTTCACTTCAGACTTAAAGATGAACTTGGACGTCTGTTCACGGGTACTTCATTTCGCAATACAGGCCTGCAGAACACTGTGCTACTTCTGTGAGTATATTTATTAATAAATCTACACGTTTTCTGTAATCACTACAGCTCTTCGTAAATATTGAAAATAAATAAGGAAAATCGATATCTAGTAAGCAGTTCAAGAACGAGTCACGTGGTATTTGTTTAGGTAATGATACACTGGAATATTAGTTCTAGTATTTAGTGTGAATTCATAGAGAATTGTTTCTAATAACATCTGCTGTCAGAAAACTCACCCTCGAAATTCGCCCTTTACTTACTCCTTTGTACATTCTTCTCACGAAAATTCTATTATGCGCACTTCATCGAGTAGCAAAGGAAGAGAGAAACACCCTGTGGATTTGTCTCTTCTCCTTACTCACCGCTCACCGCTCACCGCACAAAGCCCACCTGCGGGCGCATAGACGAGGCCGGCCCCTTCTCCCGGCCCTTCGGGCGACGTCCCGGCGGCGAGGGCCGTCGTAGGGAAGCCCTGAAATTTCATTATCTAAATTACACAGATTATTTAATACGATTAAGAGCGGACTCCGTCCCGCCCTCCGCGCAGTGGCGCCTTCGCCACCCTCTTGGACCCCGCCCCCCCACCGCCCCCACCTCCCCCGCCGCCCCCTCCGCCCCCGCCGTCACCCTCGCCGCCGCCCCCTCTGTCCCCACCGCCTCCGCCGCCTCCGCCGCCCCCGCCGTCCCCGACGCCCTTGCCCCCGCCCCGCCCCTTTCCCTCGCTTCGCGGGGGGCCCGGGGCGAGGGACCAGTCGACCGCTGACTCGCATTGTTTTCGAAAGCTGTAAGCGTCATGGGAAGTGATTCACGGGCACTTAGTTTTCGAGGGGGATTCTGCGAAAAGCGGAGTAGTAATATAGAAGCAGAAAGTCAGTACACACTCGTTAACTGAAATTTACATTTTGTTGGCTCTGTCTGCAATATACGTGATGAGAAATGGCAAAGGTTCTCACTAGAAATTAAAAAGTAATTGCTGTGATATGTGATGTTGTTTGGTAACGAAGTGACGCTTTCATTAACAACTTCAACATTTTAGAAGAAGACCCTTCTAAAATACTTGCGTAGACACAGAGGAATTTAATTATTAATTACGTGAAACTTGCCTTCACAAATTAAGACAAAAATAGAAATAACAATTTCAAAGGCACTCTGACTTCTGCTGCTTTAACCAAATAATATAAGAAACAGTGAATGAACACCAACTCTGGGATATGAGAGTAAAGTAGAAAGCGAATTACGTACAGTGGCATGAGCATTTTATGACAAATATAATAGCAAATTATGTTAAGTAACTTAATATAATCAAATTATGGGCAATTAACATTTAGTTCAAAATTTCCAAGTAATTACATTTAGGAACTTTGTATCAAAAGTAGCAATGTTGGACGGTTCCAGAATCAAAATAGTTCTACTCGTAATTCAATTCCAATTCCAATTTCTTGAATTAACGAATGACCTATATATTGGGTCCAAATATTATTTTGAGCGCTGTCATATTTTTTGTTGCTTATTATTTTTTCGCACTTACTAACCTAAGACGATATAGTATTCTAATCGTGCGCCGGAAAACGGCGAATTTTCGACACACAAACTGCCGTTGCCGAGCCCTGGTAACGAAAAAGTGGATAAATTCAGTTGCCAAAGATAGAAAAAATGCTCTAATACGTGGCGTATCCAGAAACCATGTTTTGTGTGCTCTTCTTACATAAAAATCGATTCACGGCAAAACGTCTGTCTGTGCACAACGCTGGCGCATAAACCGTTCAACCGATTTTTTACAAAATTGATATTCCCAAATCGTCTGGCTGATGTAGCGGCCTCTGAAATTTGAAACTAATATTTACATTTTGAAGGGTTTCGTTTTCATAAAGAACCCCGGACATTTTCAAATTTTTCAAAGAATGGCTCTAAATTTTTTAATTAAATTTTGTCTTTGAATAGTGCAAAGGATATTTAAGAGCATGGTGCAGTCATCAATTTCGTTAAAATCCCCAATGTGACTAATATTGCAAAAAAATAAAAAATAAAATAAAATAAAACTACATAATTGAAGATTGAGATTCTTGCTTCAGACAAAGTTTTTTGTACAAGATTAGTTCTTTAAAATGTTAATGTACAATGTTTTTAAAAAATGAGTCCTTTGAGCTTAATTTGCTAAGATGTCCGATGTCCGAGGTTTGTGTTAACCTTGCTAAGTTGTCCTATTGTCGGGAGAGAAAAAACAAGTATCATTTCTAATACCCGCTGACCAGGAATCCATAAATGTAGCTTGGTCACCCGATACCGACTTAACTTGGCACAATCCTGAAGTCGAAACTTCTTTTGGTGCAACCACTCAACTTCCCCAGGCGCTCGCTCACTGTCAATCCGTTCCAACTACTCTACGCTCACAACTCTGCTTCCGTGGCTTGCTGGCCCGTTAAATAGCAGACGCCACTGTCGGCTGAGACTCGCTCCCCTGGCTCGGCGTTGCTGGAGCGTGTACCGCGCTCTCTGCGAATCCAGCTTCGAGCTCGTTAAACCTCGACGGCACTATCGATAGTACTATCAAAACTATCGATACTTCTGAAAAATATCTAATATAATCGGAATCAACTTTTATTCAATGTATACATTTAAATCGTTCATTTTTAATTACCAACAGCATAATTCATGTTCTATTTATCTCTTATTTAATGTAAACCGAACGAGATCACTGGTTCAAACACTAGTTCATCTTCGTGTTGTCTTAATAAGAGAAAGACAAAATTCACGTTCTCGATGAGTGAATGAGCGTCAATTGTTTAAAGTGTATATACCAATAGCCATGATGAACATAATCGCCAAGCAGGTGTCATATGATATTGTTCTTAAGATTTATAGTGTTTGCAACAACATCCTAATCCTTGTATGTGCTGAAAAGTTAATTGTTATAATCCAGAAAACAGAATCGTTTGTGGTTGTTTTGGTGTACACGAGGGTGCAACCAATTCATCTTACTGCTCTCTCAAACTGCTAAGGACGATTTCGTATCACGAAACATTTTATAAAATCACATGAGTGTAATTTTGGGGAAAAAAACAAAAGACCAGTACCATTGACATCATGTTTTAAAGGCACTTAGTACTATTCGTACAAAAAAGTTAAAGAAAAAATTGGGGTCGTTTTCGATAAAATGACGTATGAACGACTCTGAAAATGCGAAAATTTGAGCTCATTTTTACAGAAACGTTTTTGAGTTTTCGAGAAACACTGCAAGACAGTTGATGTATTAGTAGTAACAAGTGTAATAATGTATACATATTGCCGGTAATATTAATGACGTTAGAGACATGTCAAAAATATTATATTTGGATAATTTTTGAACAAACAAAATACAGAACGAGAAAGCCTTCATTATTCAGAATAAAAAACTTCAATTCATTGCGTTCAACGGCTAAATTCCAAAAGAAAGTTATCAAAGTTTGAAAAGTAGTTAATTTTTTTATTGTGGTATAATTATCTTAATGTACTGTGTCAGTCGCTAATGAATTTAGCAGTTTAAGGGACTTCAAATAAAATTAATGAAATACTTTGCAATGTTTTTTTTTTGTAGTTCACGCTGGCTTTACAGTTTTTATTGACGCTACCATGGGTCCTTTTGCCGAATAAGTTATTTATTCTATTAGTATATACTTCTTAAAATGTATTTCATAAGCAATATTTGTTAAAATAACTACCAATTCACAGAATTGATTAAATAAACTTCTATTTTTATATTAAAATGCAATAATATATATAATAAAAATAAGAATGTATTAATACATACGTTTCCTATAAATGGTTTGAAATTTTCATTTTCGTTGCAGAAAATAATAGAGCAAATTACCAATTACATAAACAAACACTGCAGATAATCTATTTTCGTAGCATTAGACTTCAAGTTTTTAAATATACCTATTTGATGTAGCCAAAATATTGTAATTTTGAGTCCTGTCTTCTATTGTGTGCAGAGATCAGTGACATCAGAGTGTGCGGAGTAGCATACGTGCCAAGTTATTGTCGTGAAACTCACTCGAGCTGCCAGCGCGCAATCCGCGTGGGAATCTTCGTTGTGTAAACTGGCACCGCACGTTTTGGCAACGGCTTGTCCATCATTTGCAAGTTAAACATTGGGGAACGTGGTCGTTGCTGATTGCAATATTGGTAAACACTGACTGGCTGCACTAGGAAGTGCGCGCTGTGATATGCAATATAGTTTTTCCAACATTTTTTTATAGTTTCGGAGTACTTCTCCGGGATTATTTTGAATGAATGTTGTAAATATGTTACTGAATGTGGAATTATGTATCCATTGAACGCAAATATTATAAGCTTTCAACTAAATTTATACTCAGCTAATAATTATTAAAAATGAAGTGTAGGAATGTGATGCACATAGTAATTGTTGCCTGCATTTTATTGCAGCAAACAGAGTACATATTTCCTATTTGTATTATGATTATGACTGTATTTATACAACCATTAAAGAGTAACCGATATGATGGGAACAGAAATGCTTCGCGATATTTTATTTTTCTCGGAATCTATGCAATTTTTGGCACATTTATCATCACATGCGAGGTTAAAGCAATACCTTAATACAGGTTATCTAGCATATTCTTACTAGGGATGAAATTTTGTTTCAAGAGAAATTGAATGTTTTCGCATCCAATTTTATCTCTCAAATATTGAGGCATTAGTGAGTAATTATTTAGAAGCTCAGTAGAGTGACTTTAATGACATTGATTGCTTAACATTTCACCCAAACTTGGCCGTCTTACGTGGTTCAGGGTATCAATTGATGTCACTGCAGATCGGAAGGCCGAGGTTTCGAGTCCCGACGTTCGTAATACTTTCGACACTAGTTAGATAGCTATGTCGAGAGCAGCCGCTGTTTAGGGGAGAATTCTAGCAGCCGGATTCTCTGATCGGTAGCTTTCTTGTTGTTTAGAACAACAAAAGGGGAATGCCGGAGCAATACAATAAAAACGGGCCACGGACCGCGCGCGATCTTTCCTTCCTCTTTCTTGTCCACCCCTTACACCCCTATTCTCACTCCTTACCATTATTGAAACGTATTTCTCTTCGTTTCAAGATTAGTCACTGTTTTTTTCACAAATATGTCTTTTATAAATTGTAAGCAATTTACTGTTCTTTCATATAAAATATGGTCATAATTTGAGATAAATGTATCCAACTTGTTGCAATATAACAACAGTTTATCTATGGGTTTGAAATGTATTTGGTGATTTAATTCCTAGAAATGTGTGCACAAAATATTCTCGATCTGGGCAATCCGAGTGAAAGTTTTAAAAATAAAAACATAGCACGTGTACAAATTAATTATTTTACGTACATCGTCTATGGAAATTTTAAGTGTCTGTATACATTATTTTTTAGAATATACTAACGTGAGGTAGTCAAGTGAATTCACAAAAAAATGTCATAGTTATCAAATAACGAAAGTACCAATCGTGAGGATCACTTCACCAGCGGAAATTGCTCTTTTGTTTAACGCCTTCAGAGTCAAACTTCCGCCCCCTCTCATCAAAGATCACGCGGCGCAAAGTGCCAGGATCGTTCGCTGTACTTTCCTAAACACTAATATTTTCTCTGAAAACTTCAGGCGCGTTAGGTTCTTCTCGTGGGCCTCCTCCCGCCTCTCCCTCTCCCTCTCCCTCTCCCCCTCCCTCATCCGTCCTGCCAGTTGGCGGTTTACCCGCCCTGACTCCCTCCCAGCCCTACCTCACGTCCACCACATCTTTAAGTCCACGGAAAGGATACGGTGAAACAGGAGTCTTTGTTCTCTACATTTTTTACCATTCCAAAGGTTTCAGTTGTACATAACGCTGTGTGTGTGTGTGTGTGTGTGTGTGTGTGTGTGTCTGGGAAAAGTGGCTGCAGGCATCAACTGATGTCACTGTTCAGGAGGTCTTAGGTTCGAGTCCCGACGATGGCAGGATTTTCGACTATATAGTTGAGTCGCATTCAGTCGCTGCCACGAGGAACGGCCGGCTGCTCTGATTGGTAGTTTTTCGTTGTTTCTGAGCGTGAATGCCGGAGCAGTATCTTAACTATCGGGTCACGGAAGGCGCGCCAATTTTCCTTCTCCTATCCTCACCCCTTACTTACACACATTTATACTTACATGCACTACAATACCACACAGGACGGGCGGCTGATCGGGAGCTTAGACTTTGTCCCTGAAAGGGCTTGCCCTGCTGGTGGGAGATACCTGGTTGAGGAAAACCCCGCTAGCCAATAGTCGGTGGGCGCCGGATCTCACCGTCCAGCGGAGGAAGATCACTGCTACCTCTCCCCGAAACTACCCTTGCGGGACTTATTCCCGTAACATTTGATCCGCCTGGAAACACTCAACAATCAATGGTCGCTGTGTGAAACAATCAAAGGATTTCTACAAGTTCCAACGCTCTAAAAAATTTCCAAAATTCTAATGCTCTAAAACGAAATAAAAGTATTACATTTTTACAAAATATCAAATAACAAGGAAATATATCAGCAGCGAAATTCTTTATGGCCAGGTCAAATACTTTTTTATTTATCTGCAGCCTTTGATATGGATCAAAAATCATTACATAAGCCATCGGTGATAATAAACCTTGAGAATACAACCTTATAGTATTCTTGGAGAGCAAAAATATGTGTGAAGCTGTCCCAGTAATCGACCCCTCTTAATCCTTCCGTTTGGAGTTTTGGAGGGACTGCTTAGGTAGTTGTGGTCTAGTCTCATCAATTTCGATCTTTTCCCTCTCTTCCTCCTGTCGGCAGAGGTTTGGTAACCTCCAGGCACAGCGCACATGGCACTTGTGATTGTTCCTCCACTTCTATTCCCCAGTGGCCCACGGATATGTATTCCTGGTAAATATTTGCTAACCCAAGCCTGCTAATCCCATAGATCCCTACTCGCCAGTCGGGAAGGGACCATGACCGCGACTAGTTAGGGCTTTGTTGTGTCCGATAGAACAGTATGAAACGGCACCTGGTGTCGCCAACACCATACTTTTGTTGGCGGAAGGAGAGGTTCGAGGGAACCTAGATGCAAAGCGCACATACTGTACCTCTAACAGGCGCCTCTACACCATCCGAGCACGCTAGAGACGAGGTAATATTAGGGGCAGGGTGGTTCATGCACAGGTAAACAACCTTGTTTACAAATGACTCGAACCCGCGGCCCGCCCTGCTCGCTTGCCTTAGAGACCTCTGCCACCGGGCCAGCTATCACGCACAGATTGTAGGAAGCTGGTAGATCTGTATGATTGTCTAAAGAATTTGTGAAATACGGTCCTGTAAAATATACAATAGCAGACGCAATGAAATATGTTTTATATTTTGATCATGCAATAGTCAAGAACTTCATGAGCTGATGACAGACATAAAGCCAGTCTCCAGAAACGCCTATTAAGATAATAAAAGACAATATTAATTAATGATTGTTTCCAATATTTTTATACAAATCTTTAAACAAACAACTAACATTACATGATCATACGAATATTTTTGTTGATAAATGTTGAACTGCTCTGCGCTACTTCCATGAAAGGTGCTAAGGTGAACGAAAGTAAAGGAACTTCTGATCTGATGAGTGCCACACTTCTTCCTCAGTGAAGAACGCGGAGAATTCTTATATTCTCCTTTTTCTTGGGCCGGTGACCACTGTAGTATTCCCCCTTCACCTTCCCCTGCACAAAGGAATGTACGAAACACTATGGATGGGATGATGATATGTTTGTGAAACGAGATGGCAAAGCCAACCACCTCAACCAAATGATGAAAACTGAATCAAATCGTAGTGTTCACCCTTGCGTTACAGGATAGAAGAAACCAACTGAAGTGATTTTCGCAATGGGGCCGATTAATACAACTCTATTATAATGAATGTCGTTTCTTTCACCCATTAAAAAGTGTTCATTCAAGTACATAGCTTGAATGAAAGTGCGCAACACTAATCATCAGTTTTAAAATTAAGAGATCACCAATATGTATATTATGTAACTAGTTTATAATGTAAAGCTTTATTGCATGAGTACATGTTTTGAAAAAGAGCGACGTTAAGAGATAATGTACTAAAACAACAGTATAAACTATAAATTTATAAGATTATCAAAGTTAATTTTGAGTAACAACTGTATTGGGACGTCCCGGGTATATGACATGTGTGAAAAACTTCCATTTTCCATTTTAACCTACCATTCCACGATTAAGCGCGGCGACTTTCCCGCAGCGACTTTCCCGCAGCGCTTTGCTGAATTTGTAATAGCGTAATTATTCTTGCCCCAAAACGGTAAATATGTAATAATCTGTGCGTAAGATGTCTCTTTTATGAACTATTTCTTGCAAATAAAAAAGTCGTTTTAATGCTGAAACACAAAAAAACGAATTGCATAGTTACGTTGATAAAGGCACCAAGTTGTCATTGATGAAGGCGTCACTGCATTTCTGGGAAACGGATTTTTTGTTAAAGGTATTGTTCACCACAAGAGTAATCTGCGCTTGGCGTTGGAATCGCATTTTCTTTGTCTGGCGACCTTCGATTCTGTCAACGTTGTTTCGGATGTCGTCCGCCCATAATCGATTTCCATCCGGGGACGCCGCGCCGCGCTGCGCCGTCCCGTCCCGTCCCGTCCGTTTCCATGTGGTTCATTTGCAAGCGACGCCGCCAGCGTCGGAGAGGCAACGCGCAAAAGCAAAGAACAAATATATATCCCCGTCCGGCTCTCTCCGGGGATTGTGTTCACGAGCTGCCAGGTCAGGCATGAGCGCTCTTCAGATAAGCCCCGTCCCGCCCCGTCCCTTGCCGCGTCCCGCCCCGCCAGCCGTCCGCCCGGCCACCCGTCCATCCGTCGGGGTTGCGAGAGCCAGCCGAGCGGGCTTACAAAGCGAGACGTCGTATTTTTGATCGAAAATAAATAGAGGCAAAACTGCGCCGCCCCGCCCCGCCCGCGTGGGGCGTGTGCGGCTGAGCCGCGGAGGAAAACTCGAGCTCGGAGATGAGGGTCGCGGGTCGCGCGCAGCGGCCCGCGGAATGACTTCGGGCCCACGCCGGCGCGCGGGCCGTCCCTCCGACCGGCTGGTATTAGCTGCTGGATGATGTATGGGGCGGCGTTCTGATTCTTCGGTCGCTTTGGCTCGCTTCGGCGGCCATGCAAAACCCTTGTTCGACAATTTGGAGTTGGTTACTTTGAGCTAAAATTCTAAGGGGACTCAAAAACTGGAATTATTAAGATTAAAATTAACGAATGAAAATTTTAATAACATCTCAAAGTTAAATAAACACCAACGCCATTGTTTTCAGGGTACAGAACCCTTTTTTGGGTTTACATCCTTGAAAGTACATAAGAATGTAATTAACCAAAATGTGGCTTTCATTAAATCGCGCTTGGATTCATCATCTGATCTCGTTATCAAGACTGGGATCTGCTTTGCATTCAAAAGGGGGGGAAGTAGTAATTAAAAATACAATTAAATTATTTTATGATATATGTTACGTATTTGGATTTAATACAAATTTAACAGTGAATTCGCGAATTCGAAAAAGTTGCTAAATTCACTGAAGGTAAACTATACTAACTCGTCTCTGTGTTTCTGTTTTAAACACAGCAAAATAGTATTTACATAATAAAATGACTGACTTTTATGTTTATAATGCTTCAATGAAATCCTTGACAAATTTGCTCTCTACATATTGAGGCTAGTACTCACTGATTCTCAAATAATATGTTACTGAGTGTTTCAAAACATACCTATCCTACTAAGAAAAAAGTGTAATATAAAAATAATAGGTAAATGCTAGTTAAGAAAAATAGTAGTCCTTTTATTAAATGTCTTCTGAAACAATTGAGTATATTTAATATTTTTTTTCGGAGAATCAAGTTCAATGGATAATCGATTTTT
This sequence comes from Gryllus longicercus, assembly GCA_038098605.1. Classification (NCBI taxonomy): domain Eukaryota; kingdom Metazoa; phylum Arthropoda; class Insecta; order Orthoptera; family Gryllidae; genus Gryllus; species Gryllus longicercus. The sequence continues at coordinate 666,774 of JAZDUA010000478.1, read as the reverse complement.
GTCTCATTCTAACTTATAAAAAGGAGAAAACACGGTTTTTCTATCCTTATCCTTAGACTGTAGAGCTTTATATTACGTACTATTTCATCATGAAGCTTTTGAATTTTAAAAAAATGTCTACTATTTTGTGAATTAATATAGTGAATATAACGTGAAAAAAGCGGACTGTCCGCTCAAATGGCAGACACTTGGCAGCCATAATTCTAAGAGTCGCAGCATCGTTCCCGTCTAGGAGTTTAATAAAGCCGTGGAGTCTCCCTGGAAGTCGAAAACGACTGCGCGTGGCCAGCTGAACGGCTCACTCGCTCGGTCAGTGCTCCACTCTAGCGGCATTATGAAGTACTATTTAAGTTTAAATGTATAATTTCGCGATTTTTGTGTCTCCAGTATCGCTAATTTGTGAGAAATATAATCTCTAGCGTTCGAACTCAAAAATACAGGAGCTTAGTCTGGATTTGTCGCAATGTGACCTTATGATAGCAATAGACGTTATTCGCCAAAATTAGGTGGTATAATGTTTAACGTATTGAGATGTTATACACAAGTTTGGGGGTTGAAACTCGCTCAAAATTACAGATTTGAAAGGGCGAAAAAGTTCTTCTTACGCCTTCCATCGGAGGGAAGTAAAATAGGCTGTCCCGTGTTGTAGATTCACTGCATGTAAATTATCCTCAAGTCCAAAAGAAGTCTCTGAACTAAATCAAAGCCAGTTCTGCCACCTGAGTGGTATCTACCTTCCCCGCTAGATGGTGAAAGGCGCATAGAAAACCTTTCCCGATTAGACGGAAAAGCAGGCCTGATGGCCTGAAGCGCATCACTTTTTATAAGGCATCATCAAATTGAAATCAAAATTGAAAAAATGCGAATTCAAAATCTGGTTATTATACGCGCATGTTTTCTTGAGCCCCGAAATCCCTACCCCCACTCCTTGGCCAATATAAGTTGAATTAAGAATGATAGCAATGAACGTTTTAGACAAAATCTGATTACAAGTTCGTTCCCGTGTAATAGAAACTATTTTGCATCGCAAAAGGAACAACAAATTGGTTGCAAAATTCCTTTCGTCAAAATACCCCTACTCCCCCTCCTCACGCAACTAGCAACTCAAGAAAACTTGCGCGGATAATACATTACATTATCTTCTTTGGCATACTTGTTAAAATACTTCTGAGTTCAGAGAATTTATACGTTCATTGTGAGAGGAGAAAGAAGACAACAAACGTTCGCTAATGCGCACAAACCGAAATCAAATCATGCAACTAATTTCTACTCATTATTTTATTGATAAACACGTTAAGCGTACGTAATGCCCTGTCTTTCTTTTTTATAAATATTAAATCGATAACGAAAAGTAAATTCCATGTCTGGGTTGTTTAATAATAGATGGCGAGTTGTTGTTCACTGTGAGGGTTAAGGGTAAAAGCTAACAACCTGAGAGACACCGTGATGTACATTTTTTTTTACATTTTGTGCAGTTAAAATTATTCATTATTTTGCAATGAAAGATATTTTAAGGCGACAAAGTGGCATCCCATTTCCGATATGTAAATTTTAGGGTCCGAAATACAACCCCAGATATGTGATTTAAACCCCTAGTTCGAAACAATAGTTTGAGACCCAGAGACAATAAAAACGAGATAAAACAATGCAGTAGCTGATATTGGAATGTGTCAATGTTGTTATTGCAAAGCCATTTAGCCACTGAAATAATCATTTCAAGAATATTTTATTTATATTTCTTCAGTAACACTATATAATTTATTTTCAAGATACCACCAAAATCTCACGAAAAAGGAATTTTCTTCTCCCTCCTTTCACACCGTTATAACTTCGAAAAGTAGACCAGAGTTTCACATCTCTCCTTCACAACGACTACACCTTCACCAACGCAAATATCTAACCGTCGATACCCCATACATCGTTACCCTGGTTCTTCCAGTGTCTAGCGAACCAGCAGCAGCGGGAACCGATAGGTGGGTGGCATCCTCATCGCCGAACTTTACGACTCGAGCGGCGTTGCCGCGCTCCGCCGTGGCAGGTACAAGCTCCGCCCGCAGCTCACGCGCTTATCACCGAAATATACGCGCGGCATAAAGCGCGCGCCGCGCCGCGCCGCGCCGCACTTGCCCACCGCGTACAGTGGCAGCGACGGCGCGCCGGGAGGCCACAAGCGCCCAGTGACCGGCGCATTCATGAGCGTTTCCGGGCGCGTGGACGGCGGCGGTTGTTAGTCCCGCGCATGCTTATACTACGGGAGGCTGCGGTGATCTTCCCCAGCTTCTATCGCGGATTCATTCATTAATTGATCAGCGTTTCCGGGCGTGTTATGGTTGGTAGTCCGTAAGTGTAGTGCATGTTTTTGTTAAGGGAGATGGCGGTGATCTTCCTCAGTTTCAATCGCGGATTGATTGATTGATTGATACATTGATTAGTGTTTTCGGGCGCTTCGATGGTTATGGTTATTACACCTTAAGTGTAGTGCACGTTTTATTGCAGGAGGTGATCTCCCCAGCTTCTATTGCGGATTGATTGATCAATCAGCGCATCCGGGCATGTTATAGTTTTTAGTCCGAATGGGTAGTGCATGTTTTTATTACGGGAGGTGGCGGTTATCTTCTGGAGCATGATGGAGTGATCCGGTGGCGACTTACACGTTGGCTAGCAGGGTTTTCCCCAACCGCATGCAAGGCACCCCCCAGCGAGGACCACCTCTAAGCTTCCGACTGGTGTTCCGTCAGTTGTGGTAATGTAGCGCATGTAAGTGTAAGTAAGGGCTGAGGATGGGATAGGGAAGAGAATGGAAAATTCTCACGCGGTCGGTGGCCCGTTTGTTAAGTACTGCTCCGGCTTTCACCTGGTGTTGGAGAAACCACGGAAAACTACCGATCGGAGTAGCCAGTGGCCATAATTGTCGCCGAGACAACGGCCTTATTAACCTTGCTGTGTAGCAAGCGTCGAAAAACTTGCCAGCGTCGGAACACGAACCACAGGACCCCTCCGCCCAAGAGAGCGACTGAATTTGATCAAGCTCTGTAGCTAGAATAGACAATCGTGGCCCTATCGGGGCTCTGATACCAGGACCTCCCAGTCAGAGGCACTGTTCACGCTCCTTGAAATACTGATCAATCAGTGAACAGTTAGATATTAAAACGCCACTTCATATAAGGTGAGAAAAATGTACATGGTCGTGAAAAACTCGCACAAATGTAGGTACCATTTCAATGTGGAAATTGAATGTGCCTTTTCAATGCTGCACTCATTATGAGCGAAGACGAGAGACGAAAGTTTGTCCTTTTCAGGATGAGAAGACTTTTGCCTTTATATACTGCTCTTTTCCGAGCAATTGAGCAACTGCTCATAGAGCTCCGTGGCCTTTCACCGTGCGAACAAGCCTTTAGCACTGAAGATTTGATCTGATCCTCAGACCCCTGCGAGGGTACGAAGCGAGGCACAACTTTAACACATTCTAAACTGCATAAGAAATAAAATAAAAAAGATAAATGACTGGAAAATAGGTCTAAAATCAAGATTTTTCTTCCTCCGTGTCTCTATCTTCCTTTGTTTCTTCCTACTTATACTTCATAATATACTCTCGTTACTTTCATCTCCCGCATATAATGTTTTACCTAGCTGATTTCGGATATGTCTTATTAATTCGTGTACATGGCAATCGCAAATAATATACAAGAATAACAAAATATGAAAATAAAACAAAACTAGAAATAAAAAATAGTAATTATTTGATAGAACCTTCATCTTTGGGTCGAAAACGTATCTATTTCACACGTTATATTTAATCTATGTATTTCTCGAATATTTAAAAAATATTAATAAACGTTACGTTGTGATAATGCATATTCTTGACATTATAAGAAGCATTTTATTTCCTTTCCGCTTGCAGCCAACGAAACGTTTCGCAATCTTGTGTCCCTTAGATCGATATTGGTTCTCTTACCAATGGTCTCGTTTCGAGTTCCCATGTTTGGTAGAGGGCTTTATTAACTCCATTTTCTCAGGAGCTTTTCAAATGGCGGAGTATATTTCATAGCTCATTCCATCTCACAAGATGACACATCTGTCTCAGTATAATAAAATGATCTAATATTTTATTCCGAGAATTCCGTCCTTGAGTTGATTTTTCAGAAAATATACTCGTATGTATCTTAAAATGAAAACTTTTTTATTATCTTTGAAACTTAGTGACGTCATATCATAAGAATACAGACGTTTCAAATTTCTATTTAAATACACGTATAAGTTTATAACATGATAGGAATTGAGTACGAATTTCAACAAGGGAAATTGTTTCAAATAATCTTTCGATAGTTCGCATTATCTAAAGTGACATTACTCAATTTACTGTTATTCCATCACTTAGGACTTAGGTCATCATAAGAATCTCTTTACTAAAATCTCTCAACTAGAATATTTTGTTTCATTTCTCTGTGGTAATGTTTTTCCCCATAGTCTCATGAATTGGACTATACCAGTTTCCTCAGCTACCCATGGAATTCATTAATCTTGAATCGACCTGCAATTCAATTTATCTTTTACCGTGTTTTCCGTCACGTGTTTTTCTTCCATACCCTTAATATCTTGATGCTGCAAAGTATGATTTTTCGAATGCTTCAAAAGGTGCTGCATCGCATGCTTGTCGCGCTTTCGGCATACTCAGGCCCTCTGTGCGTAGCGGGCGCGCGCGTGCGGCAGGGACGGGGCGATAATCGGAAAAGTGCAGCCAAGTACATGAGCTACAGCCAGCGAACACGCCGGCCCTTCAAGGGCCGCGCATTCCGTGCATTGTGCGCGGGGGCGGCGGCCGCCCATTAGGGCCGCGCTAATTGGCTGCCGGGGAGGGGGTTATCGCCGGCGCCCCCGCCCCGCCCACACGGCGCGCGCCCGCGCGGGGAGGGTTAACAATGGATTATTAGCCGACGCGCCGCGTTTCAATCACCTTGCTGGACATCCCAGATAACACGCGTGATCGATACAGTCGTTTGCAATCCACCGTGACGGGCCGTATTTTTAGATCGACGCCCCTCTTCCGTGTGGCCGCGCCTTCCCCCGCCCCTAGGGAGTGAGAGCCGAGAGGATAAATATCGGAATAATGCAAGGGGGGTTGCTACCCTGCTGCTGAATAGGTGATGTCGATAGCGCATTTTTCGATAGCTTGGGTGACAGATTTAATAATTTGTGATGCGATGAGGAAATGAAAGCAAACAGTGTACTGGGCGGTAGAGGCTTGGTGTGTTGGCATATGATCGAAGAGGTTGATGGCAACAATGCCTGGCTACTTGTAATAAACGCTAGTTTACATCTGTTTGCATATTTTACTAGATATGTACCATTGCTTAAATTTAGTTATTTGTTCGTCACTGTTGCTAGTACGCCGAGTGGCAGTGACCCTCTCCTCCCAATAGGATTATTGCGATATTAATGATGCGATACTTGCTTTTCTGTTTTCTGATACTCAGTGTTTTACAATCAGAATGTATGTGTTCAGTATACCTATTTCTTTTGATACTTTCATTCCATACTTTTAAAATTGGAAGCAATATTACGTCTTAATAAACCAAGGACTTCAGTTATGACTTATTTCTTACGTTTACGGTGCTTGTCTACATGTTTTTACTAACTTCTGCTTCTTTTCCTTCCTTTCACTATACACTACATTGCATATCAAAAAGAGTTTTAGTCGCTTTCTATTCCACCATATCATTTTTCTCTTGACTGTTTTGATGGTAATAACGTTTCAATGCAATGTTGCTTTTTTTTCGATTATAATTTCTTCGCAGAAAAATGGAAACCTTTATTAAGAAATTGATGTGAAACTAATTTTCGTAGATGTCTTTAAACGCCGTTATCCACAGAGATATCGATGCTGCAAGAATCAGTCCCGTTTTGACAATGGTATCGAAATCGGTTTTTTCCGCGATACCCTTGCATCCCAGTGGGCGTAAGTCGCTTGAACTGCCAACTGAGCAGTCGCTTTCTTTCCATGAGCCATGCGGCTTCACGATAGTTTTTAACTTTCGCCCCTGCACCTGTACTCACGCCTATCTCGATCCTGCAGGTACAAGCGGAGACATGCAATTTTCGATAGCGGCGCGCGCCGCAGCTGCCAACGCGGCCGTGCGGTGATTTACGAGCCGGCCACGGGGCGACAGCGAGGGCTGTCCGACGCACCGCCACGCGCGGCCGCGGGGGCAGACATCGCCGTCACACAGGCGGACGACGCGGGGCTCACTAGCGAACGTAAAACTTTCGAAACTCCTCCTCGGCAGAAAAACGGTAAACGAACCATCATTACACTAGGTACAAGTCGGAGAGGCAAGCAATTCATTCTCACCAGAATGCGGATCCACCACTTTAAATAAAGTCATTAACACTTCATTTAAAAAACAAATACAACAACAACATGATTCAGAGACATGTACCAAGTGTGAGCACAAGTGACAACCACCCATCTTCATCTTGATTGTCCGAACACAGTAAGAGAAAGTTGAATGAACTCTGTCCTCTTTGATTTATTCAAGACATAAAATATATGACAAAATTCTAAAATTATGTCAATTAACCAGGCTGATAGTTATTTATGCACCAATGGTTTATAAGAGTTCTGATGATCGAGATGTGACAAGAAGGCCGAGGGCCTTTTGTCCGAGTCTGCACTGGTCTTGGTGATAACGAACCGTCAATTAAATGAGAAGTGAGTGGAACATGATTAGAGGTACGGTACTTTCCGGTTCTGAGCACAGATCATCTTACAAACAGGACTGCATTTGTCAGAAATGCTTCTTGTCCCTCAATATAAATTCATAAAATTGAAACATTTTTGCTAGGTCCTCACGTCGCGGAGGCTTTTTAATTGATTGATCGACTTTAATAGATTTAATCGATCAAATAATTTAATACATCAATTAATTTAATAGATTGATTAATTTAATGGATCGATTAATTTGACACATTAATTACTTTAACCGATTAATTAAGGTAATCAATTAATTAATATAATTTATCGATTAATTACTTGATTGATCGATCGATCGATTGATTGATTGATTGATTGGTGTGTCTGGGAACCGCTTCAGTGTAGCACTGGCCCAGGCGGAGCAAGCTCTAAGCTCCCGAAATATGTGGTAGTGTAGTGCCTGTACGTATAAGTAGTGTGTGTAAGTAAGGGGTGGAGTTAGGACAAGGAAAAGGAAGAACCGATTGCGCGTGGTCCGTGGCCCGTTTTGTTAGGGTACTGCCCCGGCATTCACCCGGTGTTGATCGCAGAAACCATGGATATCTACCGACCAGAGCAGCCGGCCGTTAGAATTCTCCTCCAGACAGTGGATGAATTCGACCTATCTAGCTAGCGTCGAAAGTCCTGTCCCCGTCGGGGGAGGAACCCTAGGAGCAGGAGCAGTGCAGAGACATCAATTCATGCCCTGCGCCACCTACGCAAGTCGCGCGGTGGCAATGAAGGCGGAGTGTGCAAGTGCGTGGGCGCAGTCGAGGCCGGTGGCGCGCGCAGCGGCTGGGGAATGAAGCTCTCTGCGGTGCCAGGCCGCCGTATGTAAGCGCGGAACACGGCACGTACACGGCGCAGCGCGTGCTGTTCCTGCCGGCGCGGGGAGCACAGCGCTGTATTCCGACAGCCGCGCCGCGCGCAGCTCCGTGCAGCGTGTAACCTGTTCTAGGCCGCTTTTGTGGGATTTTAATGCACTGTTATGTGGCCTTTGCACATGTTCTTGTGTGCAACATTTAATAAGTTGTGAAAGATAGTGTGAACTGTTTAATTTCTACGATAATTTCTTCCTGATTCAATGCTATTGACAAGAGATTGCCAATAAGAGATAGAGAGATGAGAATGGTAATGATTTGATGCATGAAAATCAAACATGGAATGAGAGGCAAGCAAACAGGGAGATGCCAAGAAATCTAATGCAAATGTTCACGAGTAAAGGAAGTCTAGTGAAAGGAAGTGCCAATGCATCGACCCAGTTTGTCCAAAACGTTGCTTTTGTGTAGTCGGAGCAGCATATTGCCTTTGAACGCTCTGATGATAGATAAAAGAATATAACATTCGTGTTAACTGCGAAAGCTCACAGCAAACCAATAGCGACAGCAATCAAATAACGATTATTACTTATATACGTTAGTGGTTCAACAGAACGTCACAGACATTCTTGGAGTAATTAATTTTCTGTTCTTTTTATTATAGGCTACCTTTTTGTTATTATCCTTCCCCGCTACCCCCTATCGATGTCCAAAATATACTTTTTTCATGTGTTTTTAATTTTTCAGTACCCTAATAGCATAAATGAAATTTGACTTCACCAATGTTATCGAAAAATGTCGCTCAAGTGATTCTATAACTGTGCAAATTTAAGCTCATTTTTTCAGAAAATGTTCTTGTTTTCCAGAAAATTTATGACAAATCGTTTAGAAGAGTTTTACTCACAAATGCAATAATGAACAACTTTATACTAAGATACCGATTTTACTAACTCAGGAATTATAGGTGAGGGTATCATTATTAGGAATTATAGATTAGGGTTCGGTGAGGGTATAATTATTTAATTGTGTTTCTCTTTGAGTTACTTTTAGTTGTTTTTGTTGGTTTTGTCAACATAAAGGGTAAACATTGTTTTTCGTTCTTTGTGTATTTTTTCAGAGCGAGAAAGAGAGAAAGAGAGCGGGCAAGATAGACAGAGAAAGAGAGATAAAAGGAAAAAAAGAAAGAGAAAAAGAAAGACCAAGAGAGAGAAATAGAAAGAGAGAAAAAAGAGAAAAAGAAAGAGAGAAGGAGAAAGAGAGAGGGAAGGACTGCAAGACAGAGACAGGGAGATATACGGAGAGAGGGAGAGAGAGATTATTGCACGTTTCTTTTCTCGTGTACAGTGTATAAGGTGTTAAAAAGATTACATGTTTGTTTTGATCGTTTTAATAAATGCAATTTTTCAATTCTGAGTTTTTTTGTGCAAGAAGGCCACAAGAATGCTACTTCCCCGAACATACACACACACAAACAAACACCACAAAAACAAAACTAAATGAAGTAGTTAAAGTAAAATTAAAAAGCTGATAGAGAAAGAATATTTTTTACAAGATAATAATAATAATAGTAATAATAATAGTAATAATAATAATAATATTAACAATATTTTATTCGTAATAAAAATTCGAAAATTGACTGCCGAGTCCCAGAGTTACTCCGAGAAACTTAGTGTAGAAAGTATGTGTGAGCATGAGTGTGTTTGCGTGTGTGTGTGTGTGTGTGTGAGAGAGAGAGAGAGAGAGTTCGGCAGCACACATCTCTCCTATAGCGAAAGTTAGAGTATTAGTGGCAAGAAAAGGGAGGTACGTATGTACGCTGCATGGGAGAAACGCTTCGAGTTAATAAACAGGGCATGGGGGGGGGGTACGACGTGCAGTGGCGAGGATGGCTGGGAGGGTGTGTGGGGGAGTCGTTGTGCGGATCTCCACATGGCAACTGTTGCCGTCGGGACGGCGTGCCCAGGTCCAGACGGCGGCGGCAGAGGGAGGGCATCGAGACGAGGCGGGCGAGGCGCCTGAGGAGAGAGCGCGCCGTGGGAGGAGGGCGCCGCCGGCGTCGCGCTGCACTCGCAAATGGAAGCGCGCGCGAGTCGCTGGAGCCGAGGCAGCCGGAGACGTGGCGCCTGCGGAGGGCGCGCGCGGGCGAGCGCAGTGGAGAGCGAGGAGCACTGGATGTGTCGTGGGAGGGAGCGGCGCCTTGTAGGGGGCGTGGCACAGTGCAGTGATGGAGACTCGTGCGACGGGTAAGGCAAGGGCGAGGAGGAGCGGAAAGGGTTGGGAAGGGTGGGACAGTGCTGGGATATGCCTGGAAGTATAGAGAAGTGTTGGAAAGTATCAGGGAATGTCGGGAAGTGCCGGGTAGTGACGGGAAATGTCGGAGAGTGTCAGGGAGTGTGGGCGAAGGTCGGGGAGTGTCGGGAAGTGACGGGGTGTCGGGAAGTGTTGCAGGGTGTCAGGGAGTGTCGGAAAGTGACGGGGAGTGTCGGGGAGTATCGGCGAGTGTCGGAGAATGCCAGGGAGCGTCGGGGTGTCGCGACGAGTGTAGGAGAGTGTCGAAGAGTGATACTATTGGAAAATGTAGGGTAGTGTCAGATAGGGTTGGAGTGTGTCAGAGAGTGGAGGAGTATCGGAGAGTTAAGAAAGTGACTGAGAGTGGCGGAAAGTGGTGGTAAGTGGAGGGGAGTGTCGGGGAGAATCGGGTAGTGGAGAGGGGTGAGCGTCGGAGAGCTGCGGAGTGTGGCGGGGATTGGAAGGTAGCGGGGCGTGGGGAGGAGTGTGGCGGGGAGTGGGCGTGGCGTGCGCCACGTGCTCCCCCGGAGGGCGCCGATGAGTCGCGTCGCTAATTAAAGGAGGGCGGGCTGCGGCGCGACTTGGTATGCATGAAGATGGTCACGCTGGCAAAACAAGGCGCGGCTAAACCGGGATTACTCGCCGCCGGGAGACGCCGCGCCGCGCCGCGCCACGCCACGCCACGCCACGCCGCGGGCGCGCGCCATTCGGCTTCTCGGGACGAACGTAGCGCGTCGCCTCGCCTTGACACACGCCGCGCCCTCGCCAAGCAACGCGCACAACGCAGGCGTAATGGGCGAACGACGCCGCGGCTGCGGCAGTCAGCGACAGGCACGTGCGTTGCGACTCCGGGCCAAAGGAGGGTCAGCGAGCGTGACAATGATTCAAGATTATTTGTTGACAGTCGATTTTGTGGGGTATTTTTGGGGGCTGTGCAAGTGAATGGACAATGGTGGAGGCGTAGCAATAGAGAGCTATATTCTCTATATAAATCCATAATATTATTACATACAAAACTACATCGTCTAGAATAGGCAGGACATGTGCAACGTATGCTATCTATGAGACTACCAAAGAAAGTATTTGAAGAGAGAGTGTTTGGGGACAGACCGGTTGGAAGACCTAGGAAGAGATGGCTGGATGGCGTCACCCAAAATCCAAGGAGATAGTTGTGGGTAGGAATGTAGAGAAGAGCTGCGGAAAATAAAGAAAATTGAAGGCGAATTATTGACCAGGCCCGAGCCCGACATGGGCTGTAGCGCCATCGAAGAAGAAGAGGGAGAAGAGGGAGAAGAAGAATGAAAAGGAGAAGAAAAAGAAGAAGAGTAGATTAGAAAAAAACAATTTATAAAGATCCCTTGATAACAGGTGGTAACTTCAGAGGGCATTTTCAGTTCATGGAATCGTTTAAAACTATGCTGATATTTTATTTCCATAAGAGTGCCAATGATATTCCTTCTAAGCTATTCATTCTACTAGTGCGCATTGTTCTCCTCATCATCGTCTCTTCATTCTCGTCTTATCAGTGTACTAAACACTCTGAAATTATGTTAATAGCCACTTTTGCTGCATGTATGTGACTTGTAATTTCTAATACATAAAAGTGTTTCCTTCAAAGGTACAAAGGATTGAGATCGATACGCGAATATCTAAATATGCATGGTATTTTTTCAAATTATTGGCGAAATCTCCACTCAACGCAAATAATTTTAATGATGCTAACCCATTGGAGGACCATTCGGCAGCGCAAACGCAGAAAGTACTAGCGATGCAGTATAAAGTAATGCGGATGATCGGAGCAACAAGGGTAGCGTTGAGTTTCAATACAAGAATTACCTAGAAAAAAGTTAAACGTGCCCTCATAGTTCTAAGTGCTTTATCATGTACTGAAATAAATTCACGATTTGAATCGCAGACAATGAAATGTGATGATGATGATAATGATGATGATAATTATGATGACGATGATGACTGAAATTGCCTAAGAACGCAGTTTTAAAATTAAAAAAATTATAATGCTTTGTCCAGAAAACCTATGTACGTAACGTGTTCGAGCAAGCGTTCTCGGCTAAACACTGGCTTAAAACATGCATAAAATGTTTTATTGTATTTTCCCGGCCTACTCGTCGGCTCGGCAGATTTTCCCGCCCCAGCGGCGGAACCGCCTCACGTGCAGCCCTGGCCTGTTTGCGAGGATACTGCTCCGGCAGCAGTTTGGTATTGATCGGAGAAACCAATCAAAGAATTGCCTGCTTATTCTGTAAGGTAGCACAAGCTACCAAGATTAGTCATAAAATCGGATGTGAAATCTCTTGTGTATAGGCAATTTGCCATACACTTAGGTGTCGGTTTTGCATTGGCAGGCGTCAGCAAAATATATCCTAGAAGAAGCCTTTGCTTCCGCATCTCTTGAACTAAAATCTTGGGAAATCGCTTTGGTTCTTAGAGACATAATTAAGACACACCATGAAAGATTTCGAGCATTCAACAAAGTAACCAGTTCCGTCCGCAAGCGTCGGTCGTCATGAACTTGCAAGGCTAATTACGAAGACAAAACAACCTCTAAATGAATACTATTTTTTTGCTGGCCTCTATAATATTGTCCACTTCATCTAATCTCCCAGGTTAGTCCATTTTAATGCATTTTAATGTCGTGTGTAGCTTCAAATGATATGTTCAATTCTATTCTAACTCTTAAAATTTGCAAACGTTAAAACATTTTTGAAGTGTTTCATATAAATGTTTTTTCAGGAGATACAAAAATTCAGTAAACTATAGGGAGTATGACCTTTCATCCTCGAGAAATGCAATTGGTTATAAGAATTTAGCTTTTCATGAAATCAAGGTTCGAATATCAATACTATAGCTATAAATGTATTTAATCGGTATAGAAATATTCTACGTCTATTATATCTTTATTCGTAGACGCTTTAAAACATAGAAATAAGATGTGAAATGGCGGCATTTTCAGAAGTATTTCACTTCTCAGTCACCTATTCCGGAAAAAGTATTCTATGAAAGGCATTCTACAAGTATTTTCTAACGAAAATTCTGGTGTTTAAATAGAATCATATCGATATTTTAAGGAAATAATTGTGGTGTTTTACCGGATATGGTTTAAAAGAACGATTGTTGCCACTAAAGTTTGTGGCGCTTGGACCCATGCAATGCTGATGGTGTGGTTGTTGATGTTTTTGAAGAATTTGACAAATTAATAAATTGATATAACTAATAATAAACAAGTGCATTCTCTTGTACAAACAACATTTAATATGTCTTTTTATGAAGAAAATACCGATTTTCACGCAACACTATTTAATGACAAAACCCATTACATTTTAATGTCAAAAATAAATCCGTTGTATCTTTATAACTTAGTAATGTATTAAACTATAATGTAATAAGATTGAAAAGTAACAATATCAACAACTTTCATCAGGAGAGATGGCTCAGAGTATGAACTGACGTCACTGCAATCCCACTGACCGGGAGGGCCTTGCTTCGAGTCCCGACTGTGGCAGGATTTTCGACACTAACTTGTCAGATAGATCTAGTTCAGTCGCTGTCTAAAGGATAATTCTAGCTATCGGCTGCTCTGATCGGTAGTTTTTCGAGGCTTCTCTGATCATCACCAGGCGAATGCTGAAGCATTACCCTAACAAACCAGCCACGGGCCACGCGCGATCTTTCCTTCCTCTTCCTTGTCTTATCCTCCCGCTTACACTAACATGCACTACACTACTACACATACCGGGACACCGTTCACGAGCTTAGAGCTCGTTGCGGCTGGGGCAGTGGCCCGCTGGTGGGAGATATCTGGTTGGGGAAACCCACATAGCGGAGGAAGATCACCGCCACCTCACGACAAAAAGAACGTGCACCAGACTTAGGGAAGTAATGACCTGAGTAGTTGACGCGACCGAAATCACTAACAATCAACCAACGATAATCAGCTTCCATAAAAAATTGAAGCCTTCCAATAAAAACGGTAATCTGATTTCCCTCTGACACCCCTCCTTGGTAACTTTGGTTGCCCTCTGGTAAATTGGAAGTACAGAACTAGATGGACACAACGTCTTTCTGAAAAGCAACTATAGTAGGTTGAGCCGTCTAGAAGGAAAATCATGAAAAATACAGTAGCGGAAGTAACATATTTACTTTCGTTAGGCATCTGTATAAAGACAAACAAGAGCAACATAGCTACTCTCCTTTGCGTCTAGAGAAAAACCACATTTCGTAAGAATTTACCTCCGCTTTCTATAAAGCTTCAACTTTCTTTCCGCAATTCTCAGTGCGTGTCTTCCATTTCGTCTTCAGCCATCGCCGGTATTGTTTAAAATCTCCCCTCTTTCTCTAGATAATACTTCTGCGGGAAGTCGACTGCGAGTGGACCTCCGGCGGCCATGTTGGCGACTGCAGCTTCTCCGCCGGAAAAATCCTCTTCCCGCAGGGCACAATCCGCCCGCGCTCGCATTTCTTACATCTCTCGGGCGGCGTAAGCCCCGGGCCACCTGGCCGCTCTCGGCGCGCTTAAAGGAAGAGCACAGCGGCGCGGGAAAAATATATGAAATATAATCCCTTGTAAAATACAGAAGCGTTAAAGAACGGTGCAATTAGTTAAATTTTCTTTTGAATGCTTCTAATTAAGGGTAGATTAAACGATTGTATTGCTCGTGCTCAGAGTGCTCTTTTATTTGAAAAGGGTTCCGGAACCCCTCCTAATTTATTTCTCCGGAGGCACTGAGGCACACGGCTTATAAATAAACGTATCCAGGAAGGCAATGCGTCACGGAGAAGGGAATTAATGTCTCAAGTCTCCCGTTTGCCAAATTAATGAAGTGATAATTATTCAAGTAATGAGATTGATAAACGGAACTGGCTTAAAAAATCCTTTCATTGCTCCATTTCCAGAGACCTTTTAAAGAACCACCAATAACTAAGGGGAAAATGGAAACAATGGACTGAGTGAAACAGAGAACTACCTAAAGGATATTTAACATTTTGGAATGCAGGCTTCGTTTGTACGAACTGAACGCCCCTAGATTTATGAATATAATATCTGTAGACAGTCGTCGCAGCTGAAAATTACTTAAAAATAAACTGACATTTCGTTTCAGAAATCCACTTAAAAAAGGACTTTCTGGAGTGTAACATTGTTCTCAATGTTACCACTAAACTCTCGTGTGTGTGTGTGTGTGTGTGTGTGTGTACGTGTGTGTGTGTGCGCGCGCGCATGTAAAATTTTACCAAAAAATTATTATTCCAGGTTATTCAGCATTGTTTCTTTCATTTGAATGGGGATTACAAACCAGAATTGTCAGTATCATACAATGGTATTTTGTTTTTAGAGAAATGGAAGTAATACATACAAAGTCCTATAGCGTGTAGCAGTTACATAAAAGGAAATTAATTTGTTAATAACGTTTTGAGTACTATAGTGAAATTGCAGAACATGAGAAACTACAGCAGCATAAACAACACACACCTCACATAGTTAATAAGTTGTGATATTTATGAGTTTGAATAAAACTTTGTATGGATTAAAGAAAAAGTAGTGTATTGAAAATATATTAAACTTTCTAGGTGCAAACGTTCTTTACCGACGAATATCAACTGAAAAATCCCATGATAGTAATTAAACGTAAAAATAGTAAAAAAGTCATCTATACTAATTAAATATTGAATGATGTGGCTTATTATCAACATTTCGGTGGCTAAACATCATTTGATTACGATTGTTAAATGCAAAAAATATTTGAAAATAACTGTATTGAATTACTAATTTCTGACTGTTTAATTCAAAAAAAGTTTGAACACACAATACGCATCACATAATTCAACTGATGAAACGTAAGTAACTGTTTGGATAACTAATTATTCCACGCTGTTATTAACACCGTGTGCTTCTCGGTGTAACATCTCAACGCCGCAAGTACTAAAGAGCGGCCAATAACCTCCCACACACGGCGAAGACAGAGGGGCCCCGGACCCGTGCAGATCAACTTAATCCATCAGCATGTGTAGACCTTGCTCATTATCGGTGCATTCCGGGTAATCGACGCACGTGATTAGTGTAATAGCCTGCGGCCGGCGCCTCTTCCGAGTGCCCGGCGCCGCTCGCCGCTTCGCAAATGCATAGTTAATACGCTCACATGGAAGTTGCCGCTGTCCTCGGCAGCTTTCAAAGAGATTATGTAATGGCTGCTACCTCCACGTTGCGTGCACACACACACACACACACCGCCGCTGGCGCGAGCGTAGTCATGGTGGTGAGCTGACGCCGGAACTGAGAAGTGGTGACGAAGTGGTGAATATGGGGCGGGGTCTGATAAGGCTGGAGATGATGCTGCAAGCAACAGGACTGAGATTAATATTCAGCATCCAAAATGGACCTCGTGTTAAAAGGTTGATACGAGCGAGCAATTAGTATCAAAAATATTAAACAGGAATAGAAATACAAAGAGGGCAAGCACAAAGGTTCTCTTGCGTTGTTGGCTATGGGTTTATATTTGTATTAGTGTTTCCCATAGCTAATCTGGATGCTTTTACCAATGAGCAAATTGATGACTTATGATGTATTTTAATAATGATTACTGGCTTCTTTCTTCCGAGCAAAAGTAATCTGAGATTACGTGAATGGCTCTCCGGGTGACGAGATTCTGATCATCATGTCACAGTCTTTCTCGAGGCTGAAGTGTCTGATAATCGGCCCTCGTTGTGACGTCATCCGGATTGCAGTTGGCGTGACACCTCTGACCGTGTACTCCGCCATTTAACATGAGCTTAATTTCATTTTTTCTTAATTCCATTCCTCTTGTACGATAAGGTGCTTTTCAGATCTTTGCTGGTCGCCGTCAGAAATAAGTGCCTCTATGGCAGCGGAAAAAGTAACAATATTTCTAAATATGATAACATCCCGGGGCACTCTCTTTAAAAGAAGGTCTGACAATTCAATGGAATGCGCTAAATGGAAGTGTTTGACAGACAGAAACTATTTCAAAATATCAAGATTTGAAAGGTACATGAAGTGAGGTTTGTATACAAGGTACGAGTTATGTTATTATAAACTTGACTGATTAATATATTATTTAATTAAGATATCCTATATGGTATTATGGTTATCTGTTCAGATGTCTGCTGGTGCCGAAATCGAAATTGATGATTCGGAAATATGTTGTTTCTTGCTGTGTAAAGTTGGTGTCGAGTTGTTAGCAGAAGTTTCTCGGTTAGTTTAGAGAGAATTAGAACAGTTAATGGGATATGAAGATACTGTATGTGGAGATTTGAAAGGTTAAAAATCAGAACCTGAGACGTTTTTGACTGAGAAAGGTGATGCGCAATGCGAATTCTGCTAAAAAGCACTGTTATCAACGCTTCGCTCTGTATCTCATCATCAGTTACCTAATGAAAACCAATACGACATACCAGAACGATAAAATTATCTAGACACTCAAATAGTCTTGCATTAAAAAAACTAGTGCAGCTACAACAGCACATACTTTCTTGCGTTGTTTCGAACGTTTGCAATTTGCAACAATACATAGAGTTCAACGAAATGAAACCTGTGACTTATGTTTTAGAATATAATTGTTTAAAAATTGCTTTACTTCTCGCAACATTATGCAAAAAATACACATATTTTCGAAAAATTGTTCATGGTCATATTTCAAAATCCGACTGAGCAACAGACTTTGTTAACAAAAAATCTGTATCTTCAATATTATTGTTGTAGGAAAATGCCGAAAGCATTACGAGCAATTTTCGAAAATTGAGAGGCTTCATCGGAAATGAGACCTGCGTTATTTTTAAGGCTCCATGTAGAGAACACTCATAAATCTAAATATCAGTTTCAAGCTCGTAACTCGTGCGTTCGTTTAGTCGATTGGTGAATATCAGTTTTGGAGAAAATCATCTGAACGGTTTAGATTTAGCGTTGACAACAGACGCGTGACATTTTCCTGCAATTTTTCGACATCAATCACCCATAATACGCGGATTATGAATACTTACAGTGTGAGAGGTAGTAATTTGCTACATATGTGTATCAGTCCAGGTCGGAGCGAAACGTCTCCTTAGGCGACTGGGGAAGATGTCTTACTGTGTTCTTTGTGATTTTAATGTAAGGTAAGTGCAGTGGCTTTTAACTCAAACTAATAAATTTCACAAGGACACTATGTGACAGGTATCCACAAGGGGACGATATGGCATAAATTGTTACACTTGTAGCGGTCATGCTTATGAGTGGTTTGCTGAGAAAACTTTGCTGAGAAATCGTTTTGAGAACATTTCCTTTGAGATGGAAAAATATTTCGTTTAAGAAAACAAATTATTATATTCTCTCAAGTATGCCTGTATACTGCTTCATCTCCTGACGACATTGCTGCTACGAATTTCCCAAGAATGAAGAACCAACCGCCTGAGAAGATGTAACGTCATGTGCCACCCTCTACTGCCCTTACGTAACAAAACATAAAAATATTGCTAATAGTTTGAAAATAGTACTTCAGTGGAGGATAACGGACACATTTATTTGCGATGCCGAACGGGGCAACAGAAAAACAAAAATGTCCCATTTTTTCCTCAGTATTATTCACTTATTATTCGCACATTATTGCCTACATTTTCCAGTTTTCGCTTGCTAGAATAGATGTTGCGAGTCTCAAATCTCTCAGGCACAGAGTAACGGGACTACGAATTCTCAATGATCCAACTACTATGTCAGCCAGGAAGGAGCTTTGGCCGACGAGCGGTGACCCAGCCTCTCGGCCATGAAATACGGGGTTCGTGTGGTTAACACAAAGACATCTCTGCACCGTATATACCGGTCTTCATAACCTTAAGGTGCGATTTTTAATCGTCTCACAGAAATAGATCTGGAGCATTTGTAAGGAGGCACTCTTATAGGCAGGCTTATATTGCATCGGCCGGGAATTGAATCCGGGGTTGCGCCATGGAAAGTGAGTACGATAACCAACGAGCTACACGAAAGAGCCCCCATTATGTCACTGCTTTAAAAAATACAAGACAAAACATGCTCACCAACCATATTTTGACCTAAGTGTAGAGTTCGTGGTTTTTGGCAATGTTTCAGCAAAGAAACAAAAACAGTTTTTAAACCAATTTAACCTGAATTGTCATTCCCGACGCACACGCGATAAAAAATAAAAATTAGTTGAATCCATGCGATTGCATCACACAAAAGGAAATGCTGTAGAATACATTCTAAAGAAAAGTGTAGTGGAGCAGGTTATCGCCTCCATTTAGCCACGGGGATAACAAGAACCTGGATAAACAAGCATAATTATTCGGTGACGTCGTGGAGACTAGATGGAGGACTTCTCAATTCCACAGCTTGTGGATTTTATGCAATAGTATGAGTTTCTGCAGATATGAAGTCTCCTAACTTCTGTTTGAAGAAGTTAATTAGACTTTTGACTCTTGCATGAGCACAACGCACAGCCTTGCATTTTAATTTTAATTTTTGTTATTGAGAAATACTTTATATATATATATATATATATATATATATATATATATATTGAAACCCATAATATGTGTTTCATTACACTAATTAAATCATTAGTGTAAGAAATCAATAGCTATTTTGGACTGCGCGGTGCGTGCGCCGGGCGCTGCGAGCAGCGGGCAGCCAGCGACGGTTGCCACCGCCACCGGTGCCACCACCGCGAGCAGCGTGAGAATTTCGGTTAGAAGCGGGGCAGCGAGCACGTGTAAGCAGCCGTTGGGTCAGTCGAGCCGTGCCGCCCGTCGATGAAGGACGTGGCCGGCGTGCTCCCGGTCAGGAAAGAGTCGTTAGGAGAATCGCGAGGACAGAGACGTTAGCAGAGCGGCGACGAGTGCGGACGTGCGGCGAGAGCTCTCCGCTAGTGCATGGACGCATATAACATGCGACGTACTTTATGTGCTATCGGAAACCGAGAAGCAATAGACGTGTAAATAGGACATTAAAAGTATCAGTAGAGCGAAAGATTAGTGTTGGTAGAATAATTGATTTCGCTTCTACTAGTTGGTACGGTAGAAATATTATTGAAATTGTGCGGTACGGAACTGTGACCGGTATGCAGGATAGGCGCGGGTTAAGTAATTAAACCCACTGACGGACAGTGATTCGAGGGAGGTGCGACGCCGAGGTATCAAGATCCTAATCGGGGAAGAATTGCAGGAGCATCAGCCGTGGACGATTGCCACGCCATCCGCCGCCGACGGCCCGCAGCAGCAGCAGAGGTCGACAATCCTGTCGGCACGAGCGGTCCTACGAACATCATAGGTATTCGATCGGGGCCCCGAAGGTATGAAAAATGCAGTTCACGCTTAATCTTGGTACCAAGGCAGAGTGTAAAAACATTGTCTGATTATGTAAATAACAAATTTGATCTACAAATAAATCTTGTTCATGATTGTATTTCTATTTATGATTAACTTCCCCAATGTTGCACCAACTTATCCAGGGACCCATTCACGTAAAAGATACCCTCCTTTAGTGTTATATTGCAGTGAAAATACCCGGCATCACCAGGTATGTCACAATATATATATATATATATATATATATATATATATATATATATATATATATATATATATATATATATATATATATATAATCATGAAAACAAGCGATTGATTGTGACGATTGAGATGTAATAAAAGTAGTTCTTATTATACCCGATATGGATTTTGGAAATTGGAATATGGAAATTGGAATTAGGGCAACTGGAATGTGTTTAAAATGTATTTTAATTATGATGTTACGTAGCACAAATAAAACTGTTTAACATTAAAGTACCCGCTGGATGCACTACATGAAGCTAGTATTAAGTAATTGAACTATAAATCGGTAAATAAGACAAAGTAAGCACACGTTTAGGACCCACTACTCTTCATTTGAAACAAATCACGATATTTACTTGTCTAGAAACCTCATTCTTCTCTCTTAACAACAGCACTCGGTGTTTTAAAATATATTTGTTTGAATCCCCAGGTAAGTTCCAGGTAGAAAGAATGATCGAAAGACTGTTACAATGCAATAAGCAGTTGACTTTGTCTTCCACGTCATTATCTGAAGGTGGAAACACACCCACATTACGTGGGAAGGGCACCCACCACTCGTGCAGCAATGAGGGCGACCGTCTACACGTCCGAGATACATCGTGGCCGTCCCTAATTGAAGCGGGGGAGCGGGGGGGCAAGCGAGGGATAAGCCGCGCGCCCGGAGTGGGGGAGGGCGAGGGGCGGGGAGGGGAAGGGCGCTTTGTGGAGCGCCGGGGGGGGGGGCAGTCGCTGGCGCCGACGTTAATAGACGCGCCACGAGAGGGCGGGCAGGAAGCGCGCGAGGCGGGGTGGGAACGGGGCGGAAGTGCGTGGGCGGAGCAGCTGGCGCCTTCCGGTGCAAGCGCCCCCGCCCACGCACTTGTTTGTGGACAGCACACGCACGCGCGTGCTCAGCGCGCGTCGTGATTACTTTGCCAATACACCGCCCGGGAAAGAGTTGTGTCACGGCGCCACTTCCCACACAGTGCTCACCTCGCGTATCGGGTGGACGATGGTGATTATGCTTCTGATGCATTTTACTTGTTTCACGGAAACATATTAAAAATAAGTGTATATTACTGTACTCTCTCAAAAGATGCAAAGAAAAAAAACTGGTGCCATTTCTGAGAAAATTTTGAAAATGTCCCTGGGGGGCTTCATATGAAGTACCCCCAAGTTTTAAAGAATGTTTTTCAAAATCGCAAAGATTCGATTTGAGCCAGATCCACCGTAGAATATCAATTTTGGAAGCATTTCTAATATCGAATTAAATTATTTATTGTACTTTTATAACACATGCTATATTACGAAGTATTCAACAACTTTCCTTTAGAATTGTTTGGCTTTGGTTTAATTTATTGCGATTCAAAGATATTTACGCTTACAATAATTTCGAAAAGAAAAAAATATAATAGACTGTTAGAAAATTAATGAATTATCGTTTAACATTTTACACGATTAATTTCAATTAAACTGAATTTTTCTACTCCATCACTTCCTTTTATTACGTTTTCTTTCGAAAAATGAAACAATGTTGACGTTAAATTCATATGTAAATGGCGTTCAAAAACATCGCCACTTATGTGTGGAAAAGCATCAACATAAAGGGAGCAAAAAGCAAAAAAGAAAGATAACAAAAGCTAAAAAGAAGGGAAAATAAAAAACACCTGATTGCACTTTAGTCCCGCTTCCATGATAACATTAGTCACTGTGACGTGCCTAAAATTGGTCTTTCAGAAAGTCTCCAACGCCACAATAGTAAATTACAGACTTTTTCCTCCATGGAACGATTTTTTACGGAATGGTCATTATCTGTTTGACCACGGGAGTGAAGCAGCTACGTTTGAGGATGGCATTGACGTCACAGCACTTCTTTTATCCACTCATTATTGACTGAACTGATGATACAATCAAAAGTCTTGCGAGAGTGAAAAATATAAACACAATGCGACATTGTAATTTGAGTAAAAACAGTGGACGCAAGCTCTTCTATTTAGGAAATTAATGGTTGAAAACCGTTATTCCTATCAAAGAAAATTATCGCCCAAAGTATTTTGAATCTTACAGGGTTGGTAGTAATTCTTTCGACAAACTTTAACTTCTATCAACTGATATTTTGCGTGATAAACTTGACTTTTTTGGTTATAATATCGGCAATTTAAAAATCACTAAGATTAAAATGTTTGATTCCTTCGTGAAACAGATCATGTTTGAAGAAGCAATTTACAACAAATCCACACACTTTCCAACTTTACTACTTCATGTAAATACAATCCTTGCATCTTATGCTTTGTGCGTCGTCTAGAAGAAAGACATTTCAAGAAACTAAATATATTACTGTGCAACTTGATTTTCGTGAGGAATTAAATAAAAGGCAAATATACAAGCAATGAACTAAGAGTAATGCAATTTCAAAATACGTACGAATTTGGCCGATGTCGACAAAAAATTAAGACTTTTATATCGACAGCTTATTTTTATACCAGCTGATTACCCGGCATTGCCCGAAAATTTTTACTCGGACTCATCTGTTAAGCCTCACACCTTGCACACTTGGCACGCCCTGGCATTGGGTGGCCGGAGTTTTGACACAAGTTACACAACTTGGTCTAATTCATCCGTTGTCGTGAGGAATATTCTAGGGGCTAGGTGCTGTGATCGATAATTTTTCCGACTCATGATAACACCAGGTCGGAGCAGTACCTTAAAAACGGGCCACGGACCGCGCGAGATCTTTCGTTCCTCGTTGAGAGAACCCACGCAATCAAGCTGTGAGTATACATTTTATCTATTCTTTTGTTTTGAAATCTAAACCGTGTGAACAAAACATTAAAACGAAACTTTATAATACATTTAAAACTTTGACATAACTCATTTTCTCGATTAAGCACATCTGCAAGACTAAAATTTAAATGAAACA
This sequence comes from Gryllus longicercus, assembly GCA_038098605.1. Taxonomy (NCBI): domain Eukaryota; kingdom Metazoa; phylum Arthropoda; class Insecta; order Orthoptera; family Gryllidae; genus Gryllus; species Gryllus longicercus. The sequence continues at coordinate 643,466 of JAZDUA010000478.1, read as the reverse complement.
ATGCATAATTAAATGTTTTCTCCAGAAAACAAAGAACAAACCAGTCTGGAGCCCGTAGGGATAATCCTTCTCTCTTGTGGGACGAACATTTAATAATGCGACGATAGCGCCTTTCATTTCGAAGCTTGTTTCAGTAAAACAAGAATTTTAAGGATTCTTCAACTACACGATATTGTGCACAAAGAATGGTGTGAAAATAAACGTATGAACGAATGTATGAGGTATTTGGGAAGATTTCGATTTTCAAGAGGCCTAAAAGATTCTATTCAAGCTAATCTAGAAGTTCTTGCGCCACATAATGCATATTTAACAACATAATTGCAAATCAATTTCGTGTGTTCTGTGAATTTTTTTCTTCTTCTTTAACACACTTTTCGGCAACTCAGTATATTGGCGTAAAATGCCTGGGCTTTTTGTTTCGTAAAGCAGATAGAAAGTTGTTTCATGTTAATTGTGTAATTCAAGGCCATTTCCCTCACCTTGTTTAAGACAAGGAATAATAACACTTCGCTATGAATCAAAACTATAATCGATACGTATTTCATAGGTTTATCCGTCCATTCAAATCAATGCCACCGATATCTAAGAAAACTCTCTCTTTTTAGGCGAGTATCCACCACGGAAGCTTTATCTCTGCACAGTTTGACAGTTCGCGATAAACTCAGGGCGACTACCAAGGCCCTCTGTCTGTCACGCAGGTGGGGCCAGCAGGCCTTTCGCGCATGCGCATTTGCGTGCGCTCCGCAGTTCCGCCACGCACCTCGCGATAGCGCCACCGACATTCGGAATGAAGCTCCACCCTTTGGGCACTGCGAAAAGCTGCCGTTTCGAAAAGGAGTTTCAAAATAAAAAAAAGATTAACAGGATGTTTTGAGATTTTAGTGAGCATTTATGAAAATCATCTTATGTTCTCAGCCAATAGCAGAGTAAACAATGTAAATAGAGGATTTGCCTACAGCTTTACAAAATGCTAAAACATCGAGGTAAATAAATTTTCGAACCAAAATACGACTAATTTTCAAGAAGTGTGTTGTCCCATATACGACTTAAGTCGACTTTCTCTTCGTGGTAAGGCAGAGGTAATCTATAAATTTCAAGAAGAGAGTTCGTAAATATAAATGCCGATAAAGTTCCTACGAATTCAATACTATAACTCCTCTGAGATAGTTCTTTCGAATTGTGGTTGATGGTGATGAAGGTAGATGAAATATTCTTTGCTACCGGCAGATGGCGACAAAAAATATTTTTATGAATGATAATTGATATAAAATGTTAATATTTTCAAGAATGGTATTCAATTATGTAAGAACATAGCTTATTTCCCTTGTTCTTATCACAGTTTATTAAAATTTTAAAGATTAGTATTATTCTTTTGATAGTAATTTACCGCTGTAATTTGAAACCAGTAGTGCGCAGATTAAGTACAGATTTTTCGTACAATTGTAGAATTTATAACACGATATAAAGTTTTTAATAAAAATATAATAATATTTGAGCTGCAATCCAATTTTTGGGATCGTGCATGAGAGAATGCGTAATACGATTAACCCTTTTGTTCTTTTTTGTGTCTGATGTTTCAGCAGGAATTGAGGACAATTTTTGGGTTTTCAATTTATTTTGTTAAATGGTCTTCGTGAATATATGTGCGTAGCTCTTACATTAAAATTATAAGAAACTATAATAAAGACTCAATTTGAGTAGTTTAAAAAAATCATGAATAACGTTGTTGTATTCAATTCAGTGATTATCTGTTTAACATTTTTTGTGATATTATAAGACGTCTCCAACAACCTTCAAAAAAGGTAATGTAAAAGGTCGCCCAAGGAGACTCGTAGCAATGAACATCGACAAAAAAACTCAATTGAAAGCAGCATATTATAGACGCCAGAATTACTCACGCGAGGATCAAGCCAACGCAAAACCATTAATACACAGATCCAGCCCCTTTCCAGACTACTTATTCTTTCGTCCTGCTCTTCCATGTACGAAGTTACGTGACCAATCTATTTCTCCACTCTTCTCGATTCTCTGCCTTCCGCATTGCTCCTTCTACCCTCATACCAGTGAAGGTCTTGCATTAGTCCATCCATCTCATAACTGTTCTTCCTCGGCCTCTTTTTCCTTCTACTTTACCTTATACTATCTGTTTTTCAAGCCATGCACCATTCCTTTGTTAGATGTGTTCCAGGAATCTCAACATTCTTTGTTTGTAAATGTCCGCCAATCTCTTTTGAATGCTTAGTAAGTTTATGATTAAGAGGTTAGTTTTTTTCTGTCCACGATACTCTCAACAGGCGACGGTAAGCCCACATTTCAAAGGCATTGTTCTTTTTACATCTGGTGTCATAAGAGTCCAGGATCTGCTCCACATATCACCACAGAGAAAGCTAAAGTCTGGAGTAACCATAGTTTACTATTTCAGGACATGTGGTCATCTTTCCAAACTTTCTTGACCGAACAATTCAGCTCTAAGATATGCAAAGCAATAATGAGACCCTGATTTTTATACGCCTGCTAAACCTGGTTAAACGCAGCAAAAGCCAAGAAAAGTAAACTGAAAATAATACAAAACTATTTTATCAGAATTATTTTAAAACGCTTCAAACTTTCCCTGGTATGTCACGAATAAATAATTACACAAAGAATTCAACTTAGACTATATACCGCACCTATTTACAATTTCGCACCTATCTAGATATGTGCTAACTTCTTAAACATATCCAAAATCCCTTCACTATCAGGACACGGGCTTGGCAAAATCCCATTACATACAACAAAAATACAAAATAAATTTCCCTTTCACATGTTTCTCAAGAAATTCTCCGACTTGAACCCGACCAGTTGAGCCCTAAAAGTAACCACGACTTTTGTATTAGTGTAAAGTTTTAATTTAAGTTATCTTGTAAGCCATCTTCACTATCTAAAGTTAAATTAAACTATGTAATCAGCATCTGTATAAATGAATGAAGCAAATACAGAGGTTGAATTCTATATAGCTAATTAACTAATATCAAAAATCAACAGAAGTCGACATTCAGGTCTTAGTACCTTCGGTCAGCAACATTAAAGAGGCGGATATGTGTTCCCTGAGATATCGCAGTTGCTCAAAATAATTATCTGTTAAAGTTTATGAATCGTGCATATCATTCAATTTTATTCAGTGATGGAGGACTCCAGGATCTGATTCCAGTGATTAAGTAATTGTTCAAACATTCTGTCATAATTTCGATGAAGAAATGTAAACAACCTTGGTATACTACGAATGTAAACAGACCAGCTGGAGAAATAAATCAATTTTATCTTTATTGTTAGACAACTGCTACAAATACACTCCCCACACAATGTTTACGCGATCAATATGGAAACACCACATTGTCTTATCTGCCGTCAGCTTGAGAGCCCTTCAGTTTCTAAACACAAATGCTGGCTTTCCCGCTTGTCCAGAAGCGAAGGCACATCCATTGCACAGTTAATAATCTTCATCACTTTGATAATACATTTCTCAGTAATTTCTAGCTTTGTTTGTAAAATCACAAAAATTACTTCCTTTCAAATTATACAAGAAGAGTTTTATAAAGTTTGGAAGAAATTGATAGATTGCATTGTATTAACACATACAGTAAAACTTATGTTTCTAACTTACCAGTAATGAGTTTTGTATTTCAGATTCTCTGTAGAAAGTAATCTCCTAAGTCAATTAAATTGTTCCAAAGGTAACTTGAAATTTTTACTAATCAGTAAAAAATATTAGATATTTACATTCAAATAGTTGTTTGATATTGAATCCAAACATTTGAAGGGGATTGAAAATTGTATTGGAATTATTATTATCTGGCAAGTTCACATGGATATTTTCAGTTTATGGTCTATTATCATTTACAAAACCATTTGAAATTTGTATTTTCCATTTTATTTTTTCGTATGAGTAGAGGAAAAGGTGCAAATATGAGCAATGTATGTAATATGAGCCTCCTTAGTGCCTGTGCATTCATCGCAAAAATTCTAGCAGGAACGATTTAAAATACTATATTAGTAACTCCTTTTGCCATTATAGCTCTGTGGTTCAGTTGTGAACTGATGTGTAACAGATGTGTTTGTGTTTCTTCGATTCTAAAACCTTTGGTTCAAAATTATAGTTAAAGTTCGCTTAGACCGATTCTAATTCCTAACGAATGAAATACAATGAGTACAAACATAGTTTTTATACCCTTAATCTGTAGTTTCGAACGTAACGAAGACCTGTTTAAGTTCGCAGAATTTTAATATAGCGATGGTTGTAAAATGAGTCCCGAACTATAGTGAGTATATGAGTTTCAAATTTTAACGGGCTTATATTACAAACACTACAAGATGCCACAAAAGATACTAGGCTTAAAACAAAAGGAACCCTGGGATACTTGAGACATGGTTTAGGCAACTCAGTTAAGAGCAAGGAAATGAATTTGAAAAAAGCTTCCGTATCGTTTCTCGTACCAAGACTTACTATTTAAAGGCTTGTTCGTGTTGACAAAACTTTGGATGAAATAGTTTTAACTAATGTAGAAAGAAAAACTTTATTGGGGATAAGCTGAAAAAAGAGTAAAGTATTTTCTTGTTATGGAAAGTAATTTTTTCGGTCTCCCCAGAAAATACGTTTGCTGGGTACCGTACCAACGTTGGTAACGAAAGGGACTTCAACACCCATTTATAGAAGATGCATTAGCTTGTAGGGATTGCTTGGACCATTTCATGAATCGTCACAAGCATATTTTAGATTCAAAGGCACCCCGTATCACATCAACTTCTTACAAAGAGGCTCTTGTGGTGTCAAAGAAAAAAATATGCCTTCATATACCAAAAACAACATAAAAGTTGAAAAGTGAAAAGTACAAAACACACTGGAAAGAAAATCAAACCCGCACATGAGCAAGGCCTCAAACAGAACCTTCTTTATGATGAGGAAACTTCTTTATGACGAGTCGGACTACTCTATCAATTCAGAAGTCTCTGATTTGGAATCACTAGTGGGGGTTGAAAGACCCTCTGATGATTAGCCCCTTGTTTGTTTTGTGGTGTTTTATTTTCAGCCGACCACCGTGAAAAACTGTGGATCCAGGGAATTGTGTGAAATGTGGGCGCATTATGACTACTGCGGCCAAAAATAACATTTACATTTGAGATTTTCGTAAATGATATTTTTTATTTTACAAGTCCACGCAAATGTTGAAAATTTAATTAACATATTTGTTTTAAAAAAGGCATTTAAATTATTTTTTTAAACGTCAAAATAAAAGTAAGGGCTCATATTACTTCTACGTATTCACAGAGAAATAGAAAAAGATATGTACAGCTGCGGAAAATTGATTTTGTGATTTAACCGAAAATACACTCCCCTAATAATATAATGATTTTTTTAAACGTGCTTCTGTCTCACTGTTTGTTCGTCCGCCCATCCGTCTGTGACAAACTCTAGCGCCGAAACTATTCATATTCTTTTTCCAAAATGAAAATTCTCCGATACATCTGGCCCGATTCAAACCCTGCGATATTGAAAAGAGTTCTTTAAATATTAGGGAAACTAGACATTAAGCCCTGAAACATTTTCAAAATATCTTAAAAATAACTTTTTTTTAATTCTGTAAAATACTGAATGTGACTACTATGAAGTACTACCATCCGCAGAGATAGTGTTGCCACAAATCCAGACTGTAACTATGAACATGCACACAAACATTCCTGGAAATTGTAATGATTGCAGAATGTGTTAACGCAGAGCATATAACAAGAACAAGAACAAATGCCATACAAGACACACAACATACAGCTCCATCTCGTTCCATGCCAGTGCAAAGCATCGCGGCATTTCGCAAGCAAGCCTCGTTTGCACGATGGTATGAAAAAAATTCGCGCTTGTCGAGCTCCGGGAAACAAGCCCCTCAAAAGGCAGGGCGGTTCCCCGCGGGGCGAAAGGCGTGGGCGGCACGGGGGACGGGGGGGCGGGGGGACAGGGGGCACGGGGGCAGCGACACGCGCCGCGGAGGCTCTGCTGGCGAAAGAACAGCACCAAAGCAAAGGCTTCTGCAAACAAACGCACTGCGTACTTTTCAAACACACACCGTAACATATATATCAAGGTAACATCTTGATATATATCTCTGTATCCCTCTCTGCCTATCTCTCTCTGCCTGTTTCTCTCTGCCTATCTCTCTTCCCTATATCACTGTCTCTCTCTCTGTCTGTCTCTCTCTCTGTCTGTCTCTGTCTGTCTGACTCTCTCTGTCTGTCTGTCTCTCTGTCTGTCTGACTCTCTCTGTCTGTCTGTCTCTCTCTGTCTGTCTGTCTCTCTCTGTCTGTCTCTCTCTCTGTCTGTCTCTCTCTCTGTCTGTCTCTCTCTGTCTGTATCTCTCTCTCTGTCTGTATCTCTCTCTCTGTCTGTATCTCTCTCTCTGTATCTCTCTGTCTGTCTCTCTCTCTGTCTGCCTCTCTCTCTGTCTGTCTCTCTCTCTGTCTGTCTCTCTCTCTGTATCTCTCTCTGTCTGTCTCTCTCTGTCTGTCTGTCTCTCTCTGTCTGTCTGTCTGTCTCTCTCTGTCTGTCTCTCTCTGTCACTCTCTCCCTCTCCCCTCTCACCCTCTCTTCCTCCTCTCCCCCTCTGTCTCTCTCTTTTGTTGGATTTTAGATATGTTATAAGCATCGACGCTGTTACGCATACTAAGTAAAATAGACTACTGCATAGTTTCAAAAATGATTCGGTTAGGCAAATTTTGGAAATTTTTTGAAAAAAATATTTAGGAAATGTTATTTACGACTTTTTTTAAGCGTCTGCGCCAGTGAAAAAGGATTTTTGCCTTTCAAATATAACGAAAGGAATCATTTATTATTTTAAAGAGCTGTGAAGTTTTAATTGCATACTATTAGGAACTCTTTTCTTAGTTTCTCTCTTTATAAGGGTTGAGTATACAAAAATACTGTATATTTTTCATTTACCTATTAAAAGTTTTAAAATGATGGAAAAGCCCTCCAGAAGTCGGGGTGTGAAGATTTGATATCACTGGTTTTGTAGAGAAGTGTTATAATTTCCAGCAAACTGAATTAAAGAACTTATGTGAGCAAGGGTTATTAAAATCTGTTAAGATCATCTTTACTTTCTCGAATTCATACGTGTTGAATTACGTTTGACCGCGCAGTACAATTTTAACGTATTTCATGGATATTTTATATGAAGAATACGAAGTACTACTCTGAGAGTTTTTTCAACATTACTTTCAAACCATTGTACGAAAAGTTCTTGGAACCCTCGTCGCTCCCATCAGTGTTAAAACGCTCGCTCTTAGCGTGAGATAAAATTGTCCACCAAATTCCATATCGCCTTTTGCCCTTCAGTAAAAGCGTTCCCCAGAGACTAAAACGCCCCCTTCTAGTCTGTGCTAGCGCGTTGTCCAATCTACGTAACAAGGCGAAGCGGCATCAACGCAGCCATATCCCGCACCGCGTTCGCCCAGCAGCCTCGGCCGACGAAGCGATATCCCCCGACCTGCCACCTCGTCCGCCGCACCCGCGCCGCGCCGCGCCGCGCCGCGCCGCGCCGCGCCCAGCCCCGGATCTTGATATTGCGCCCTTCCGAACATGTCGGCCACACGGCGCCCCGGCGCCGGCGGGGTGGGGGCAAGGCGAGTGCGGGGCGAGGCGGGCAGGGGGAGGGGGAGGTGGGAGCGGCGCGACGTGCCGAAGGGGAGAACGCGTGCGGGAGAAAACAGAAGGTGTTCGCGATGTGAGACGTGCGGCGGAGAGGGGATCCTGATCGGGCGGTGTAATACCCGTTGGGGCGAGGTGGGTGGGGCAACGCGGACGGGGAGGCCGGGCAGGAGAGCGGGGTGGGTTGGGTCGGGTTGGGTCGGGTTGGGGCGGGTTGGGGCGGGTTGGGGCGGGTTGGGGCGGTTTGGGGCGGGTTGCGGCGGGTTGGGCGGGTTGGGACGGGTTGGGGCGGGTTGGGGTGGAACGGGACAGAACTGGGTGGAACGAGGTGGAACGGAGAGGGAGACGGCGGGTTGGGGCGGAACGGGGTGGGACGGAGCGGGAACGAGGCGGGGCGGGGCGGGGCGGGGCGGGGCGGGGCGGGGCGGGGCGGGACAGGAGGAGCGCGACCGGTGGGGACGGGAGGGGCGGGGCGGAACGGGGAGTAACGGGGCGGGGAGGGCGGGGCGGTTGGGGTGGGGACTGTTGGAGCGGGATGGGCAAGGTGGACGGGGCCGACGGGTGTGGCGGGGCGGGGCCAAGCGGTGGGGTGCGTGTCAGTCAGGGCGGGATAGCAGTGTGGGCGTGAAAGGCAAGTGGCGGGCCGGAGGAGCCGGGATGGAGCGTAGGTCGGAGGGCTGGTGCCAACGAGGGCTGCGCCCGTTTCGGAGGTGTGTTTCCGCCAATTCGGGAAATAATTATCCCGCGCCGCTAAATGAAAGTGCGGCGCGTGGGACGTCTGCCGCGGCAGCCGGCGCGTGGAGTGGAGTGGGAGGAGGGGAGGGCTGGCGGCCGACGCCGAAGGGGCTTTTTCCTCAGACCCAAGGGCAGTGGAAGAAAAGGTGGAGCTTCGAAGACCATTCTTTCATTAGTGAGCAATTTTCATTCCTACTTTTTCGTTGTTTTCGTGGTGCTAAATGGGTTCGGAATGAAACAATACCCTTTTTCGAACACATGCTACACGTTAAAAATATTCTAATTGAGGTAATTATTATGGAGGATTTATTTTTTCCTCAGTTGTTTTGTGAGTTGAGAATATTTTTCCTTCACCATTTTTGGATATGTAACAATTACAAAGTTTCTGTGTAACGCAAAAAGAGCTATGCCATGAACTTATTTCAACGTGATGAGAAGTTAAGAATGAAATTTTCTGGCAAGAAAACCCTCATAAGATGAGTGAGGTGTAGTATTTGATAGAGCATAGAATGGAGGGCCTTTTCAATAGCCGTCCATTATGTTTGGTGGGCTGTTGAGAAGTGCCTTTCTCAACAGCCTGAAACTTTCGACGAAATGATCAGGAGGAAACGACGACTTCCGAGAAATCGGTTGCGCACTCCCGCCCGATCGCGCTCATTTCCCTCACGACGCCATCTTTGCCAACCCGTCTAACCAGAGACAATTATCTTTGTACGTCCTGCATGTAGCGACGGCGAGCGAGTACGAGCAAACCTCAGAGCGTTTTGCTTCCTCTTGGAATTAACGTAATTCAGAAGAGGAGATCCGGCTATCTTCGAAATGAAAGAACAATTTACAGTTAACACGCACTTTGGGGTGAAACTCTTTGGGTGGCTCCGTCGAAGACCCTCCTCAATTTCGAGGATCGTGGAGGTGAAAGATCTAATTAGAAATAATATGGGTCAGTTATTCTCTGGAAAGTAATGAAACTGTGCATGTTTAATATATATAGAAAACTACAACGTAACTATTGCAATGTCTTCCAACTGCATTCTCGCCGAACCTCGTTTTGCAACTCAGAAGAGGATAGTGGGTTAATGCGTGATGATGTAATTTATTCGTTTAGAAAATACTAGGGATTTCTGACTCAAAATTCATATATTAATTATTACAATTATTATAATTTCATATGTTATATTCATAAAATATAAAAATTTTTCACAGGATATATTAATGTTCTTAATAATTATATGTTACTCTGAAGACTATAAACATGTCAAGCATACCTGCGCGTATCCGGGATACTTGGCTCAAATTATACATCAATTACAATAGTCGATGAATGAAACCACAGCCATAATTAAAGTGATATTTTACATTTCAACTCTATTTAAAAACTGTGAAAATATAGTTCTAAGTATCCCAAGTATGCTTTCCAAGACCCTAAATGGCTTTTACTAGAAAAAATATTTCCTTCGAAGGCACTTTTAAGTTACTTTTGAAGTCGCTTTTTTCCGTTTGCTACGTACCAATTCAATTTCATTTTTCTGGAAATCAAAACCCTAACATTTGTGTTCTCGAGACCTTCACATGTAATTTTTCTGTTTCTTACTCTATAGCGTAATATTCAGTACTTTTTTTAACAAACTAGTAGAGTTTTCCACTTCTTCTTCTACACTGCAATTTATGAACGATACATTTACACAGATATCAAGTAATACGTGCTCAGTTGATCAAAAGAAGAAATGTGTGGTTTATTTTTATTTCTCATAAAGACAAGGCACACCTCTTATATTAAGAATTAATGTTAAAAGTGGTTTAGGGTAGGTTTGAGTTTAGTTATGATTTCCTTATTCTTGGTTTTGGAATTTGGAATTTTCATCCGGACGCAAAGCGAGTAGGACATCTCGATCCGCTCCAGACCAATTATTCCGCAAACGTCGAGACTATCGATTTGCGGAATTCCACTATGTGAATGTTTAGAATTATTATATTTTAACAAACCAAATACAATATCGCTCATTCCCCACTCTTGAGAATGTCTATTAAATTCAATGAATTGAGTAGAGTGTGGGATTTGGACAACTTTTTCTCTTTTAAAATATAAACAAAATTTAAGTAAAATATTCAATGATCAGTAAATGTGAATATATTATTTTAAGGATTGCTCGCTATTATGTCGAGATTATTCTGAAAATGCGTTTTCTATTTTTGTAGTATTTCCAATGTACGCTCATTTTTGAAATTTTTTTGTAACGATTGTTTTGAAGATAAAATGATAGCATTATTGTTTATGTTACTGGTGTGTTACGTTTTATCAATTTTTGTAAAAATGTGTATTCTTGTGAATGAATTTCTGTGATTTACTTGGTCATATTATTTGAAATTGATGATTTTCTTTCTTTTGATTTTTTCTTGTAACGTCTTCTGTAATTGGGTCTTTGCCCTGTTGAAGGTAGTTAAATAAATACATATTTTTAAGAGATGTGGTGTCGCAATATTTAATTTCGACAATCCCATCATTCATTTTAATACCATCTTGAAGAATTAAAATGACTAAAATCTGGTGCAAACTGACATGTTCAATCATTTGACTCTGAACAACCAAAAAGCTAATTAGCCCTCAGAGTCAGACTGAACATTCTGCAGTATTATTTTTATGTTACTTTCTTCTTGTGGGGCTTAAATAATAATTTGAGGGATCACGTCTACCGCCAGACAGGAGAGCGCTCGCTCGCCTCTCGCGCCGTCGATCAGTGGCGGATGGCCCGCGGCCGGGGTTAGGGTGCAAATAATGCAATGACCGCACAACGCGGCTCTCCGCCGGGCGGGTCTGAATCACAGACACGGGCAGCGACTCCCAATCATCGCGAACCGCACTGCAGATACTTTTATGTTCCTGGTGCAATTTCCGTTGGTAGACGGAAAACATCGCGTAGTAGAAGTTTTCTTTGGTATTGTACCAGACGTTTCCTTTTGATTTTCTTTTGTATTAGTAAAAAAAATATCATTGTAATATATGCTTTGGGCAAATACCGTAATTCTTCAGTGAACAAAAATTGAACATTGAACGACAAAAGAAATAGCGGTCTCACATAATGCACAGACTAGTTCGCTAGTTTCTTGAGTCTGAATTAGCTTTTCGGTTTTGCCAACCCTTTTCCCCAGCTGCTATCTAACGGCACCTAAAAGTCTTGTCAGCGTCTCTCTTGTAACTACCTCACCTATGGGCATTACTAATGAAGAGCAAATTCACGCTCTCTGTACATTTCATAGACCTTTTGGTATCTCGGTTCTGAACCTTACGTATTTGTCCATAGCGCTGTTCGCAGGCAGGCAGACAGACAGACGAAGAGACAATAGTTTAACTAGAGTTTCTGCTGAAAATTCGCCGCTTTTCCCGCAGCATTACGTAACTTTCTCTCTACTGCGTAAGCAAAATAGCATTCGGGTTCGCCTCTTTACGGAGACAAAATATTCTTGGAATGGCAAACAAATTAAATATGTATACGTACTCTTTCGAAGGGGAACTTTCGTAATGGCCGACCGACCCTTTGAAGCTCCCTGATTTCTTTTTTTTTTCTGTGTAAACGGTGTACTGCCTTTCACAGGGAAATTTAACGCAAGTTAATATTTTTCTGCTGACCACACTCCAGTGGAAATGACCTTGAATTCTAACATTATTGAATAAACTTTAACACCAATGTTATGTAAAAATAAGAGAAAATTAAGCAAATGCTATGAAAACCTAGAGCACAATCTATCTGCAAACAAACTACGACAAACATGTGTAAATATTCAAGACAGCACTTCCACATACTTTAAAAAGCGCTGCGTGGGATGCGACGCCCAGATATGTAGGTACCAAACATCGAGTTTACCCCCAAGAAATACGACAAAAATTGGCAGCAGAAAAGTTTTCGAAATCCTTCGAAAATTCTTCATGAAATCACGTCAACCAGATGACAAAAGAAAAATGGAAAGCTGCATCAATCCAGTTAAAACAACAATTGAAGAAATACAAGAATATATCGGTATCGTATTAGGGACAGGCGTTCCTCTTCTGTTACAACACTTATACTCTATGGATAGCTATTAAAAAATTGAAACGTCCTTAGGAACACATCTCACCAATCCGAACAACGCATGTGAGCGCGAAGCGTAGACCAAGAAACTTAATCTGTTTTCGAATACTTTACATCTGTTTTTAAACCAACAGAGAACGAAGTACTTAGAAAACATAATGTTATTATTTCTAGAAACGCAATTATCGCTTCCTATATTTTTTTCTACACGCACGAGGTAGAAGAATTATTTTAAAAACTCGTTCATCCTACGTAAAGTCCAAAGTTAGATCACAGAAATTCGAATCTGAAATTTACAAAATTACCCAAAACTACTAACATTTAAAACAATTGAAAACCACGTATAAAGGTATTATTTGAAGAACACATTTCATTAACTAATAAATCACTATCTTCTATTTTTAGTACTGCACTTATTTTTGAAATTTTAGAAAATACAGACAAGATTAAAACAGTATATCAATTTGTTTACCAGCCTTTACATACAAAATTGTAGCAGTTTTTGGGATAATAATGGTTTAACAATGGCTTATATTTCTACGAAGTTAGACAAAATCTGCTCATATTTCCGAAAAATTGTACATCACCTTATTCCAAGGTTTATCTTTGAACAACATATTTCGTTAAGGAAAAAATCTTCAATATTGTAGCTGTAGTAATACGCCGAAAAACAATGACATTTAGCTGTTTTCCAAAAATTAGGGATGTCAATACAATAGAGACACATCCCCGTTTTCTACATAAATGTTTATACTATCTGAGAACAAAGTTTAATATAAAATCCTGAATTGATCTCGAATACTGATCAGAAGTTCGAATATTGGTTGTTGAGTTTGTAAACTCCACCCTGTGAGGAAGCACCGGTCTGCCAATCCCTCCATTTCCTCCTCCTCGAGCGCTGTAATTCCGCCCTGCGAGATGCCTTAAACATGCGCAAGTCCCCGTGCGGCAGCGGGCGCACGCACGGACTGCCTAATCCCCAGCGGGCTTCTGCATCCGTTCCACCCACACCTTCCGTCCACCCTCCCCCGCCCGCATTTCCGGTTTCAAAGCAGCCTCCCACCTTGGAGATCCAGGGAGCGTTGGGGTGGTATTGTAATCACGCCCAGGGTCACCCGTCCCGTCTCCCCCTCCCAATTTATAGCCAATAAATAACCGATTTGCTGAGGCGATGGAGATGGCAGTTGCAAGGCCGATGATTGCGGAGGTGGAGATGAGGAGATGAACAAACGACGGTGGCGGTGTGGTGGTTGGCGGGAGAGTGGCGGAGGTGACACAGTCGACAGAATCAGTAGCGGGAGCGGCTGCGGTGAGGAGGGGTAGAGTGGAGTAGCGCGGGGAGCGGGGCGGCCGGGAAGATGTGCGCGTCGCGTCGCGTCGGTCAGTGACGCGCCATAAGGCTCATGACGAATGGACTCATCAATTATTGCGCGCCGGGCTGCGCGCCGGCCGGGCCTTGTTAGCCCCGCAAGTCGTCGATCGCCTCTTCGGAAAACATCATGAATAATAGCGGCGCCACCGCCGGCGCACTCCCGACCCGGCGGGCGGGCGCGCGGGTGGAGCGCACGTGGCGGCGGGGGCGGGGGCGGCTCCGCGGGGACGGTGGACGCCGAAGGAGCGCGACGAGGGGGCGGTGCGTGGAGGGAGCGGTCCGAACGCAGTGGATTTGAATTAGGAAGGCCGAGCGGATGAACGATTCATGGAGGAGGTGGAGGAGGCCGCCGACGGCAGGACGCCTCGCGCTGAAGTTGGTGACCGGATGAGCGAGTTAGAACCGTGAGGGATGAGGAAGGACGATAAGATCAAGAGTGCCTCCCAGACGAATGGAGATGGTAATTGCTGAAGAAGCTTACCTTCTTTAGGAAAGAGTTTCTGGTTAAAAGTTGACAAAAGAAATTGAAATAATTAATTGTACTGAAAATAACATTGCAAGCTTTCCATTCGTGCATGGGAACTCCAAAATGCATAAACGTTTCTCAAACTTCGCCAAATTCGTAATTTTCGAAAATCCAGAGATTTTAACAAAAATGAGTCCTGCGGCATTCTTTTAAGCGTTTCTTGAACTTCCTTGGATACAAATTAAAGAAATAAAGGGGGGAGGGTTTTAAGCATTTTTTGAATTGCATCAAATTCAAGCAGAAATGACACAGAAACCACTCGATTTTCAAAAAAGTACATGATATTGTTTAAAGAATTGTTTTAGAACAGATTTCATTTCAGATAAAAATCTTTATCTTCAAATTTGTAGTTAGGGATTTTCAACTTTTTGGAAATATAGAGACTTTGCTGGAAATGTGTCTAGCACGTTTTTTTTACAGTTCTTTGATACACACGTTGAGAGAAATTAAATACCAAAATCGTAGGCATTTTTGAGGAAATAATTTTTATACAATTTAAATTGTTTGCCTTTGTTTCATGCAAAGTTAAGCGAAAACTATTTAAATTTCCGAAAAATTGTACATGTCCTCATTTCAAGACCAGTCTTTAAAGACATTTTATTTTAAAAAATTCTCTTTTCAATACGAGTAGTAGGAAGGTGCCGAAAACATACGAACTTTTGTATTTTTCGAAAAATCAGGGATTTGCAATGAAAATGAGACCTGCTTCATTCATTTACGCGTCTTTGGTGCTATATCAGGGCTTAATCAAAAAGTAGAGCTTTTTTTGAGAAAATTATGAAAATATTGACTTTTATAAATTAGACACAAAAATCTAAATATCCTTTTTATCTCAAGAGGGCCTCGAGTTCTTTTGAATTGTTTGGGGAATCTCAATTTTGAAAAACAATTGTCTGAACGGCATGGGGACGATCATTGACCGCAGAGAGACAGACGGACAGAAGCTTTCTCGTGAATCGAAATTTCGGTATCAACAACTCACAAAACATGGACTCTTGACTACACAACGTGTTACAATAAGTAATTTACTATATGGAGATGAACCATGTCATCTCAATAACAAAATAAATTAAATTTTAATAGACGGAGAAGGGAATTGTTAGTTAAATATGTTTTTGTTATAAAATAGTATAAGAAAAGAACAACGGACGGTCATAGCGAATGGGAGAGTGCCAGCCAAAGAACAATGATGCGTGGAAGTTGTGAGAAAGAGGCGATTTACAGCTCGAACTGCGCCGAAAAGAAAGACGATCGAAGGAATAGGGTTATTGCAAGATTCAACGGGAGACAGCGCTAAGTCGCGAGGTGGGACGGCTGGAAAGATCGATGTGGTAGGTCACGCGTCGTTTTAAATAAATGTCTGCTTGGAGGAGCTAGCAGATGTGAGCTGTGGACTTGTCTGAGGGGAGTACCCTGTAGTATCTGCGAGCTGTGAGCTGTGTACACCCTCGTGATCTACCACTGAAGATTTCGTTAGTCCGGCTTAGCAAGAGAGAGAGAGAGAGAGAGAGAGAGAGAGAGAGAGAGTGCTACATGCGCTTCTGAGTGTCTCATCCAATGAGGTTTGACATCAGATGGTTACCTTTAAAAGGTTTTGAGGTGCGCTTAAATTATAATTGAAACAAATTGTACAAATATACAGCAGATTGAGAATTTGGAATTTTGACGAGTCTTGTGAAGCTAATAGATGAAGTTGATTGCATGGTGCAAGTATTTCTGAGAAGCGTCGCGTTGGCTGGCGGAGCGCGGCTGTGCTCTACGTGGGGATATTCTAGGAATGTCTGAACATGCGACGATTGTGCAATTTGATGAAAGCGAGGCGCTGCGTCTTGAGAATGATCAAAACATAAAATATCGAATTCAACACAATAAAATTAGAACATAATACAATTAGCATTATGATTGAGCTTTATGGAAATGACTGGTTCTATAATATTCAATTGCAAGACGTGCATGTTAGAGCACACATAGTATGTTCATAAAAAATACATTAACTTTAAGCTTGTTCCAACACTTGTTAAATGATGCATAGACTTAAATGAAGATTTGATAATTTAAGTATTTTTTCCTGATATAAATATCCGAACGTGATAAAAACAAAAATTGAAATTGTTGCGATGAAATGACAATGTTTCTTTTAGAAATATTAATTAGATATTCACTCCAGCAAAAATAGAATATTAAATCTTTCGTATTTGATTTAATTGAGGAAAACCAACTACCTTCAACATTGTAGTTCAAGGAAGACTCCGAAAATATTTGAACTTTGGCAATTATCGAATAACCAGATATTTCAACAAAAATGTGAACCATTTTCTCAAACATCTTAGGGCAAAGTATAACAAAACTGGAGACATTTTTGAGAGAAATTTGAAACTGTTGTTGAGGCTTAATGTAAAGTATCCCAGAAAATAAAAATATCCGTACAACATTTAGAGTCGAGTTAGTTGATCCTGGAATATCAATTATAGAGCAAAGGGGGTTTTGCTTCAAAGGAGGAACGGTTTTGCCGCTTGCGGTGACAGCCGACCGGACAGACAGCCATGCGGAGAAGCGGACGAAAGAACACGCGGACGGGTAGGCGGTTGGCCAGACCGACGGCCCGACGGACGGCCCGACGGACGGCCAGACGAACGGGCGGACGAGCGGGCAGGAGGGTGGCCAGACGGACGGCCCGACGGATGGACAGATAAACGGGCGGACGAGCGGGAAGTCGGGCGGCCAGACGGACGGCCAGACTGACGGCCAGACGGACGGCCAGACGGACGGAAATGCGAATGGACAGCTGGACTGACGGATGGTCTGAAAGATGGACTGGTGGATGGTCAGCCGGTTGGTCAGGCGGATGGTCATCCGGGTGGACGAACAGAAACTTTTGCCGTCAGGCGACTTTCGGTATCAAGGACTAAACAAGGGTTATGACTAAACAACCTGTTAGAGAAAGTAATATACAGGAAGAGATTTATCCGCTCTTTCATTACCCGGGCGCGGCAATAGGAGTTCCTCTGTCGAAAATGCGCTGTTTTCTGACGCACAATTTTCAATACTTTCTCATCTTAGGAAGTAAGGGAGAGAAAGTAAAAATAAACCAGCGGCTTAGGTGGCCCACGGCTTCAATCGATGTCACTCCTTTGTTTCTGGTCGGGAGGTCCTAGCGTTCGGATCCTCACGATGGAAGAATTATCGACCCTACGAGTGTCTGCATTGCTAGGTCCAATTCAGTCGCCGTCTGGAGGATACCTCTAGTGGCCAGCCTTCTCTGATCGGTAGTTTTCCGTGGCTTCTTCGATCAACAGTAGTGAATGCCGGAGCAGTAACCTCACAAACGGGCCTCGGACCGCGCGACATCATTCCTTCCGCTTCCTTGTTCTATCCTCATTCCTTTTCTACACACAGACACACACATCCACTACACTGCCACCCATGAGTGGAGACCAGTCGGGAACTTAGAGCTTGTCACAGATGCAGTGGCCCTCGTCTGGTGGGAGATGCTTGAGGAATATCCCCCATTCGACGGGTAGGTCAGCGCTGTTTGTCGCCCTCCCGTCAGGAAAATCACTGCCTCCTCCCGCGATAAAAATCATACAGTACTGGACTAATAACCTTAACAGTTGATGCACCAGGAATAACTAAATCAATCCATAAAGGTAAGCCACCTCACACAATACAATTTTACTCAAAATCTTGTAGGTTTTTCCTACGTTAATACTATTTACATAACAAATGTTTCCTATTGTAATGTTCTTTTGAAATGGGGGAAGAATGGCAAAAATAATGATTGTGTTTACACTTACATTTAGGCTTATTTTAATTGGATAAGTTTTAATGTATAATTTATTAAATTTTATAAATATGCATGTACTGTTACTTAAAATTTTGTATATTAGTGTTTGTCACAATAATGTCTAATGTGTGGTTGTGATCACATTTGTGGATAATTGTGATTTTATAGAGATTAAATATCACTCCCCTAATACGTTGTAATATTTGGTAAAAAAGGAAGGAGTAGAACTAAAATGAAATTTAAAAACATATTTTTCATATTAAAATTATTTTTAATTATATTCATTTCCAATGCTTTGTGAGAACGATAAATCCTCTTCCTTAATAGAAAAAATGTATAGTTAAAAATAATTTTATGGTTAAAACATTGTATAATGTAATTGATGTGCCATTTAATAAACAAGTTAATGAAATGTAACAAGTAATGAAATTGGAAACTTATACTACTCTTATTTTGTTTTATGTTGTAGTTTATTCAAAACTACTCTGTTTTCAAATGTTCAATTACTTCATATTGCTTCTGTTTACTTTTCTGTGTAATAAATTGGGACATTTTATTAATTATAATAAAGGTAAATGATAAAAAGGATGGAATTTGGGTACCTTTGTGAAAGTTAAGAAAACAGAGTTGTTTTTCCAATATCCAAGGACCAAAATGTTTAAAACCAAGCACAGAAGTTGCTATGATATCATAATTTGTAATTTCTGCTAATAAAACTCTAATGTGTTTGTTTCTCACTTACCTTCATGTATTCCATCATGAAGACATCGCAAAATACCTTGCAGGTTTTGGAATTATTTCACTCAGGGCTGAAACAGGAATAACTGTGATGATTTTAAAATCTTGAAATGATTACGTAATTATTATGGCCCTATGGCTAAGTACAGCAATATAGCAGTCAGTTTCTTTTCTGCAGAAATGCTTTCTATCATGACAGTGTGTGTAATTTTACCTTTGACTAAATTTAACAGCATGTCAAATGTTGCACTGTCAATTCCTAGATAATTTTTAAAGTCGTGGTGATAGTTATCCTTCAATTCATTCAATAATGACATATATTTTTCCCTGTAATGTTACACAATCTTACACACAAATTCTATGGTTTCTGTACAATTCACTTCCTCTTCGTACAATGTTGTGACGATCAACATTTCTGATTGATCAAATGGTCAATGGTACAAGTACTAATTATCGACCTAAGCTTTCAATTAACTAACCTAGATTCACTAAAGTACACGATAACATACAAATGGGCAACCAACTACAGAACGCAACACGATCAGCAAAGAACGGAAGCAGCGAGGACCGTCGGATCTCCGAGATTCCACACGCCGCCGCACAAGAGCGCGCTCTAGAACACTTCTGGGACCTTTCCACGGACGATTCTAGTCGGACCGTTCTCCAGCGCGCCGAGTGGCAGTAATAAGAACCTGAGCACTTGCGCGCGCTCTAGCGCGCGGAGAGGGAAGTCCCGCTCGGGCGCGGCTGAGAATGCTCGTGTAAAGGGTCCTAATGACTAATTTCATTACTTGATCTAAGCGTCACGAAAAAAGTCGTATAGTTTTCCACAAATACTCGGGATCGTGGGTTTTCTTGTTGATAAATTGTAAAAGAAAGATTGAAAAGTGGAAAAGTGACAAACCTTCAGTTTCCTATTGAAGTCTTTTTGGCTTTACAAAGTTTAGACAAAATATTTCAACTTGTTCATTATTTTGAGGAAGGGTCTATAATTGTGTTTCAGTTAAAAACCAACAGCCTTTTAACAGATAAATAACTATGCTATTGGTAAGCCCACAATGGTGAATTTCAATGGCATATTAAAATGTCTGATTACGTTTCTTTGGATGAGTGTGGGCGGTCATTTTACTTTCTCGCACTTACTTCGTAAGAAGAGACAGTCATGTAATCGTACGCCGGAGAACAGCGAATCTTCGGCAGAAAAACTCTTATTGCCCTGCTCTGGTACCTAAAAAGTGAATAAATCTTGTTCCTATATAGTAAATTACTTTCTCTAACACGTGGTACATCCAGAATCCATGTTTTGCGGTTCCTTGATAGCTAAAAATCGATTGACGGCAAACACATCTGTCTGACTGTCCAACCGTTTGTCTGTTCGTTTGTGGTCAACACTAGGGCGCAAACTATCAATTTTCTCCAAAATGTATATTCCCTAATCTATCTTAATGAATTGTAGTCTTTTGGAGTTTCAACAGAATATTTTGATTTTTGAGAGTATTTTATTTGAAGCCACAAAAAATTGCAAAACTTTCTCGAAAATGGCAAGCAATTTTTTTTATTAAACGTAATTAATTTCTCAAATGACAACTGAAAAATGCCTGACGATACGCCGCGGCTGAGTGTTACGCGTTCGGTGTCTATTCGCGCGTGTTGTTATAGAACGATTTTCTTAAGCATGGGATAAAGTGACAGTTCGCGAAACAAGTGAACATCACGTGTACTTCAGAGAAGTAAACACGTGCACCGTCACGAGTACGCATCTCACATTCAAGACTCGATTTTAAAACAAACATAATACTTATCACATAAAATATAAATTCAATGTAATTTTTATAAAAAGAAAGAATCTTTACAGAAGAGCACAAATCTCTGCACTTCCTAATTTCAATTATTTCTCGTGGCGCACTATATTTTCGTCGGACGAGGACATCACAGCCAAGGAGCGTCGTAACTATTTACAAGTTAGCCAACTGCAAACGAACGAATGGAGGAAGGAAAGTCTAATAAGTTCAAGGACACAACGACCACAGAATCGTCAGTTGTGTTCCCAGCACTGGCTGTCAAATCATCCCTTTCTAAAGAAAATCGGACAATACTTGGGAATCTTCACACAGCTTCCGGACTTCGCGCTCATGGATCTCTTATCAGTTCAGCCCTTGTTTTTTTCTCCACAATGGCCGTGATGTTATTTTGGCGCGGACTCGTTAGATTGACTTTGGCGGATCCTCTTAGGGACAACTCGTCCTCTCGTAGGCTCTGTACTCAGAATTACTCTAATGTTCAATGCGCACATGTTCGGCGTCTACGTCATGGAATTTTCCCAAACTGAAACATTTGCGCGCTCTGTCTTTCGGAAGGGAATTTTTCAGAGTTAGAACGCAATTACTGAAAGGGTGGTCTGTGGTCCACGATTGCTACTTCCTCCTGACTATTTGGGCGCGCACACGTGCGCTGTCGTAAGTTTGTCGGAGCGTTGGCGCGTCGAGACATCGCTGGGTTGGGCGCCTTCTGGAGTAAGAAGTAACAAACAATTGGAGACAACATTACCTAAATGAAGTAGAATTGTAAGTGTATTATAGTTGATTACATTTTTGAAGCAATTGTACCCTCGCCATCTAAATAAAGAAATTATTATTATTGTTACTCTTATTAATATAATATTTAATATGATAATATATCTTTAGGTCATAAAGTTGTACTTAGAAGGATGTCTATTAATACACAATGACTGCAATAATGATTGTGTCTACACAATGACTGAAATAATCATTGTATCTTTTTGTTTGGTGATCACCCGAATTGAACCCAATATATTAATACATTCCATTGAAAGCTATTATTTCATAAAATACATGTCCAATTAATTAAAATAGAGTAGTTTACAATTTTTAAACTTTATTTATTTGAAAATAATATGAATCATGATAATTTTGTGAGTATGTACGAAGCACAGTACAAACTGGCAAGTGAAATAAACTTTTGTTTGCTTACAATTTTCTTTATACTTACAATACTCATTCACGAGGTGACATCATGATCATTTGATATATTGTCGCGGGAAGCATTGACGACACATATGAATCCATGGCGGGTGCCCTCTTTCATCCGTTGCGTGCACGAGTGAACCTACGGGGAGCGCCGATAATGGCTATCATATGCAGCTATCAAGATCCCATTTACTGCCTCGCCCAGTGATGTGACTGCTGTTGTTACGCAACTTCATTAGCGATCTAATTTCCTGGGTCGGGTTAAAGGTTTTCTGGAACGGTATTACGTGCGTAAAAGTTCATTACAGACAAAAATGGTCACAGATTCAAATTGTCGATAGCATTGCACCTGGAATCGCCGCTCCATGATGTTCCATCGGAGGTACAACGTTTGTATAACATAGATTCACAAAACAGTGTTGTTTGTTTGGTTCAAGGCTGGATAAGGATCAAAAATCAAATGGGAGACAGGCGTAGATATGGCAGATATTGTGTAAATGGTGATCTATGAACATATTATTTTTCTCCAAAGACGGAAGATACCTCTAAGTATTTACAAATTTGTTTAATTTTCACAATAAATAAAAATGTGTCAATGCATATTAAAATATTATTAGCATTTTAAATGATTTTATGACTCAACTTATGAATAAAACGAGAGTAAATCTATAAATAGGAAAATTTAACGTAATAAAAATACCAAGGATGCCCCCTTTCAATCCTACGAAACTATCTTTCACGGAAGCGTGACGTTTGATCCGTGACACTCGCAACCTATGCAACTTCCCGGAATCAGGACCCTTGGACTGCGTAATATCTCATGTCATTACAGCCTTGGGTCGCACTGGCTACTGTGAGCGTGTATACGCTTATCCCCATTTCGGAACTGTCGCAGGAAATGTTGATATCTCTTTAAGATAGATTTAGGAGATCTTTTCAATATAAGGATTTTAATTTACTACGAGAGATCTGGTTACACCCTCAGACAAATTACAAATGGATAAAGACGCTCAACACAAGTAACACTCTTTCATTTATTGCAGTTACAACCGTCTTCCCTTTATCTCCATGTGTCTCCCGTTAGGAGATGCCGACGCCAAGATTCGTTTTGAATTCGGCCATTGCTCGTCTGTATCGTAAAACCCTCTCCCTCACCGCTATGTTACTCATGCGCTACGTCAGGCCACTCCGCTATCCCAGATCGTCATGCCTTTTCGTATCATTACCACTTCATGGTCCTACAGCCTACTACGTATTCAATTACCCTGCCACTATAAAGTTCAGTGCTTTACCAGACGTGTAATATATATATATATATATATATATATATATATATATATATATATATATGTATATATATATATATATATATATATATATATATATATATATATATTAGACTGGTCCACCAAAAATCAAAAGTTCGAGTTGCGACCTCTTCTTCTGGAATATGTTAGAGCAGACCCAGAATGATAAGAAAAACAAAATATAAGCAAATTTGAACCAAATTTAGAGGTCGCGCAAGTCAATAATGTAAAGAAACTTTTTTAAAATATTTTCTGTTTTTTCAAACCGTTGTAACTTCTACAATTTTCATTCAAAAATGCTTTAGTTTGGTGTTTTAAAAAAGAAATTTAATGCACTTTAAGAATCTTGAGCGTGAACTTCACATTTACGAAAACTAGAGGGCGCCATTGATTAATTTTGTCATAAAAACATCACTTTTTCCTGTTTTTCATAGGTTTAACGAGTTGCTTTTATTACAAATTGATATACTCCACTATTCCGATATCAAATATCGTTTCTTTGGAGACCGCTCTTCAATATGAAGCAAAAATCATTCAAATCGAGTCATTTTTCACGAAGTTATAGCATTTTTAATAATAAGAGTATTTAAAAAATTAAAAATGTTATATAAAAAATGTATAATATCATATAATATATATAAAACACATATAAAACCAAATGTTAACTATAAAATTATCAATTTTATTATCATAAATAAGTGTATTATCAATATCAGAAAGTAAGCAATCACAATGACGTGTATATAAAATACAACAAACTTATAAATTTAATTTGTCAGCAGTGGGATGGGCTCGTCGATGTTCAGCAACAACTTTGAACAAGTATTGTTTTTGTTCTTCATTTCTCGTCAAGGACGAGTTAAATTGTGAGACCAGTGCAACAGCCCTTTCAGCGGTGTCATTGACCACTTTCACAAACGATAAGCAATGTCTTGCTTCCTGATAATAGTTATTCGATTCCCATAACGAAGGATCAGTATTGAGAAAATCTGAATTTATATTGAATCTTGTAAAAAAGCTCATCGTGTGCTGCGAAACAAGTTCATCAATTCCACGTTCTTTCCATAAATTCAATTCCGGTTCTGAGTTGATGTTGATAATTACTCGTTTGTTAGGAGAATTATAGTTAACTCTATTGTGTATCGCAGACACCATTTTCCGTTTAGTTTGAACGGATACGTTTGAATCGAAGAAAGCGAATCCCACTGCTTCATCTGACAAATACCATAGATGATTAACTAATTTAGAAAGAGCTGCAGTAGCATTTAAATTGTCAATCTTTTTGTATTCTATCAGCTCTTGCAGTAAATTAATGTCATTGTTAGGACTTGCAACAGCCAATGGAGCAGTAAACCACGCTTTCACATAAAGCTTGACAATAAAAATGCAGACGTTCCGCAATCCTTTTTTTTCGGTTGTAGTTAACTGGACTTGGTCTCTGAAGAGGAAAATTTTCAAACTATATATAGCTTTAGCCATCCAACGAGCATGGTGTACTGCTCCTGGCTCTCGAAACTGATAATTGTTTGATGGCGCTTCTCCCAAAAATAGCATCGTTAACTCTAATAATTCCTGGTAATCATGCCGTGAGAATTCCCCCTAAAAATGTAACGGATAATTATCATTAAGTACTAGTTTTCGAATAAAATCATAATTTTATCAAAAATGAATTAATAACGTCAACTAAGAAGAACTACCTTCAATTGATCTGAAACGAATTTCAGAATGTCTTGCCTCGTCGTATTGAGAGCCTGTGATACTAGTTCATCTGTTGTGCCAGGTGAAAATTGCGTTGTGTTCAAAGTTTTCCATGTTTTTTGAAATCGCTTAAATAAAGCTACATCTGGGCCTGATGTTTCTATTTTCAAGCTATTTTCAAATACATTACGCAAAAGAATTTCATGTATATGGTGCCTACATGGTAGATAAAGCAAATCCCGGTTCAACTTCTGTTCGAGAAGACGACATGTTCCATTTAGATAACCTAAAACATATTAAAAATTCAGAAATAATGTAAAATCTCAATATATATATAAGAAAAAAACTTAAACACCATTAAATCTGAAATATAATTCTATACCTGTGTTGACAGAGGTAGTGTCAAATGATAATGCCTTGATTTTAGCTGTTAGATCCCACTCTTCGATTAGTTGGTATATAGCTTCTGCCTGTGCAATACCAGTGCCAGATTTGAGTTTTGGAACACCCAGAATTTCTTCGATGTCTTCTCCAGTTACTAATACTGGCAGTCTGTCCACCTCTTCTTTTCCGCTTAAATCGGGTAACAATTTACCGTCCCAATGCAATGTCATTACATTATTTGAATCGAAATCCTTTTTCATTTCTGATGCAACGTTCTGTCGGACCGTTTTTCGTTTTCTTCGAATCGATTGACGACTAACATTAGTATCTTCAATATCAAAACCCATTGTTTTTAAGACTGCGCCCAGAATGAATGCAGAACTTCTATCGCTGGTATTTGTTCTGTCCAAAGCAAGGACTACATTAGATGAAAGTACATTTAATTTTGGTATTTTAGGCTTCTTACAAGGCTCAAAGTCATCGCTCGATTGGGAACTTATTTGTGAATCTGTTGATAATGTTGATAATTGTGATGCTAATCCTGAGAATAACGTTTCTTCTGATTCTGGTATTGGTTCAGATTCAACCACAACATTTTCAACATCATCGTCTGAAATTATAAAAAAAACATTTTAAACGATTTGATTGATATTAGTATAACTTGACAAATGGTTTTATGTTTAAGGAAATAAATCTAGTTTTTGTATTTAGATAACTTTACATGTTGACTTAAGGATATTACCACATTTATTTTTTAACACACTTGGAATGGATGATAATCCAGAAACTGATGCTATTTCTGATTCAGCTGATACTGTTAATTGTGATGCAAATCCTGATACTGCTGTTGTTACAGATTCTGAAATCGTTTTAGGTTCATTCGTTAAACTTTCAACCTCATCATCTGAAATTATAATAAGTTTTAAATATTTGTATTATTCTTACAATTTAAAGGTATTAACATTAAAAAATAAAGTTTAATTCACGAATTTAAAAATTTGAAAATATTTGCATTGATTTTATTAAACACAAATTCTACTTTAATGAATCAATTCTGAAAGACAGGCCTTTGTTACAAATACGATATAAAGTACGTCTTTTTATGTATGTTTTCACGTCGGAAAATTGTATTAATGTCAGAACTAACCTCTTTTATTTGGTGTCTTGATTCTTAAACCCAACCGCAGGTCTTTTCTTTGAGAAATGAGAAATTGTCTGGTATTGTCATCATTAATCAAATCCAAAACATTTCTGGGAGTTATGTCAAATAATTTTGAAAGTTTGGAGCAATATGTTGTCTTTTTGTTGATAAAAGTTTGGCTTGTACGGGTTTTGCTCTTTTTTAGGTTAATCCATTCGTTATTTAAGGACACTAATTTTTTTATAGCATTTGAGAAACTAATGACTGGTATATTTTCTTGCTTATAAAGTTCCAATACATCGTTGATAACACACTTAGCGGAGTGCAGTATCGTTTTTTGTAACGAGAAATGGTGATAACACAATAAATTTAGAACTTGTCTGTTCGATGGCAGCCTCGTGTTAACAATTTTGTCAATTTCTGTACCAATTAAGAAATGTGAGTTTTTACTAGTCATGTTGAAATTAAATCAACACAAATCTGTTGCGCAACAGAAACAATTTCGTTAGGTTAGAACGTTTAGGTACATATTATTTCTATGTTACAAACAGAGATGGCGCCATAACGATACCACTATTGTTTGAATCGTGGTTTGAATAAAACTATGGTGGCAATTTCAACTAAATTGGTTGTATAAAACTGAAAATAAGATAATTTTTGATATCCAGAAATCTTAATGTTTGTAATATATATATTTAACGTTAGAAAAGTATTGTCATTATTTTGAATGGTTATAAATTATTGCAAATGTTTTTTATATTTACTTTCTCATAGATATTGATAATACACTTATTTATGGTAATAAAATTGATAATTTTATAGTTAACATTTGGTTTTATATGTGTTTTATATATATTATATGATATTATACATTTTTTATATAACATTTTTAATTTTTTAAATACTCTTATTATTAAAAATGCTATAACTTCGTGAAAAATGACTCGATTTGAATGATTTTTGCTTCAAATTGAAGAGCGGTCTCCAAAGAAACGATATTTGATATCGGAATAGTGGAGTATATCAATTTGTAATAAAAGCAACTCGTTAAACCTATGAAAAACAGGAAAAAGTGATGTTTTTATGACAAAATTAATCAATGGCGCCCTCTAGTTTTCGTAAATGTGAAGTTCACGCTCAAGATT
Source organism: Gryllus longicercus (assembly GCA_038098605.1). NCBI lineage: Eukaryota > Metazoa > Arthropoda > Insecta > Orthoptera > Gryllidae > Gryllus > Gryllus longicercus. The sequence goes on along the minus strand of JAZDUA010000478.1, from coordinate 615,913 downwards.
CTTAAAGTGCATTAAATTTCTTTTTTAAAACACCAAACTAAAGCATTTTTGAATGAAAATTGTAGAAGTTACAACGGTTTGAAAAAACAGAAAATATTTTAAAAAAGTTTCTTTACATTATTGACTTGCGCGACCTCTAAATTTGGTTCAAATTTGCTTATATTTTGTTTTTCTTATCATTCTGGGTCTGCTCTAACATATTCCAGAAGAAGAGGTCGCAACTCGAACTTTTGATTTTTGGTGGACCAGTCTAATATATATATATTACACGTCTGGTAAATGTTTCAAACTTTTAAATCATGTAGAGGGGTCAGAAATGATAACTTTTAGCCGATGAACCTATGGTGCGAAATTTGATTCAATGATTACTAGTGATTCCTGGCGCTGCAACTGCTAAGGTCATTAGTTCCGTATGTGTAGTGCATAGTTTTTGCCCCGCTGGATGGTGAGAACGCCGGCTAGCGGAGTTTTCCCAACCAGATATCTTCCACCAGCGGTGCACTGCACCAGCGAGGATATTCTCTAAGCTTTCGACCGGTCTTGCGTTACGTTCTGTAATTTAGCAGTAGGTAAGCAAAAACATAGCATCTCCTCATTATTTTGATGCTCGTCACTTCACGTCGTACAACTTGCCTATTCGAATGCATATTTGCAACGTGATCCGGAATCACGGTCACTTTTGTAATATTCTATACGCATTTGCTACGCATATCAATTCCTATTCTTCCTTGGCAGTTGATCCGCTTTCGTTCATCTCAGCTGTTTCTCTGTCCAAATATGTTTTAGGAAGTAGTGCACGCAAGCGCCGTAAGGTAGCTTTACGGTGCTACCAACGTTAATCGTTTGGCCTGGTTTACCTCTCAGAAGTCGCCACAACTGATTTAACTCTTAGCAGTCGACCATGTTAGCTTGCTGATCATGGACGTGTTATTTTTAAACTGTCATCATTAACTGTTATTACGAGTCGACTGTTATTGCGATAAAAGTTATTGAAGAAAAGCTGTTACTCGTGTCCATCCCTAACTCTGAGCTCGTTAGGGCGACATGTGTGCCAGGATGTCGCTATGAGCAAAACGTTTGGTCCGCCAAAAAAAGACCAAGCATTATTTCCAATGCGGCTGCAAATGCAGTCGCAAGGTGCCGGGGAAAATCCTCTTCCCCACCTCTCCTACGAACATATTCGGTTGTAGATTAACGCGAGAGGTTAATCGACGTCATCCTCTCGCAAACACCTCCGTCGTGTAATTAACACCTTTTCCGTCCCTATGAAAACATTAAAATATCTCCCCACGTCCAAACGTTCCTGACTGTCAAAACGTTTTACAGTAATATTCTCAATAGTAAAAATATATTTTAGAACGTCCGGGTGTATTTCTTAATTCTACGACCGTCCTAGCAATTCCACGCCAAAATCTGTGCAGTAACGGGGAGTACCATGGAAATATATGCCGAAGACGTCGTAAACGTCTGTGACCCACATGTGCTTCACGGACGTAGTAAAACCATCGAGTGTTATGTTTCGTGAACCACTTATGTATCACAGAACAGTGAACGTGCTGAGATTTTGCAGATTAATCTCAGCACAGCCGGCTTGGTTAGCTGAAATCGCTAAGGCTGAAGTGCAGTGCTGAAAGGCCGCGAATTCGAATCCCGCTCCGGACATAGACGTTTGTGTGCCTCCGTATGCGTGTTCCACTAGTGTTACCTTAAGGTTATAAAACCAATGTTCAATCACAGTGGCGACTATAAGACTACATTAGTTGAAAAGCAACCTCAATTAAGTAAAAAAAATAATTTTATCTCAGCATGGGTTTCCGCCGAGGCTTGGCACAGCGACAGCCTCTTTTTTAGGTACAAAGAGTATTTGTCCATGTTGTTTGTCTAAAAAAAAGCATTCCTGTCTTTTCCTTACGTCCTCTGCATGCAGTATCATCACCAATAGTTTCTGCTCTGTCATTTAGTAAATGGGCGGAGTTCTATTCTTGCAACAATGTTCGAAATTCTGTTCGAATTTCGTTCTGTTGGCAGGCAGTGTGATTGTCAATTACCGAGGGGGGAGCTGTATTTTATGGACACGTCTCAACACTGGTTCCCGTCTGCCTGGACTGCTTGGGTTTGGGAATTAATTCGGCAAGTATTTAGAGAACTACATTTGGAAGCCTATGAGTTACTTTTTGGTTTCTCTACTTACATCGTAAATAGTAAGGCAACAAAGCAGACAAAAAAACTTAATTCTGGGTTCTGGTAAAGAAAAAGTGCCAATTCTTGTCCCTTTATGTACTACATTTCTTCCTCTAACACACTGTTTGTGCGATAAAAATCAAGCGAGTGGCGGAGTAGGACCACGGATCGCCCGCGATCTATTCTTTTTCCTTGTCTTAACGTCATCACTTACACACACTTACACTCACAAGCACTACTGCATATGCCGGGAGACCTGTCGTGAGCTTAAAGCTTCTCCCAGCTGGGCCGGTGCCCCGCTGGTGGGAGATACCTGATTGGGGAAAACACCGGAAGCCGATAGGTAAGTTGGCGCCGGACCTCGCTCTCCGCGGGAAGACCAACATCACCTCCGTAGGTTAAAAGGTTTCTATAGCTCGGAAAATTAGAAAAATACTCGACTGCGCATGCGCGAAAGGTGGCGGAGGGGAAGGTTCTCTCTCTTAGAACCTCAACTTCCCCGCCTTGAGGAGCCACCGCTCTCACCACTGGGAACACCTGCGCACGCGCTAACGCGCCATCCGCAACGGCTAAGCTATAGCTCGACCACGTAGAAGAGAAAAACTAGACTGCACATGCGCCAAAAGTGGCGGAGGGGAAGGTTCTCTCTCTTAGAACCTCAACTTCCCCGCCTTGAGGAGCCACCGCTCTCACCACTGGGAACACCTGCGCACGCGCTAACGCGCCATCCGCAACGGCTAAGCTATAGCTCGACCACGTAGAAGAGAAAAACTAGACTGCACATGCGCCAAAAGTGGCGGAGGGGAAGGTTCTCTCTCTTAGAACCTCAACTTCCCCGCCTTGAGGAGCCACCGCCCTCACCACAGGGAACACCTGCGCACGGGCTAACGCGCCATCCGCAACGGCTAAGCTATAGCTCGACCACTTAGAAGAGAAAAACTAGACTGCGCATGCGCGAAAAGTGGCGGAGGGGAAGGTTCTCTCTCTTAGAACCTCAACTTCCCCGCCTTGAGGAGCCACCGCTCTCACCACTGGGAACACCTGCGCACGCGCTAACGCGCCATCCGCAACGGCTAAGCTATAGCTCGACCACGTAGAAGAGAAAAACTAGACTGCACATGCGCCAAAAGTGGCGGAGGGGAAGGTTCTCTCTCTTAGAACCTCAACTTCCCCGCCTTGAGGAGCCACCGCCCTCACCACAGGGAACACCTGCGCACGGGCTAACGCGCCATCCGCAACGGCTAAGCTATAGCTCGACCACTTAGAAGAGAAAAACTAGACTGCGCATGCGCGAAAAGTGGCGGAGGGGAAGGTTCTCTCTCTTAGAACCTCAACTTCCCCGCCTTGAGGAGCCACCGCTCTCACCACTGGGAACACCTGCGCACGCGCTATCGCGCCATCCGCAACGGCTAAGCTATAGCTCGACCTCTTAGAAGAGAAAACCTAGACTGCGCATGCGCGAAAAGTGGCGGAGGGGAAGGTTCTCTCTCTTAGAACCTCAACTTCCCCGCCTTGAGGAGCCACCGCTCTCACCACTGGGAACACCTGCGCACGCGCTATCGCGCCATCCGCAACGGCTAAGCTATAGCTCGACCTCTTAGAAGAGAAAACCTAGACTGCGCATGCGCGAAAAGTGGCGGAGGGGAAGGTTCTCTCTCTTAGAACCTCAACTTCCCCGCCTTGAGGAGCCACCGCTCTCACCACTGGGAACACCTGCGCACGCGCTATCGCGCCATCCGCAACGGCTAAGCTATAGCTCGACCTCTTAGAAGAGAAAACCTAGACTGCGCATGCGCGAAAAGTGGCGGAGGGGAAGGTTCTCTCTCTTAGAACCTCAACTTCCCCGCCTTGAGGAGCCACCGCTCTCACCACTGGGAACACCTGCGCACGCGCTATCGCGCCATCCGCAACGGCTAAGCTATAGCTCGACCTCTTAGAAGAGAAAAACTAGACTGCGCATGCGCGAAAAGTGGCGGAGGGGAAGGTTCTCTCTCTTAGAACCTCAACTTCCCCGCCTTGAGGAGCCACCGCCCTCACCACTGGGAACACTTGCGCAAGCACCAACGCGCCATCCGAAACGGCTAAGCTATAGCTCGACCTCTTAGAAGAGAAAAACTAGACTGCGCATGCGCGAAAAGTGGCGGAGGGGAAGGTTCTCTCTCTTAGAACCTCAACTTCCCCACCTTGAGGAGCCACCGCCCTCACCACTGGGAACACTTGCGCAAGCACCAACGCGCCATCCGAAACGGCTAAGCTATAGCTCGACCTCTTAGAAGAGAAAAACTAGACTGCGCATGCGCGAAAAGTGGCGGAGGGGAAGGTTCTCTCTCTTAGAACCTCAACTTCCCCACCTTGAGGAGTCACCGCTCTCACCACTGGGAACACCTGCGCACGCGCTATCGCGCCATCCGCAACGGCTAAGCTATAGCTCGACCTCTTAGAAGAGAAAAACTAGACTGCGCATGCGCGAAAAGTGGCGGAGGGGAAGGTTCTCTCTCTTAGAACCTCAACTTCCCCGCCTTGAGGAGCCACCGCCCTCACCACTGGGAACACTTGCGCACGCACCAACGCGCCATCCGAAACGGCTAAGCTATAGCTCGACCTCTTAGAAGAGAAAAACTAGACTGCGCATGCGCGAAAAGTGGCGGAGGGGAAGGTTCTCTCTCTTAGAACCTCAACTTCCCCGCCTTGAAGAGCCACCGCTCTCACCACTGGGAACACCTGCGCACGCGCTATCGCGCCATCCGCAACGGCTAAGCTATAGCTCGACCTCTTAGAAGAGAAAAACTAGACTGCGCATGCGCGAAAAGTGGCGGAGGGGAAGGTTCTCTCTCTTAGAACCTCAACTTCCCCGCCTTGAGGAGCCACCGCTCTCACCACTGGGAACACCTGCGCACGCGCTATCGCGCCATCCGCAACGGCTAAGCTATAGCTCGACCTCTTAGAAGAGAAAAACTAGACTGCACATGCGCCAAAAGTGGCGGAGGGGAAGGTTCTCTCTCTTAGAACCTCAACTTCCCCGCCTTGAGGAGCCACCGCCCTCACCACTGGGAACACTTGCGCACGCACCAACGCGCCATCCGAAACGGCTAAGCTATAGCTCGACCTCTTAGAAGAGAAAAACTAGACTGCGCATGCGCGAAAAGTGGCGGAGGGGAAGGTTCTCTCTCTTAGAACCTCAACTTCCCCGCCTTGAAGAGCCACCGCTCTCACCACTGGGAACACCTGCGCACGCGCTATCGCGCCATCCGCAACGGCTAAGCTATAGCTCGACCTCTTAGAAGAGAAAAACTAGACTGCGCATGCGCGAAAAGTGGCGGAGGGGAAGGTTCTCTCTCTTAGAACCTCAACTTCCCCGCCTTGAGGAGCCACCGCTCTCACCACTGGGAACACCTGCGCACGCGCTATCGCGCCATCCGCAACGGCTAAGCTATAGCTCGACCTCTTAGAAGAGAAAAACTAGACTGCGCATGCGCGAAAAGTGGCGGAGGGGAAGGTTCTCTCTCTTAGAACCTCAACTTCCCCGCCTTGAGGAGTCACCGCTCTCACCACTGGGAACACCTGCGCACGCGCTATCGCGCCATCCGCAACGGCTAAGCTATAGCTCGACCTCTTAGAAGAGAAAAACTAGACTGCACATGCGCCAAAAGTGGCGGAGGCGAAGGTTCTCTCTCTTAGAACCTCAACTTCCCCGCCTTGAGGAGCCACCGCTCTCACCACTGGGAACACCTGCGCACGCGCTATCGCGCCATCCGCAACGGCTAAGCTATAGCTCGACCTCTTAGAAGAGAAAAACTAGACTGCGCATGCGCGAAAAGTGGCGGAGGGGAAGGTTCTCTCTCTTAGAACCTCAACTTCCCCGCCTTGAGGAGTCACCGCTCTCACCACTGGGAACACCTGCGCACGCGCTATCGCGCCATCCGCAACGGCTAAGCTATAGCTCGACCTCTTAGAAGAGAAAAACTAGACTGCACATGCGCCAAAAGTGGCGGAGGGGAAGGTTCTCTCTCTTAGAACCTCAACTTCCCCGCCTTGAGGAGCCACCGCTCTCACCACTGGGAACACCTGCGCACGCGCTATCGCGCCATCCGCAACGGCTAAGCTATAGCTCGACCTCTTAGAAGAGAAAAACTAGACTGCGCATGCGCGAAAAGTGGCGGAGGGGAAGGTTCTTTCTCTTAGAACCTCAAATTTCCCGCCTAGAGGAGCCACCGCCCTCACCACTGGGAACACTTGCGCACGCACCAACGCGCCATCCGAAACGGCTAAGCTATAGCTCGACCTCTTAGAAGAGAAAAACTAGACTGCGCATGCGCGAAAAGTGGCGGAGGGGAAGGTTCTCTCTCTTAGAACCTCAACTTCCCCGCCTTGAGGAGTCACCGCTCTCACCACTGGGAACACCTGCGCACGCGCTAACGCGCCATCCGCAACGGCTAAGCTATAGCTCGACCTCTTAGAAGAGAAAAACTAGACTGCGCATGCGCGAAAAGTGGCGGAGGGGAAGGTTCTCTCTCTTAGAACCTCAAATTTCCCGCCTAGAGGAGCCACCGCCCTCACCACTGGGAACACTTGCGCACGCACCAACGCGCCATCCGAAACGGCTAAGCTATAGCTCGACCTCTTAGAAGAGAAAAACTAGACTGCGCATGCGCGAAAAGTGGCGGAGGGGAAGGTTCTCTCTCTTAGAACCTCAACTTCCCCGCCTTGAGGAGTCACCGCTCTCACCACTGGGAACACCTGCGCACGCGCTATCGCGCCATCCGCAACGGCTAAGCTATAGCTCGACCTCTTAGAAGAGAAAAACTAGACTGCGCATGCGCGAAAAGTGGCGGAGGGGAAGGTTCTCTCTCTTAGAACCTCAACTTCCCCGCCTTGAGGAGCCACCGCTCTCACCACTGGGAACACCTGCGCACGCGCTATCGCGCCATCCGCAACGGCTAAGCTATAGCTCGACCTCTTAGAAGAGAAAAACTAGACTGCACATGCGCCAAAAGTGGCGGAGGGGAAGGTTCTCTCTCTTAGAACCTCAACTTCCCCGCCTTGAGGAGCCACCGCTCTCACCACTGGGAACACCTGCGCACGCGCTAACGCGCCATCCGCAACGGCTAAGCTATAGCTCGACCACGTAGAAGAGAAAAACTAGACTGCACATGCGCCAAAAGTGGCGGAGGGGAAGGTTCTCTCTCTTAGAACCTCAACTTCCCCGCCTTGAGGAGCCACCGCCCTCACCACAGGGAACACCTGCGCACGGGCTAACGCGCCATCCGCAACGGCTAAGCTATAGCTCGACCACTTAGAAGAGAAAAACTAGACTGCACATGCGCCAAAAGTGGCGGAGGGGAAGGTTTCCTCTATTAGAAGCTCAACTTGCCCGCCTTGAAGAGCCACCGCTCTCACCACTGGGAACACCTGCGCACGCGCTAACGCGCCATCCGCAACGGCTAAGCTATAGCTCGACCACTTAGAAGAGAAAAACTAGACTGCACATGCGCCAAAAGTGGCGGAGGGGAAGGTTTCCTCTATTAGAAGCTCAACTTGCCCGCCTTGAAGAGCCACCGCTCTCACCACTGGGAACACCTGCGCACGCGCTAACGCGCCATCCGCAACGGCTAAGCTATAGCTCGACCACTTAGAAGAGAAAAACTAGACTGCACATGCGCCAAAAGTGGCGGAGGGGAAGGTTTCCTCTATTAGAAGCTCAACTTGCCCGCCTTGAAGAGCCACCGCTCTCACCACTGGGAACACCTGCGCACGCGCTAACGCGCCATCCGCAACGGCTAAGCTATAGCTCGACCACTTAGAAGAGAAAAACTAGACTGCACATGCGCCAAAAGTGGCGGAGGGGAAGGTTTCCTCTATTAGAAGCTCAACTTGCCCGCCTTGAAGAGCCACCGCTCTCACCACTGGGAACACCTGCGCACGCGCTAACGCGCCATCCGCAACGGCTAAGCTATAGCTCGACCACTTAGAAGAGAAAAACTAGACTGCACATGCGCCAAAAGTGGCGGAGGGGAAGGTTTCCTCTATTAGAAGCTCAACTTGCCCGCCTTGAGGAGCCACCGCTCTCACCACTGGGAACACCTGCGCACGCGCTAACGCGCCATCCGCAACGGCTAAGCTATAGCTCGACCACGTAGAAGAGAAAAACTAGACTGCACATGCGCCAAAAGTGGCGGAGGGGAAGGTTCCCTCTCTTAGAACCTCAACTTCCCCGCCTTGAGGAGCCACCGCCTCTGCCTGGACGGGAGGGGAGACGACAGCCTTGCCTTGACAGGCATCCCGAACTCCGAGTGTCGAAAAGTGAGAACCAAGTTGGCAGAGGAAATCCGTTTTCGTTGCAGGCTGACGTTGAGTTCAACTGAGCTCCTCCTAGGGAGGAGTGGTCATGGCTTCGCTTCTTCTCCTGAGGTAAATGACGCCACGATGCTTTTTTCTAAGCGGTCGAGCTATAACATACGACACGACCTAGAATATCTTCCGAATGTAGCGAAGTCATCCTTTGCCGAGTGTGTCTCTGGGGCTGGGAAGGTCGCTAGGAAACGTCCCCGGCGCGGCGCCCCGGGATATGCGCGGCGTGGCGCGGGGCGTCGCGACGGCCCCTTGGCCGAGAGCAGCAGGCGGCGGCGCGCGGGCGGGCCGCTCGGCGCCACGGGCCCGGAATACGCAAGCAGCGCCGCGGGCGCCGGCACAGAGCGCCTCGCCGCCCGCGGAATTAGCCACGCGCCCAAGGCTGCCTCCGCCCCTGCACGCCTTCCGCACGCCCCCCCCCCCCCACTCCCCGACGTGTGAGCGGGCTCAACTCATGTCGCTGCACTGCCTGTGGCCGGGAGCTCCTAGGTTCAAGTTCTGACCCTAGCAGAATTTTCGGCACTAGGTTCTCGGCTTGGTCGAATGCAGCCGCTGTCTGCAGAGGAATTCTGGCGGCCGGTTGCTCTCATCGGGAGCTGTCCACGGCTTCTCCGTTCAACACCAGGCGAATGCCGGAGCAGTACCCAGTACGGACCGCGCGCGATCATTCCTTCCTCTTACTTGTCTTATCTCCACCTCTTACTTACACACGCTTACACTAACATGCTCTACACTACCACACATGCCGGAAAACGGTGAAGGGCTTGGAGCTTGTCCCGGCTCGAGCGGTGTCCTGCTAGTGAGAGATACCTGGTTGGGGAAAACCCCGCAAGGCGACGGTAGATCGGCGCTGGAACTCGCCATCCAGCAGGGAAAGATCGCAGCCGTCTTCTGAGGAACAAAACATGCGTTACACTTGCAGGACTATGATCAGGGTACTTCTCGCGCGCGGAAACTCTAACAGCAAACCAACCAAACCCCTCCCCGCTATATCCGCTCCCTTACTCGCCCTCATCTCCCCTAAAACACCACACACCCGCCCCCACTCCTGTGTACATTCCTCACCTACGCCCCCTCCATCTATGAAACACCCTCTGACCACCGACTTCTCCCTGCAGTCCGCACCCCACCAGCCAGTCCGCTCTATCCACCTGTTCTACCTTCTTGTTCATATTTGCTCCCTCCGTGCTCTCACGAGTCACCAGACAATTCCCCTCCCACCCCTATGTACCTTCCACACCCATGGCCCGTTTGATAGGGTACTGCTCCTGCATTCGCCTGATGTTGATTGGAGAAACCACGGAAAACTACCGTACAGGGCAGCCGGTCGCTCAAATTCTTCTCCAGACAGCAGCTGAATTCGACCCAGCTGTCCAGCTAGTGTCGAAAATTCTGCCACCGTCAGGATTCGAGTCCTGGGGCCTTCCGGTCAGAGGCACTTCAGCGACATAAGTTGATGCCGTGAAACACGACTCCCGGTATATCCACATCATTAATATTTCACAAATACACATTCTACGAACCATATGCACCTTTTAAAAAAAGATTATTTTTAGAAGTTTTTGTTTCCATCATATATGCTTTCTCTTCTCGTCATTCATAATAAAAATACCCCAAAACAACATCTGTAAGTTCATATGTTTTCCACTTTCGCACGCTCTCATTTCGGGAAAACAAGGATTACAGTCGCCTGTTTGCGCCCCCCCCCCCCAACATTCGGGGGGGGGGGGGGTGCAATACGTTCACGTTACTTACCGAACCTCTAATCGTACTTGTGGGCGTCGCTTCGGAGGCCCTCCGCGCGGTGGTAAGCCTCGCGCTCGTAAAACCTGCTCCATTTCGCGATGCGTAATCCAGGATGATCTCTGGGGCGGCGCTTCTGGAAAAACAAGATTAGCGCAGAGGTGACTGGTCGCCTCGCCTCGCCTCGGCCCGCCTCGTGCTTTCGAAAAGCGCGCTCTTCACTCGGATTTGCGCACTAAGCCAGATGGCGGGAGCGCACCTCGAACGCTCGCGAGCGGTCGATCGATTCGTCAAGAGCTCGCGATTCGCGGTCGCCTAAGCCTGTGTGGAGGCCGGGCCCACTCACAAGCAACTGATAATATCCGCCATTGGGTATTTCCTGCTCCTGGAAACTTACTGCTTCTGTTAACACATATGCACGGAAATTCATTCAAATTTGACACCTAACATCAAATAAACAATTACATGCTCTTCTTGGCATAAATTAATCGCTAAGACTATGCATTTCAAAAATGCTGTCGTCAAGATAATAAACGTTTCCCTCAAAAATCCGAGAAACTCATTGTAAAGAGTAACTAACAGCACGTATTTTCCCGCCCGTTCTTTGAAGCAAAATTACACGAAAAGTACAAGTTTCGAAAAATTAGACATGACCTTATTTCAAAATCTATCTTTAAGGAAAAGATTCTATAAATGTAAAAATATTTATCTCCATAGCTGTAGGTGTTGGAAGACGCCAAAAAGTTTGAATTTTCGGAAAATTCGAGTTTTCAACGAAAATAAGACCCGCATCATTCTCTTATACGTCCTTCACACTATCCAACCACAAAATTTAATCAAAAACGCTGAAGAATGTTTTTGAAAATGAAAATTTGAAAATTTCCCAGGGACTTCATGGAAAGTAACCCCCCAAAAGAAAAATATTTTTTTTGTAATTCAAAGGACCGCGAAATCAGTGAGGTCGCTTGGTGAATATAAATTTTGGAGAAAATTGGCTGAACGAGCCGCTAGCAATGTTCACAGATGCATAGAAAGATGGGAGGACGGTCTGACGGATGACCAGACTGATAAATTTTTTGCCATCATTCGATTTGTTAGGTATCAAGTATCCACGAAAGTTGGATTCTGACTACACGGCGTGTTAGAGGATTTTTTCTAAATTTAGCAACTGGAATTATCCCCCTTTTCGTTACCAGGGCTCTGCAATAAAGGTCTTCCTGCCAAAAAGTCGCTGTTTTTTCGTACTTACTGCAATACATACAGCTTACTGCGTAAGCGGTAGCGATAGGCCCTTCGTAGAGCCTTTAACAAAGTCGAAATAATACAAAATATTTCATCCTATGATAGGATAAGAATCAAAGATTATAGACCCAAAATAAAAACTACTGCTGATACATCTGCTCATACTTCCTGGCATAATTTGTTAATAAACGGTTAAACGAGAGAATAATACCACTTGAGCTTGCACAAATGTTGCCAGCCAGCAATTTTTTTTTCATCTTGGGAATGTAGCTCAAGTTCCTGAATTTAACATGCCATTCACATTACGTATCCAATTGCAGCCTCGGAGATGAAACAATTTTCTCCGGCTGCCGATGGGGCAACGCACCGCGCGGGGGCAGGGTGAGCCTCGCGGACTATGGCGCGATCTTCAGGACCAGGACGAGATGATTGATTGATTGATGTTTACCCCATTAACTGTTAACTGTTAAGTAGTCCCGTAAATATAGTGTATGTTTCGGTGTGAGATGACGGTAATCTTCCCCTGCTGGATGGTGAGTCTCGGCGCCGACCTACCGCCGGCTAGCGGGGTTTTTCTCAACCAGGTATCTCCTACGAGCAGGGCACTGCTCCAGGCGAGACATGCTCTAAGCTCCAGAACGGCCTCCCTGTATGTGTGGTAGTGCAGAGCATGTTAGTGTAAGCGTGTGTAAGTAAGGGGTGAGGGTAGGACATGGAAGAGGTAGGAAAGATCGCGCGAGGTCTGTCCCGTTTGTTATCTCCATGTTTAATTGCTCCGACGTTCGGCTGATGTTGATCGGAAAATGCCTGGAAAACTACCTATCAGAGCAGCTGGACGCTGAATGAGTGCCTGATGAGTGACAGAACTCGACCCAGCTCTCCAGTTAATGTCGAAAATCCTGCCATGGTCGAGACTCGAAAATAGGACCTCCCGGATAGAAGCACTGCAATGACAACAGCTCATGCCCTGAGCCACCTCTCCCGGTACGATTTTATAGGAAACCTAGCAGTTCCAATATACCTATTTTCTGCCGTTTTTCCACAAATACTACAGGCAATTTTCACCTAACAGTGTACAGTGGCATTCAAGAAATTCAATAAGTGTTGTGAAAAATATATTGTCTTATCAAGAAATTAAATATATAAATTTACTTTAACATGTTAATTTAATTTAATATTTTTATTATATTTTTACTTTTATATTTTTATACTGTGATGATTAATTAAATGTATCATTATTAATTTAAAATTATTTTTCCATCTCCAGAAGCCCAAATGAATCCATTTGTTTTTAAAGCTAATAGTTTTCACATTCATTAACAGGAACATTGTATTCATTTTCGAAATTTAATCTCCTGACTTGGCACATAATGATAGTTTTAAAAATAAAAATTACTTTATACCAGAACCAAACTTTACTTGATTATCTTAAATAATCAGCTCCTGAACTGTGCATTGCAGTATTACAGGCCTAAAAGTGCGAGAGAAAAACATTCTAATAGTGTTAGGTGTTTAAGTTAAACCGCGCGATTTGACCAAAATAGCCAAATATCCAAAAATATAATAAAAAGTTCAAAGAGGTAGTAGTTAGTTTAGTAGAAGACTACTTAAGTGACGCAATTCGCGTCCCACCAGCTCCTCCCGTTCCTTTTGTCTGCATGTTCCCTACGTCATTTTTCTACTTGTCCCAACCCGTTTCCTGAAAACGTGTTCCCATTTGTCGTCTTTGACCTTTTTCAATAAAAGTTGTGACCCTTCATCTTGAAAAACTGGTTTTAAGGACTTTACGACGGAACATTTCAAAGTTATGCGCGATTATAATGCGCAATGCAATGTTTTTTATGCCATACTATGCAAAATTATATTTTCTCGTCTTAAATTTGTTGAATGAAGAACAGAAAATTAATTCTCAATCCAGCAGTATCACTCTTAGACGATTGTGTGCCGACGGTGCCTTATAAATCGCCAAAAATCATCTATTCTTAGCAAGTTATAGTTATGTATATATGACATAATAAAATACCGTACTGCCTGTATATTATATTGAAGCGTGCCACTTGAGGCCGAAATGGACACAATAGCGTTTTTCATAGAAACTCGGGAAAAATATAAATCCTTTACCATTTTAGCCTAAGAAACATACTCACTAGAAAGTTGTTTTTGTTATTATAATTTTACAATTTGTTCGCATCCTGCATATCATCAGTAATGTGTGCACATTTTTAAGAGTCGAAATACTGTCAATATGGTCATTTGAGAACAACCAGTGACTCCGAACTCCAAAATTGTCTTTGTAAAATTGCCTGAATGTTTGAAGAATCACTATTATCACTCTATTCCAGTAACAGTTCAGAAGAAAGTGTAGAAGATTACTAGTCGGGATAAAATGATCTGAATTATTGCAAAACTTTATTGTAATGTATTGTACCTCTGATGCAAAGTAACAGTGGTCGTTAATGACCTTAGGTATTTCTAAAGCGACCTAAAATAAATATTTTTTTTAAAAGTGTAGAAGAGCGGAAGCGTCATTCGCTAGGGGGCCGGTGCGGGCGCAGGGGCGTAGCCCTGGGGAGAGAGAGGGGAGGTTAATGGCGGAGGGCCTCTGCCTAGGGACCTCTGCCCGCGTTTGTTCCCGAAGTGTCGGCCGCCGCGCGACATAATGCAGGTGCGGCCGGCCGCCCTTATCGAGGGCTCGGGGCTAATGAGTAGAGAGTGTGATAGCGGTACGCGACGGTGGCGCAGGCGGTGAGAGGGGGGTCTTCGAGGAAGGAATAGAAAAGAGAAGTACGTCGTGCGGTCGAGAAACAGGAGCTGAGCGAATCCAGCAGCGAAAATCTCGTATGCGATGCTCTAATGTTTTCCAAATATAATGAGTTATGTAAAATGTGCGAATTATACATCAGAATTTTTGTTTCTGAATACAAGAAGTATTTGACTAAAATTTTGCAAAATATCAAATAGGGATGAAAATAATTATTATTGCTTTTAATTATGTTTTACTGGTTTTCTTTGATGTGTTATGTTTTATTAATCGTGTCTTATTTTCTTGTTTGTATGACTATTTCTTCATTTTTTACCTTCCATTGTGCTTTGTGTTTGTTTTTGTTTAAATATCCTTCATAAACTTTGTTTTTCTCTGGCGTTTTATGTTTCTTTTTGTTAACGATAAATTTATTTACTATTTTAATAACGTGCTATAAACAAAATATTCTCTCTTGTGTATATTTTCTCACGAGTGGGATTAAGGTGATGTCCTTGTGCTGTCCGAAATACAGAACCTTTCAGACGGTGAATAATTTGTCGCTCGAATACCTAGATTCCAAGTGCTACTCCTATCGTCAGCTTAAACGTGAATGCAGTGGGGAGACAGATTGCGGTCTCAATTTCACAGAATGTAGAAAACCTTAGTACTCAATAGTTGAGCTCACGGCGTTGGATATGTTACTGATGTGATCGAGGCTTCTTCGCTTTGTTCAAGTGAAATCAGCTTGGAAACTGTTGATTTGGGCTGTTCATTAAGGGAAAATCTCCGCCCTTATTTATCGCGACATCGACTGAACTGACAATGGCACCGATGGGCGTCGCACGAACCTTAGATTTCATAGTATTCACAAAGGCTGGCATTGCAATATACTAGCAAAGGAATTGAATAGGCTACTCAGTAATTCTGTGGTGAACATTTCTTGCACCTCGTAAATATGATTTTAAGCAATTACCATTAAAATGATATTAAAATCGATGTAACCGGCAAAAAATGCACTAAAAGTGGCGTAAAAAGATAAGCAAAGACTTAGTTGTTGAAATCGACGACAAATGCAAAAAAATGGCATATTAAAATGGGTCAATTTCTTTTGTCTTTACATAGAATGAATTTCTATACCAAAAGGAATTGTTCTAAAGTGAAAAGAAAAAAATGACATTTCATTAAAAACCGCATTCTACTCATGGGAAATGAGGAACTTTGCCCCGATGCGGTAAGTGGTGTTTAATGAATCCACTCGAAAATCTAGTAAGCCTAGAGTTGCCGAGGCCGCGCAGCCCAGGAAATAGATTTCGTCTCAGCCCGTGAAGGGAACCTCCACTGGTTAAGCAACTGGTTAAGTAGCTGGTTAAGCGCACGATACTATGCCTCCATAGCGTTTACTGTCTTATGAAATAACAGAACCGGTTAAGAAAGTGAGACAATATTCTAATCAGGTGGGGACTAAAAATACGAGACTCCAGTGAGAGCACAGGAGCATCCAGGATATTTCTGTGGGTGGATGGGTGGGCAGGGGACTGAAGAGTTATTGACCAACCGACTTGAGGTTTTCTTATAAAGAATTTTCAATTTACGCTGAATGTAAAATATATGTTTATTTGTGGACTTAATGTTTATAAAGTTAACAATTGATATGTT